>JAPXFQ010001654.1:0-80975 GCA_028564705.1 Apricaphanius iberus
ATCAAAATCAAATCAAATCAAACTTTATTTATAAAGCGCTTTTCAAACAAAGAAAATTACTCAAAGTGCTTTACAGATTTAAAATAACCCCAAAACCCCCTTTTCAAAAAATAAAATCATCAGTGCAAATACAACCCCCTCCCAACCCAACCCATCAACCATACTCACTCACACACACACTTAGAAGCTACAAAAAGCGGGCTGAGTACAGATGAGCCAGGAAATGCCATCATGGAGACATCTGCATCAGCAGCAGCAGATCAACAGCAGCAGCCAAGGCTCCCACCCAGGGCGCCCAGAGGAGGGAGGGCTGGTACCCCCACCTCCACCCAAGCGCTACCTGGGGGGCACCCAGGCAGCCACAGCCGACCACCGCCCCCGATGCAGGGGGCTCCCCAGAGAGGAAACACTGGCAAGAAAGATTAAAATACATTAAAATATAAAGTTAATCAAATATAAAGTATATAAAGTATAAAACAATAAGTGTAAAACAAATAATAAAAATGCAAAGCAGATTAATAAATAAACAGTTAAAAGCTGAACTAAAAATTAAATCAGGTAAAACATGCTGAGCGATTAAAAATATATTAATAAATAATAATTAGTTAAAGGCTAAGCTAAAAAGGTGAGTCTTGAGTCTGCTCTTAAAAAAATTAATGTTCTCTGCGGCCCTGAGGTCCTCTGGCAGCCTGTTCCAGAGGTGAGGGCCATAATAATGGAAAGACGCCTCACCATGAGTCTGTGTCCTGACTTTGGGGATGATAAGGAGACGGCTGCCAGAGGAGCGCAGAGACCGCGAGGGTTCATACGGTAAAAGCATTTCTGACAGATACGAAGGCCCAAGACCATTAAGACACTTAAAGACAATTAAAAGAACCTTAAAATCGATCCTAAAACATACGGGGAGCCAATGCAGTGATTCTAAGACCGGTGTAATGTGCTCCCGCCTCCTAGTCTTCATCAGGACACGAGCTGCTGAATTCTGTAGAAGCTGTAAACATGAGGTAGTCTTTTTGGGATGACCAGAAAGCAGGGCATTACAATAATCAATTCTACTGGTGATAAAAGCATGCATTAGCGTCTCCGTATTGGCCCGAGAGAGAATGGGGCGGACTCTGGCGATGTTCTTTAGGTGATAAAAACCTATTTTGGTGATGTTTATAATGTGAGGGATAAAAGTCAGCTCAGAGTCAAAAATCACACCCAGGTTCTTCACTTGTAAAGAAGAATTAAAAGACAATGATTGTAGTTTTGGTAAAAGTTTTTCTCTCTGAGCCTCAGGACCGATAACTAAAACCTCAGATTTGTCCTGGTTGAGCTGGAGAAAGTTTTCTGCCATCCAGACAAAAAAACTGAGGTTTTAGTTATCGGTCCTGAGGCTCAGAGAGAAAAACTTTTACCAAAACTACAATCATTGTCTTTTAATTCTTCTTTACAAGTGAAGAACCTGAGTGTGATTTTTGACTCTGAGCTGACTTTTATCCCTCACATTAAAAACATCACCAAAATAGGTTTTTATTGTTGAGGGATAAAAGTCAGTCAGAGTCAAAAATCACACCCAGGTTCATTCACTTGTAAGAAGAATTAAAAGACAATGATTGTAGTCTTTGGTAAAGTTTTCTCTCTGAGCCTCAGGACCGAGAAAACTAAAACCTCTGTTTTGTCCTTGGATGGCACGAAAACTTTCCTCCAGCCAACCAGGACAAAAACTGAGGTTTTTAGTTACTCGGTCCTTGAGGCCTCAGAGAGAGAAACCTTTACCAAAATACAATCATTGGCTTTTAATTCTTCTTTACAAGTGAAGAAACTGGGTGTGATTTTTGACTCTGAGCTGACTTTTATCCCTCACATTAAAAACATCACCAAAATAGGTTTTTATCACCTAAAGAACATTGCCAGAGTCCGCCCCATTCTCTCTCGGGCCAATACGGAGACGCTAATGCATGCTTTTATCCCCAGTAGAATTGATTATTGTAATGCCCTGCTTTCTGGTCTTCCCAAAAAGACTACCTCATGTTTACAGCTTCTACAGAATTCAGCAGCTCGTGTCCTGATGATTCTGTAAAAGCTGTAAACATGAGGTAGTCTTTTTGGGAAGACCAGAAAGCAGGGCATTACAATAATCAATTCTACTGGTGATAAAAGCATGCATTAGCGTCTCCGTATTGGCCCGAGAGAGAATGGGGCGGACTCTGGCGATGTTCTTTAGGTGATAAAAACCTATTTTGGTGATGTTTTTAATGTGAGGGATAAAAGTCAGCTCAGAGTCAAAAATCACACCCAGGTTCTTCACTTGTAACGAAGAATGAAAAGACAATGATTGTAGTTTTGGTAAAAGGTTTTTCTCTCTGAGCCTCAGGACCGATAACTAAAACCTCAGTTTTGTCCTGGTTGAGCTGGAGAAAGTTTTCTGCCATCCAGGATTTAATGCAGTTAAAAAGTGCATCCATTGGCCGTGTGTCATCAGGAGACATGGAGATGAACAACTGTGTATCATCAGCAGAACTGTGAAAGTTAACTCCATGTCTCCTGATAACACTGCCAAGAGGGAGCATATACAGGTTAAAAAGCACTGGGCCTAAAACTGAACCCTGGGGAACACCACAAGTGATCTTATGGACCTTAGAGGAACAGGTATCTAAACTTACCATAAAAGTCCTGTCTGTGAGGTAGGATGTGAACCAGTTGTGAACAGCACCAGAGAGGCCGATCTGTTTTAAACGAGTTAAAAGAATAGTGTGGTCTACTGTATCAAAGGCAGCGCTTAGATCCAGAAGAACCCACACTGTCACCTTTTTAGCATCATAGTTTAATCTAAAATCATTTAAAATCTTTAAAAGCGCCGTCTCTGTGCTGTGGTTCATCCTAAAACCAGACTGAAATTTCTCTAGGACATTATGAGCGTTAATAAAATCATTAAGTTGAATAAAAACAAGTTTTCCTAAAACTTTGCTTAAAAATGGTAAGTTAGATACTGGTCGGTAGTTGTTTAAATCATTAAAATCCAAATTGCTCTTCTTCAGCAGGGGCCTAACTACCGCCGCTTTAAAGGCAGCAGGAAAAACCCCCGTCTGAAGGGAGCAATTCATAAAGTTTAAAATCTCATCTTTAAAAGAACCATAAAATTGCTTAAAAAACCTGGTGGGAATCGGGTCCAAAGCGCTTGTGGTGGGCCTCACTGAGGAGAAAACTTTATCAAGGGTCCCAGCTTCCACCAGGACAAAACTGTCCAGTGTTTCCTCTGGTGAAGGCAGACACTCTGATTTGTCTAAAACCATGTTTGTTTGAGAGGATAAAATATTACATCTGATGGTGTCTACCTTCCCTCTGAAGTGGTCTGCATACTCCTCACAGAGACTGTTTGAGGGGGTTTTCGGAAAAGTATTAGAATTATGATGTAAAATGTTGTCAATGGTGGAAAACAGAATTTTGGGATTATTTTTATGTTCTGAGATTATTCTGGAAAAGTATGTATTTCTGGAATTTCTTAAAGCGTTATTATATAATCTGAGATATTCTATGTATATCTGATGATTTATTGTGATTTTATTTTTCCTCCATTTCCTTTCTGCCACCCTGCAGCTCCTCTTTAATTTTCTAATAGCTGCATTTCTCCACGGTACTGTACGTTTTGAATGACGTTTTATAACTTTAATTGGAGCCAGCAGGTTGAGAGCTGATTTAAGCCTACTGTTAAAATCATTAACGATAAAATCACAGGGGGCAGGTAAAGGTATAGGAGGAAATTTTTTAAAAACTTCAAGAAAACCTGCAGCCACTTCAGGGGTTAGATGACGCTTCCTGACAGTTCTCACAGAGGTCCCTGATTGGATAAAACTGGTGATATTAAAAAACACACAGTAGTGGTCAGAGACAGCCAAGTCAACAACAGAGGACACACTGGTGGACAGGCCATACGTGATGACCAGGTTCAGGTTGTGTCCTCTGTTGACATGTTGGCTAAAATCCATATAATTTAATATATTTAAAAAATCTGTTGATAAAGGATCTAAAAGGTTATCTATATGTAGATTAAAATCACCAGCTAAAATTATCTTCTCATAAGAGTTGTGTAAAATTGATAAAAACTCTGAAAATTCTGGAATAAAAAGTGCATTCCTTTTCGGAGGCCTATAAACTGTGACACATAAAATCTGAGGAGTGCTAAAAACAGAGGCAGTGTATTCAAACGTGGTAAAATTATTAAATAAAACAGGTTTGGCGGAAAGAGTTGATGAACTAATAAAAGCAGCTCCGCCTCCCCTCTGGCTACTACTCGTTGAATAAGAAAAGTTATAATTAGGTGGAGAGGCCTCTGTGAGAACAGCAGGGGCATCTGCACTCAGGCATGTCTCTGTTAAAAATAAACACTGAAGGTTATTATCTAAAATCAAGTCATTTATTATAAAAGTTTTATTCAGCAGAGAGCGAACATTTAAAAGAGCCATATTAATAGTGGTTGGTGATGGAGTGACTGTATGACTTACTGTAGGTGGGATTTTTAGTAACGGTTTAAGATTATTTGGGTTGCATTTTCTTAGTTTATGATTATTTCTTCGCTCTCTGCTGACAATAACAGGTATGAATGAAGTAGGGTAAGGTCCAAGTCCGATATGTGAGTTACTGTTAAAATCAGGATTGAGTTCATAGGAACAAGGACCAGCTGCACATCAGGATGTTGTGGATGGGGCACTGAGGACAGGAACAGCTGGAGCCGGTGCAGGGGACAGGGGTGGGCGAGGGTATGCCAGGCTTAATGCCAGCATGTGGGTACCTTGTCTGTTTAAATGTAGTCCATCTGCCCCCAATAATTGACTCCTACCCCAGAAAATGTTAAAATTGTCTATAAAACCAATGTTGTGCATCACGGTAACAGAGGAAAGCCAAGTGTTGAGAGAGAGTAACCTGCTGAAGCGATTTATTCCTCTGTTTATGGTGGGAGTGGGGCCAGAACAACAGATAGGGGCTTGTCTTTTAAAAGATTAAAAAGATGAATAAAATCCTGCTTTAAAAGCTCAGACTGCTGTTTACGGATGTCATTGGTTCCAGCATGAATTATAACTTTACTCACAGTAGGGAAACGTTGGATGGAGTCCAGAATCTCTTCAGATATATCCTTTACTGTAGCTCCAGGAAAACAAAGGGTGACAGCTCCTCTCATCCTAACATGCCGGATAATAGAATCTCCAATGATGAGAGTGCTGGGTGGATGGTGTGCTGGCTGCTGGGCAGAAGACCTCTCGTTATCCAGGACCTGCTGGATGTTGGGCAGCTTGGCATCCACAGGACTGCAGCGGTGTTTAGAGGGCGCCGAGGGCTCGTTCCGTGGATTCGGCGTGTAGTGAAGCACTCCTCGGCGGGTCCCGGCTGTAGTCCTGGGTCTGGCGCGACGTGGGTGGATACCGGAGTCTGACTGCTGCTCTGGCTGCTGGGTGGGGATGGGCGGCGGTCCTGCGGAGCTGCTGGTCTTCGGCGCGGTCGGAGGGACGGTCAGAGGAGGGAAGTCGTCCCCCAGGGCACTGAAGCGGTTCGACAGAGGAAGGCCGGGTGGAGGAGAACGGTGAAAGCCGCTCCGGGCGCCCCCACTGCGACCAGGCCCGACCGTCGACCACGCACCCTGGGGCACCGGAGTGGAGCTGAAGGGGGCTTTTGGCTTAGCCCCCTGCTGGATCCAGCACTCCTCCTCTGCCGTAGATGTTGTACCTCCGCCGGAGTTCGTCTGTCCGAGTCCGCCTGGAGACCCAGCGATGGAATCCCCCTCCGCAGCTTCACCGGGCTGGCAGGGGATTGTGTCAGCCAGCTGGGCGCTGGTGGCAGCAGCGAAAGTTCGGCCGAAGATGATGTCCACGTCGCGCTCGTGGTCCTGGATCAGGTGCAAATTGGTGATCCTCTGCTCCAGTTCCTGGATTTTCTTGGTTAGCCTGGCACAACCATCACACCCGGAGCTACAGGTGAGTGGAGGAATGGCGGAAGTAACAGCGATCCGTGCTCTGATTAAAAACGTGTCCGATAAAAGATATGTCGCTAAAAGTTTAAAACGGTTAAAACTAGTCAAAAGAAATTATTAAAAAACGAAAAACAAACACTTAAAAAATAATTTAAAACTAGTTAAAACCGTGTTAACGAGCCGGAGTTAGCAGGAGGCAGCAGGAGGCAGCAGGACGCCGACGCATGCGCAAGGGCTGAATAAACATCACAGGCGTGAATACCTTAAACTTGAATGATTAAAATGAATGATTACATATGTTGCTAGTTACAGTAAAGGACACATGATCATCAGTTTGCCCTGCCTTCTTAGAGAAAACTTAATCAGGATGATTTATCGACGGTTTTCACTTGTAAAACAAACTAAAAAAAAGTTTGGAGCTACTTGGAGCCGTTCAGGACATATCGGTTGGCGATCAGCGTATATCCATGGAGGCAGGAGTTCACTGCCTGTAATAAGAGATTATCTGCCCCAAAACTCTTTCATTCAGCCATGTTTCGTTATGAATAGTTGGCAATATTCTCCTGTAAGTTCAGAATGGTTTGCATTTGCGTGTTTTCAAATTGCACTAGCCGAATGACCAACTGGACTAAGTTCAGCTTCCACAGGCTCTCTTTCTGCAACCTACGCAGCCTACACCTGTAACGGCGGACGGCTGCGATGTCATTGAAATCGCAGGTTAGTGTACGTTGGAATCGGTTGCATTAAAAGCCCATAAAACCCCCAGAAACTAATACCTTAGCACCTCCGAGACATTCCAAACTCATAGGGGAATAATGCTAACTATTAATAACAAAACATGGTTAAATGAAGGAGTTATGGGGCAGATATTGCCTTATTACAGGCGGCAAATCTGCCCTGATTGACTTCCATTTTATGGATATATGCTGATCGCAACTGAATATAACTCCAAGTGGCTCCAGACTTGTCTGGGTGAGTAAATGAGCGAAATATTTGCTAAAATTATTTCCAAATAAAAAAAAAAGAACTTTCCGTTTTAGGCAATGGTTCACTCAGCATGATTTTTAGGCAGATTTTGCACCGATTTTCCCCTTCCGACAAACCCGATTATATTTTCCTGCGGTGCGTGGTGTGTTGAGAGCCACTCAGGTCTGATCGAAAGGACATCAGGACCGCTCCGATATCCAACATGTTGGATTGTCTTGGGCCAATATCATTACGCACATTGGTGTATTCAGAGCACAAACGAGCATATTACCTGTTGAATATGACATGTAGCCAATGAGAAATTGTTATTTCATAGTGTTGGCTTGCTTGACCGCAGGCCACAAATGCATAGCAACAGATTAGTCAGAGCAAAATGTGTGATGTTTCCCAGTGAAAAAAAAAATATATTGCATGCATATCTAAGAAACTAGAGCCCCTGCTCCTGCCTTGTCCACTCTTTTTTGTCAACAAAAAAGTTTACCAACTATAGATAAATGTTACGCATATAACATGTGTTATTAAGTTGTGAATTTGTATGTTGAGCTAAAAAAATTACAAACAAATAATAAAAAGTGTTAAGAAAGAAAGAGGAAAATATTCTGTAGAGCTCAGTTGGATGAAATGCAACACTGAACATGTTCCTCAATAGGTACGATGAAAGTGACCTCAGTCGGGTTTATAAAATAAATTGGAATTGCGCTGTTAAGACTGTCATAAAAAAAAAATCAGAAATGGAAAAGAAATATCAGATTTGATGCGCATTTACCTTCATTGTAAATACCTCTAAAAGAAGATGGGTCATATTTTAAACACAAACCGACACACAGGCAGGAAGTCCATAACAACCACATACTTACTGTGATGTATCAGTGCGAGGGTCTCGGCCACATTGATATGGAAATGGACATGGATAATAGGTATGGACAAGTGTGTGTTTTTCTGTTTGGAGCAGTAGCATCGATGGAACTGTTGCAAATTCAGGTTGTATCTTTTTTGATATCAGCGGACATTTTGTGCGAAAAGCGTCTCGCAGTGCTGATTCGTGTGTGGTTTCTCGTCGTTGCTATGTGGCCATCAGTGTTGCCACAGTTACTTTGAAAAAGTAATATGATTACTGACTACTGATTGCTCCTTCCTTAGTTACTTTACTGATTACTTTATTTTAAAAGTAACTAAGTTAGATTACAAGTTATTTTATTAGTTACTTTCAACAGCTGCACTTTCCTGCAAGCGGTGACACTTCCAACTGCCTCAACATAGAAACAATAAACAGTTTTGCCGATATTCACTATATTGGAAGTGGATTTTAACATTAAAGCTGGAAATATACTTACTTTTTAAAAATATTTGTATCCCACGGTTTGTTCTCATTATTTATCACCCAATATTCCTACCTAATTCCAGTCCTGGGACTTTATAGAACTTTGGGCACTCCTCTCCCCGCACTGAAGCTCTTTGAGCTTTTTCAGCAAGATCAGTTAGTGAATAAAAACTGTGAGCTTTTTCAGCCCTTCTTTTCACCTGAGGGGGTGGGGTTTCCCCAGCTGGATGTAGCACGTGGAAGGATCACACTATTTCAGCCATATCCTCCCCAACCCTTCAGGGGTCCCGGTCAGCCAGGAGAAGGTCGTATACAGCCCAGGACTGGTTGAGAGTAGCTCACATTAGCTACTCAAGGGAATACGGGGAGAACATGCAAACTCCACACAGAAAGGCCCTTTCCACTAGGGGCAGACTTAGAGTACAGATTACTGAACTCTTAGACTCAGGCCAAAACAAACATTGCTACCGTAAAGGAGATAATCAACTCTTTTGGATTACGACAGGAAAAAAGGGCAGCAGTGTTGTTGTAAGGTATGTATGACCATATTTACTGCAATTGTTGCTTCTTTTCCTAGTGCTTTTGCTGCCATGTATCAAATATATATTTTTGCTTATGAAATTTTCAAAAATAGTAACGCACAGTGGCTTGAACAAGTAGCTTTTATCTGATTATCTGTATGGAAATAGTAACGTGTTAGATTAGTCGTTACTGAAAAACTGGTGATATTAGGAGTAACTTGCTACTAACTAACGCATTACCGGCATCATTAGTGGCCATACACCACACACCTTAGGACTAAAGAAGGAATATTCGTGATATATTTTCGCTGTGTGCACGGTCTGAAGCCCTTACGACAATTTTTAAATCCTGGCGTGTGAACCAGGCCTAACGTGGTGTCATACTGGTGAGGCAACAAATGTGACGTGTTAGTGTGTCTCACACTTGTCGCAACTAGTGAGGTTTTTCTGTCCCCCAATCAATGGAGTGTTGTGTGATGCCAATAGCTCCACCCTAACTCTACAATAACCTTATGGACCTACAACTGAAGGGGCCCCAGGAATGGTGTAGTATCGGTTGGTAGTATGGGCCGCTTTTACAAAAGAAACAGACAAAGTAGCATACGGCACCACACTGACCCACACCGTCAGGGGACTGGACTCCAACCACATACCACCCATTGTGAATTTTCCTAAACTCTTGAAAGTTAAAAAAAAAGTAATTAGGAGGAATTTTACAGCAGTTTCTTTTTTTACCTTTATTGGGCAATATCAAGAAGTGTGAGTACTCTTACCTGATGGAAATTTTGGGCTGCTCTAACCACTGTGAGAAACTCTCCCTCATGGGTCTTGTCTGAACCAAAAGAGACATTTCTGTTAGTTTTATTTGCTATCTCCTGTACCCGATGTACCATTTGGAGTGAAGTCAAATCATCACCGTCAAGTGAATACACATTAAAGGGTAGACATTATCACTTGAAGTACTGAGAATAGAAGTAAAAAAATGTTGTCCTTCAGTGGGGAAATTCAGGAATCCCAGCAGCCAAGTGACAGGCAATTTAAAGCATATAGGTTCAAACAAAGACAGAAACAAATTAAGAACAGAAGATTACTGCACTGTACAAACAACTATTTATTACCTACTTATATTTATTACGTACTTTGTCCAAATTGGCAAATGTGTCTCAGACAAAATTCCCATGACCTGTGGAGTCCCCCAGGGGTCAATCTTGGGACCACTTTTATTCAACTTGTACATGCTTCCATTGGGTCAGCTAATTAACAGCAATAATGTGTCCTACCAAAACTATGCAGATGACACTCAGATCTATGTGTCACTTATGGCAGTTGAACATGGGCCAGTAGATACACTCTGTCACTGTATTGAACAGATCAGTGTGTGAATGGAAAACAACTTTCTCCAGTTAAACTCAGACAAAGCTGAGATCGTGGTTTTTGGCACAAAGAGAAAGTGTTATCAGTCATCTTGAGTCTCTCTGTCTTCAACCAAAAAATCAGGTTGGAAATCTAGGGTTAATCATGGACTCGGACCTGAACTTAAACAGCCACATCAAAGCAATAACATCAACAGCAGCTAAAATCTAGAAGAATTTTCATGAGGAAGTGAGACAAGCCTCAACTCTAACAATGTTTAAATCCAGCCCGAAAACAGTTCTTTTTACCCGTGCAAATGATAATTGAAAGTATTTTATCTGCACTCTTGCTTTTTATTGTAATTAAGTATTTTTATCTTTTTTCTAGGTCTCACCTCTTATCCAAGAGGCTTCATCAGTTCATGTTCGCCGCTGACCCGGCTTACTGAAATGACGTAATTTGGCCGCGTGGAGCCGTGCGGACCTCGCGGACGCGGCAAGCATAAACCAAGCTTCAGGCCTCCTCTTCTGCTGAGAGATGGTTTCTCTACTTTTACATAGATGGCTTCTTTTACTCCTCTTTCAAACCATCTGTCCTTTCTGTATAATATCTGGACATTGCTGTCCTCAAAGGAGTTGGCTTTATCCTTGAGATGTAAATGAACAGCAGTCAATGCCTGAGGAGTTACCTCCCCTGTGTTGGACCATGCGTTTGTACAGTGGTTGTTTGGTTTCACCAATGTAGAGTATTTGAGCAGCTTTTTCACAAAATTGCTTTTTACTCTAGGGTAATTTATTGATAAGCATCTTTTTACTTTCACTTGAGTAAAGAAAATGTCAAAGTACTTTGGCCAGAGAAGCCTATAGTTTTTGGCTACTTTTCCAACCTCTGGCTAGTGTCTTTAGCATTGATCTGTTGTGGCTCACACTCCCTGTGGAGGAGGTCAATAACTGTCTGCTGTATAACAGTCAAGTCTCCCATAATTCCAAAATGTTACACTTTTGTGTTAAAATCATCATTTCTTTTGAACATTTCAGGGGAAAAAATATTGTCTATTACTTGTACACTATAAAGGTAATGTGAACATATTTATTTCAATATAATATATATTATATAATATAATTTTGTTTGTAATAAATATTTATATCAACTTTCTATTTTTTGTTGTTGTTACTTAAATATTAAAAGTTTTAAGATATTTAATTCATAGTAATGTTCCTTTGAGAGGGTACAGGGCTGGCCTAAAATTAAATGGAACTTTATTTCCTGTTAACCCAACCACCGAGCAGCATAGCCTTGTTTCTTTTAAAAACAAATAAATCTACAATATATCTTAAGTTTTTCTTTTCAAAATATACATTATTTTTAATGTGGTCTTTTGAAATCTTTGAAAGAAATTTAACAGAAGACCCTTTCTTGATTAAAATTTCTCCTGAAAATTTGGGTTGGAATTAACGGCTGTAACCAGCAGCAGCAGCACCTCTGCTCATGTTTCGGGTCCCATCTGAGAGAGGACATGTATAATTTATAGCCAATATTCTTTAATGCAACCATAATTGGTATAGTTCAATTTGAAGTGAGGGTTTTAGAACATGTCGAGCATCAAGTGCAAATGAAAGATGCTTGCACAATCAGACCATGTTTGACTCATGTTCATGCTTCTCCATCAAACACATCCTGACAGTCCATGCAGTATTCCAGTAACTTTTAGCAATAACACATTCATGTAGAAAATTGATATTCTACACATTAATGTAGAATATTCTGTTCAACAGGAACAGTCTTGCTGCAATGCATAGGTAAATAAACATTTCATTGAAATATTCAGATTTATAAACATCTGCTAATTTGAATTTAAAGGTAATATAAATGAGGTACTTATAAATTTGAGGCTCCCGTTAAACAAAGCTGTGCAGATTACGAGTGGTAAACTTGAACCTTGAAAGGAGGATGAATTCCTTTCTGTACAAACACAAGATTTATTTTTCCAGTATCTCTCCCTCCATTGGCCCAGATTTTGACCTTTTCAGTCCCCTTGTGAATATTAAATGCTGATATTCCTGCCCATATTAGTGATGACTGGAGGGTTTTCATCCAGGACAATGGGGGTCTCGCATTCCCTTCTCTCCACACTGAGGAAGAGGATGTGGTTACACAGATGATACGTTGCTGCTCCGATTACTGCCTGCTCATGTGCATGTGCCTGCTTGTGTGAAAATCCTTTCTTGCAAAGTCCCAGGATTTTCTCTGGGTTTTTTTTTCTCCCCTTCCTGCTCTATGCAGCGGCTGCAGGGTGCAACCTCCCTCAAGAATAAATGTATATAATTCTGTAAATATGTGGTAAAATATACACACTCACAATAGCTTGATTAAAAATTCATAAAGATACCAAAATAATATAGATAAGATTCAAAACATTTAAATTTCTGAGTAAAGCCTAGATTATGCTTCTGCGTTATGACGGAGATGGATTGACGCAACGCTATTATCTGTCAACGCAAGGGCTCTCCGTCACTTATGCAAGGAGGCACGGAGTAGAGGCCCAATTTTTAAATATCCGTCTCCGTCGACGGAGAGCGTATTCATCTGATTGGTCAGTTTCACTAACAGCCAGAGATCGCTTCACCAGAACGGGGCTCTATAGTCGCTGTGATCAGTAGTTAATGCAGGGTTTGGCCACTATATGCTTTAAATTGAAAGGATAACTTATCCAATCTGTTCCTTTGGCGATTTTGAACAAAAGGAGGTGTAGGAAAACAACAAAAAACGGCTGCTGTGTTTTGTTTCAATGCGTTTCTAGAGTATTCTATAATCCGCACTTCTAGTAAAAAGCTTTACAGCTTAATCAAAACGTACTTTCTGTCGTTCATTGCTCCTTCAGTAAGAAATGCGTTCACAAGCCTAGAAAAAAACAGAAGCGGCACTGTGATAGTAAGCAGAGACGCCATGAAAACTTAGCACCCCCTGCTGTCCTGTGCGAGCAAAACAATAGAGAGTGAAGTGGAAGAGCGGAGTACTATAAACAGAAAAACGTCTCCGTCAGTACTTCTGCGTCTGAGTGCAAATTTGCGGTCGGAGAAGCATAAACTAGGCCCCTAGACCAACCTAAAATGTTGCAAAAACTGCCTAATTGAAAGTAAAAAAAAATCTGAAATGTTTGCCTACAATTTATCTCAGGCCCCCTTTTCAGTGATACTCCTAAATAAAAACCTCTGCCATCAATTACCTGTAGAAGTACCGTAATTTTCAGAGTACAAACTGCTACCCTGCAGCCTCTACAACTATGTGGCTAATTTGTAGATTTCTACTGGCTAACGGCCTCCAAGGGGCACTGTAACAGGAAACATAACAGTGAGACAGAAAACTGGGAAAAAAAATGTTTTACTGAAGGAGACACCACCAGTAGTTTTCATGCACACTGGTTGTCAAAGAAGGAAATAGAGGTACTGCACAATAGCTTGACCTCACTGAATCGATGGTACGACATTGGAGGAGGCAGCAGGAAGAACTGAGTCAGTATAAAAAGACAATAAAAGCTTTCAGAAGATGACTTCAGTGGCTTTAGTGCAAGAAAGGCTGTAAAGCTAAAGCACGATTTATTAACTAACCAGTCATGTTTCTGTCATGTTCTGTTGATGCCATACTGATTTGCATTCAGAATTTCAAAACAAAAAATTTCTTAAATAAAAACCAAAAAAGATCTTCCCTGTACCATCTTTATGTGCAAATATCTCATCTTACAACATGAAAACATGCAGCTTATATTCAGGTATAGTGTATACATGAACAATATTTTTAAATTTAGCTGGTGTGTTTTTTGTTCAGGTGCGCAAAATAGTAAAAAAAAAATAAAAATACAGTAAATCAGTTACCCATTAAATTTCACTAATGTGTACAGCTGCCCTGTGAAGGCCTTGAAGGTTTGGTTAAGCACATTAGTGAACAAACAGCACCACAAGGGCCAAGGAACAAAGCAGAGATGTCAGGGAGAAAACTGGCGAAGTTTAAAGCAGTTATAATTTAAAACCATAAACTATATACTTTAGACATCAGAGTTCTGTTCAGCGCATTATCTGAAAGATGAAACCAAAGTTGTCACAAGGCTTTCCTCTTCAACTGATAGGTTGAGCAAAAAGAGCATTAATCTGAGAAGCAAACAATAATCTGCTGTGAACTCTGGGGGAACTGCATGACTCAGGTAGTAAAATCGGAACACAGGACAACCATTCATCATGCACTGTGAAGCTAAACAAATACTGCCCCCACAGCAAAACATGGGGATGGTGGCAGCATTCTGAGGGGAGGATTCTCTACATAATGGGCAGGGAAGCTGGTCAGAGTTGATTGGAAGTTGGATTATAGTTACAAACAAGGTAATTCTTTCAGAAAACCTTTTTTTATGGCTGGAAAGACTGGGCTGGAGGTTCACCTTTCTGCAGGGCAGAATTCCCTGATAATGTTGCCAGAGCTACAATGGAATGGTTTAGATTAGTGGTTAGTGGTTCCCAAACTGTCCATTTTCAGTATTTCTACTGAGTCAGTAAAAAGAAAAAAAAGAAAAAAAACTTGCTGAAAGAAACATACACTGAAAGATCAAAAAAAGGCTGAATAAAAATCAATGAGACACAAAAAGAAAATAATGTATTACTTTCTTACATTTCACAATTAGATGTTGCTGTTTAACCTGAGGTTTATAGAGAAGTTGTACTCAAGAAGTTTTTTTTCTCCTATTTTTTTTCAAGTAAAAGTAAAAAGTAATGTCAAAAAGAATTACTCAAGTAAGAGTAAAAAATTATTTTGTAAAAAGGCTACTTGAGTACTCAGTAACATCTACTGTGTCAAACAGACAAAATATAAAGGTATGGACAAGTTCCTTATATATTAAAAACTAAAAGGAAGAAATATATACTAAGATGATTGCAAAATAACACATTTTAAGCAGAAGAAACACTTTCCTCTCAATTTTTTTCCATCACGATACCGATATATAAGTAGGAAAAGCATAAATACATCTTAGAACAAGGTAAAAAGTACTTCCAGTGACAATTTATGGGGTTTACTGTATATTTACTTGACCTCAAAATACAACAAACAGTTCAGACAGAAGATTACATTAGAAAACCAAAGCTTTTTTAGAAACAGAGGTCTCCTTTAATAAAGTTTGATAAGTGTATGTGTGGGTCTGGTGTACATCTGCTTAAAATATGTTTGGCCTTCATTTGAGTGAATTTACTCACTCAAATGTGGGTACTTCACAGTAATATGACCCTAGTAAGAGTCAAAATTACAGCAGAGCAAAACCACAAATATTTTTTTTTCAAAAAGTTATTCAAGTAAATGTAACTAATTAAATGTAACTAGTTACTACCCACCTCTCTTGTTCACCTTGGATGCCAAATTGGTGTTGTGGTAGGAGGAAAGTGGTAGCAGGAACTCGACATGATTACTGAACGCATTTTTAATGGTAAAGAACAAGGATGGCAACTCACAGAAACAGATAGGCAGCTTGACGGAGAATGGTACAGAACACACGTAGACCAGTGGAACGCGGTTCAGGGGCCTGTTCCAGAAAGCTCGTTTAATTTACTGTACCATGTGGTAAACTTTGAACTCTCGGTTTGTCAACCAAAAACCTGCTTAGCCTGAATATGTCGGTTCCACAACAGCTGATAAGAATATGATTAATCAACTTACTCCTGCTGAACCCTGAAACATAAAGACCCTCTCAATGGAACACAGAATTCAAGAGTCACAAAGGAAACTGAAGAGAAAAAAAAGGCAGAATATCTCAAAGAAGTGGAGTTGGAAGAACTAATGATGAATTCAAGCCAATCATTATCAAAAAAAAAGTAATAAAGCTGCATCAGCAAAAAAAGAATGTAGGCTTGGCAAAAAATAACTGTGTGCGATATTTAAAGTCCAACTCACCCCTAATCAACTTGTTTTTGCTGATTGTATACACGAGTGTCTAACAGTATGGTCTACATGTCTCTTCATTATTTTCATGTTTTGTTTAGTACATTTTAGTTAAAAATTTTAATTTTCTACCAAAAAACATCAGTTGAATGCCCTCTTCAGGTTAAAACGTTACACTGCACTTGAATTTGAATAATAGAGCATTCCTACTGGCTCAGCCTTATTGTAGACATCAGCCTTAAATATACTAACTCTCAGCAATCTTAATTTTTTATTTATTCTCTTTCTACCCCTTTTTCCCAGTTGAGGAAGTGGTGCTGGAGGATATGATGTATAATTTAAACTTTGTTCCTGTATGATGGATCATTATTCAAAATCTACTTTCTTTTGCGACCAATTTGTTGAGATTACAATAATATTGTAAATGACTTAGACATATATTGACCTATAACTTAATCAGACGCTATTCTTTTGGATTCAAAATAACTCTTTCTCAAGTCAAAATGAAACACAAAAAGATTTTCCAAAAAGGTAAGATTAAAAACAAATAATTACTGGAGAGATGTAGGGCTGTTAAATATTTTTTGTGCATTCTTCCTATCATGTAGCTAATCAAAAGAAGGCTGAGGCTTGTTTAACTGATGGGGGGCCACCACCATCTCCCCTCACCCTAGCTGAGGAGTTGGCTCTGTAAAGGCCGACCAGTCGATCATGGCGTTCCTGGGGACACTAAATCATCTTTCTTCCAGTGATTTTGTTAAATGGAAGCTTACAACATATACTACAGTAATATATTCCAATCAAACAACTTTTATTGCTGCCAGTTAATGGCATTTTAATGCACTTAGCAGTAGTCATTGTTTCACAATGCTAGATTATTTCATTTAGCTGCATATAATGTTTTATATAATCTTATTTGAAATACTCTTACATGTTAATAATATATGTTTGTGAAATAGCTTTTGTTTGTTTGTAATATGCAATGGACTTTCTCCTACTGTTTCTGATTGACAAAATTAAGGTTGTTTTGACAAAATATAGTATAATCTGTGCTTCCACGTCCAAAGTATCATCATTTAAATGTTAAGGCCATTCTCAGAACCCTCTCTGGAACAAACTTACACAGAACATAACCTAGTCCGGAGCAGGTTATGTTCAGAGATTAAGTTGCTATGGTTACTAACATATATTGAAAGATACCTCCGCTTTTTGAACTGAAAGTTGAGGTTATCCACAAAGTTCCCCACAAATTTATCTCGTTATATCACATAACCTGCTTTCTTGACCGGAACCCAGAGGAACCAGAGGGAAACTATGAATACCGCAGAGCGTAAATACAGAGAGAGATGTAATAGTGACAAAAAAACAGACGAGCTAATAAGGAGGGAATAGTTCACAGCAGGAGAATGCAGGCCATTGGAAACGAGGGGATGAGTTAAAGCTGTGAGAGGAAGACAAGGTGAGGGAAGGTGGAGCAGAAGTAATGGAGGTAAATAAAAATGAAATATGCCCAAAACGAACTTATAAACAGAGAGAAAAAAACATATCTAATGAATTAACTAAAATGGGACAAGCTAAGCAAAAAGCAAACAAACAAAAAGAAAATAAGAAATGTTAAAACCAAACATCAATATAAACCAGCGGGTAGTAACTAGTTACACTTACTTGAGTAACTTTTTTTGGGGAAAGAAAATGTGCTTTTAAGAGTTGCTTTACAGTTCTGTACTTTTTACTTCTACGACACCAATGTTACTATGAAGTACCTCTGCTCTTATTCGAGTAAAAGTTTCTGGATCCTCTAACCAAAGTGCTTAAATTCACTAAATGAAGAACAAAAATGAAAGAAAAAAAAAAACAGACACAAACACACACACCTAAAGTTTATTATTGACCACCTATCTCTCCAGAAGCTTTTGTTTTGTTTTTTGTAATCTTCTGTCTCTTGATACACATGTAGTATACTGAAACAGATGACTTAAAAAAGTGTCTTCTGCTTTATATTATTCATTTATTTTTATTATTTGTATAATTTTAGTCTTTAAAATACCAGAATTAGCCCATAACTTTATATTTATGTCTGTCTTTTTACCAAGTTTTTTAAAACTGTTTTTATGGATGTCTACTTTTTATAAAAATATGTTGAAGTAGTGTTTCTCTTTCTTGAGTACAATTTTAGGTACTCTAACCACCTCTGTCAAACATCAATAAGTCATTGCCAATACAAGTTTGACAGTGTAACATGCAGGTGCACGTCTACTGCAAAACTCTGCTGAATATATATGTTCTTCCAGTTTAAATCAGATCAGATTGAATTGCAGAGATGATTCATTCCTAACTAAAAAATATAAAAAAATATGCATATAAAAATCATTCCTATATCTCATAATCTAGAATGACAAAGAGAATAGCTTTTTTTTTTTTGCTAGTGGATATAAACTTAAAAAAAACAAGTGAGTCATATGTAAAAATGTTCCTGTTTCTAACTTAAGTGTAATTTCAGAACATCTCACTGTGGTTCTGCTCTCCAACGCGGTTCTCATTGTGTGCGGCACGTCGCTGAGCAGTCGAGCATGGTGTGAATGGAAACGTTTTCCACTTCCTTCACAATCTCTCTGCTTCATTTTCGCGCTTGGCTTCTATCTTCCTCCAATCGCAGCCACCTTCCAAGAGAGCCTTGATCAACAACGTCCATTTCATTTTACAATCGGCAGCCGAAGCCAAATCATAATTAAAATCTCCACAGAGAGAGCTGCCTGCAAAAGAAGCTAATTAGCCGTTAAAATAAAAACAGTTTTTCCTGCTGCAGAGTTTTTTTTCTCCTTTTTCTTGTAGAGAGAGGGGGAGAGAAGAGAGTTTCCAGACATGAAATCAACTTCTTTTAACTTTTATGTTTCAGAGTTAAGGCCTGTGTGTCCGCATGTCAGGTCTATCTCTTTTTTGTGTGTGTCTTTGATCAATGACAAAATGCGGAATATTTCTGTGATGTTTGATTCATCTGCCTCAAATTCAGCAGCAATTATAAAGACCAAAGGATTAAGATGGAAGATATAGGCTGAAAGAAAAAATAAGAAAAAAGAAAGGGTGCATGCAGAGAGGAAGTTGGGAAATCAGAGCAAGACGAAAAAAGAGAAAGTGGGCGGTTTTACTGCTGCAGCTCAAAAGATGACCAAGCTTCTGTCCGCCTGCTTTGTCCCTGCTTGATCTCTATCTCACGCATGTTACGCACCCACGCTGACAGCACAGGTGTAACCACACACACACACACACACACACAGGGCGAAAAAAGGGCCACGCTTCCTTCGCACTTCCTCCTTTTGTCTTTCCTGGAGGCGTCTGTAATTACAGCCAGGCCAGTGATGAGCGGCAGGGGAGGCAGCTGATGTTACGGCTAACTGGGAGATTTCAACCTTTGAAACTGTACGTGAGCGTCAGAGAGAAAAGCCAATAAATAGAAGTCAAAGAGAGAGCCACAGAGACGGTCTTTGGCTGGGCATGTTTGAAATGATTCCACTAAAACGGGAGTTGGTGTGTTGTTACTGGTAGTCTGCAGAATCACAGCTTCTTTGTGCTGCTTCTTTGAGCAATTGTCTCTCTATAGAGGACATCATAAGCATACAACCCTCCAGCTACATTTACATTTACTGATGCATAGCGTAGGGAAATATGAGGTAGGTATCTCTTATATGACTCAGTAATGGAGTCCAGTTTTTTACATGACGGACTCCACCAAAACAGCAGGTGGCGGTATACAAATAATTCTTTAGCTATCCAACAAATAAAAGGAGTCCGAAAAACTGACCTCTTAAAACGAACGTCAGCCTAGAATGTACACGAGCTGTTCTACTGGTCAACTGCTACCTGAGGCCATCTACAGGGTGAGTGTTGTAGTAAACGCACCGTTTTGTAACCTTGTGTGTTGCTGTGGGATGCTTGAATCGCGTTGTTTTGGTCTCTTTGGGGTCGCGAGGTGATCCTGTAATTTTGGCCGGCGGTGTCGTCATTTCCGCGTGGAGCGCGTCCATTGTGTTAGGTACGGCGAGAGTACGCCTTGTGTTCACCTGATCCGTATCCACATGATCCGTATCCACTCGTACCTGGCAGGTCTCTCGGGACGTATCCTGGCACGGTCCAGGCTGTGTTCACATGGTACGAAATAAGCGGATTTTGAGCAAATACGGTATCCGAGTACGGACTCCCGTACCATGTGAAAACGCCCTAAATCCTCCTGCAGCCTGCTGATGGAATTGAAACCAGGTGTGTTGAAGCCTGCTTGGCCCCGCCCACCAGCTGCTCAGAAGAATTACATCAAACACTCAAATGAATATGTTTTGATTTAAAAAGTCTTATATCATGCAAATCAACTTTTGGGGCTTTAACCATATTGTAAAGTTATTTCTTGACAAAAACAAAAAAATAAATAAAACACGAGGAAAACAACCAAACAGACAATTGATGCATTTCTCTATAATTCTTCTGAATCCTGCAGTCTGTGCCTCTGCTCTGGCCTTTCCTGGTAAACGACTGACTTATCACAGCATTACTTGTTTTTTGTGTGTCCAACAAGGGAGGGCAGATGTATCTGCAGAGGAAACAGAGTAAACATACATCCCCCTTTTTTCTGAGGTGCGAGCGGCACCACCGGTTTGTATTATTTTATCTTTAAAAAAATGTCTCAACGGAAATCCACGTTCGGCTGCGAGAGGTACAGGAATGTATTCATCATTCCAAAAGAAGACTTAAATTGCCAGAAATATCTGAAATTTCTTTCCGGGATCCTGCGACCAAGCAGAAGTTGCATGTTTGTCTGACCATCACTTCACCGAGGGCTGTTTCGCGAACCTTTGCCAGTACCAAAGTGAATTGTCGGAGAGATAAACTCTTATAACCCGCACAAACTCACCATAAAAACACCTGGAGTGGCCAGAAAAGTAAGTAAATCAAAGCGCTATCTATATGCTAATTATAATGTATGTTGGCCGTTTATGAAGCTGTCTCGCCTACTCTTGTCAACTTATTTGAAGTAACTTGACTTACCGCTGCAATAATAAAATTTCTTTTACTGCTAAGTAGTAGTACAAGTTACAAGTTTGGCACGTTTGGCATGTCAATAAATGTACTTAAAAAACACTCTTATCCGGTTAGGTGTGGATGGGGATTTCTTTTTCTTAATGAGGAAAGGTAAATGTAATGCCGAAGGAAACATTTTATCATATGTGTGCCCAAACCATACGTTGAAATGTTTAAAATAGCATGAAACAGATCCTTTAAACCTTGTCACTGAAGTTCTCACTATATATGTAAGGTCATTCTAACTCTTTACTACAGTCTCAAGAACTTTTTAAAGGAGATATATCATGCTTTTAAATCCTTCCTTTTCACATGTAAATCATTCACTTGTGGTCTATGTAAAGTAGAACCACAGTGGTTTGGTCTGAATTCCATGTTATTGTAGCCCCACAGACCCTCCTTATACTGTTCTGAGGAGCATCTTTAGAGCAACTCATTTTCGTGCGGTTCCTTTAAATGTAAGCAAAACATTTCATGCCCCGCCCCCTCCAGGTTACAGAGCGTTCCGCTCCACTCCGATCGGACATTTTTGTAGTCTGATAGCAGCGATACGATTACTACTGGCAGATAGACTTTTTATCACGAGGATGTCGTCGATAAATTCCTGTACATCATGTGTACCCCACGACAAAAACCGGCAAAAAAAGCCCAATCATTTAATTTAAAGCATGCAGTACAGTTATATCCTATGCTAAAAGTTAGCACACATCGCTAACAGAAGCAAAATGTACAATGCTACAACTATCAAAACAATCGCCTGTACCACATATAAACACACAATATTCATGTCTAAAATTAAGTTTACTGTCATTTTAGTGTTATTTAAAGCTTACCGTTTTGCTTTGTCCGTCGTTTCCGTGGAGAAAAGGAACTGACCCCTCAATCAGACGAAGTCTTTCGGCAAAGCCCTCCTGATACAGACCGACAGCACTCGTCCTTGAAGTGCTTCGCGCAAACGAGGAGAACTTTCCCCACGGATGTCGGTATATTTCCACTAAAAATAAAATTTAACCAGGCACTTCTTTGAGGCTCTGATGCTGGGGGTCGATGTAGGGATTTGTGTGGGTTAATACACCCAATAACTGCACATTTTGAATTGCTTTCTTGTAATTTCCACATGACTGACCTTGGACTACAAAATCGCTGTGGGGGAGAAAAAATGGTGGCTTCACGAAATTGGTTACCCGAGAGTCCATTACCTTATTTGGCAGTTCAACAACAAATGATATGATGCAATAGACAAGAAAACGTAATAGCAAATAGAGAAAACTAAAAAGACTGAAATATATGACCAAAAAAGAATTTAAAGATATAAACACAGCACCAGAAGATAATAAATGTAAGTTGTCTGCACTCCTAAACACCCAAAATACACATTTACATGCATTTAAGGGCTAAAAAAGTGGATTTTCCATGATATGTCTCCTTCAACAGAACTTAACAATGAACAAATTATCACAAAACCCCAAAACTCAAAGGTAATGCCACTAAGTCTTTATATTTTATTTCATTTTTACAGGATGATCAAGGCTCATGTAAACCAATATTTTCCAAAGTTGACAGTTTTTTTAATGGTGATGGAAAAATGTGAAAGCCATCGGTCATTTTGACAGCAATTCTTACCCCTGACCTGACCACTTGGTGCTGTCGTGCAGCTATTTAGAACTTTACACAGAGATGTCAGGTAGCTGAATCAATCAAAAACAGATTCTCGTCAGAGCCTTCAGGTTAATCTCAGGGCTGGTTACCATAGTCAATTCATCTGGGTATCCGGGAGCTGGCAGCACATTGAAGAGTTACGGAGGCAAGGAGTCCATCTGTGACTGCGCCGTACACAGACCGTGGTGGCAGATCGCTGCAGCTTAACCACTGATGCAAATAGAGAACATGCTGCAGGATGTCCTACCACTGAAGTAATCAGAAAAGCCATCATCTAGAGAGTCTTGCCAAATTCTGATCACTTAAATTAGATAAATGTTTTCTGATTCCAAAACGTTGGCTTGTAATTCTAGTCTCCAGTGTGGCATCAAAGCATATATAAGATTTCAGTGGTTATAGGATTGCTCTATGATCTATGGCATATGTGACAAACATATATGTTGCAGCATTGGGCTCAACAGGAGCAGGTAATGAGGCAGAGTTGTTTTTCTGCTGAGTTGCTTTGGTTTTATTTACCCAAAAGGCACTGTGCTGTAGTCCGCATCCTGCATTTGGAGCATTCCCTGGCGTGCTTGGCATTCACATATGCAATCGTACCACACCAAAGGAAACTTCGACTGAGCCAAGACCTTTGGTCAGCATAAGTCAGTGTGTTTACATGCAGTAAGAGATAACTGAATTACTGCCTTAGTCCAACTGATCTTAGACTCATGTATCTATACACTTTAGTCTGGATGGAGTGAAACCAAACTGGCCTTCTCTTAACTGGACTAACGCACCCATATAATGGGATTTGAAAACCAAATCTCTCTAAATATAAACGCCAACACAGCTTAGTCTAGCTATTAGCAGGCTGGGCACTCAAACTTCGGAATTGACAAGACAGTGGAAGTGGGAATACCAACTTTGAACGAGCAGCAACAATGGGTGTAACACAGTCAAACAGTACAGTACTTACAAAATGTTCTGTGTTGCAGCGTTATTGTAGTCCATTTCTTTGCTCATTGGGCATATCCTGCTTTTACTCCCTCTGGTTCACTGCTGCCAGCATCTGTTTACTGCCGATGTGACGCTCCAGGCCAACCGGAAGAATGCCAATATGAAAGGCTGCATGTTGCCACATAGCGTTGCTGAGTCAGCCCCACTTAATTCATAATGATTTTCTATGTGTCATATAAACTGCCATAAAGCCTCACATTCTACCTAATCTATTAACTTAATTTTTTGCCAGAATCTCAATTTAGATGTTCGTCCGATAAAAGTGGACTTAAGCCTAGTTTATACTTCTCCAACAGAAAACAGGCCCCCTGCTGTACTGGTCAATCCTTTCCCCTGCTAGCAACCCCTGACTAACTTTTCATAGCGGGTCTGCCTACCATTGCATTAAAGTTTCTGGTAAATTTGAGGGTTTTTTTCTTCAGCTTGTGAACGTATTGCCCCCTTAAGGTGCAATGGACGACAGAAAGAAAGTTTTGATCAAGCTGTGAAGCTTTTTACTAGAAGTGCAGCTCATTGAATACACTAAAAACGCATGGAAACAAACACAGCTGCCTGTTTAGTTGTCAGTACACCTCCTTGTGTTCAAAATCGCGAAAAGAACATATTAGATAAATTGTCCGTTTAATATAAAGCATGTTGTGGCGAAACGCTGCGTTGACGACTGATTATGACTATAAAGCCCGGTTCAGGTGAAACAGTCTCTGGCTGTTGATGAACTGACCGGTTACAGGCATACGCTCACCTTTGACAGAGATGACTAGTTAAAAAGTGGGGCTCGACTCTGTCCGTCTTTGCGTTGGTGATGGAGAGCCCTTGCGTTGACGGATAATGATATTCGGTCAATCTGTCTCCATCAAGACGGAGTAGTATAAACTCAGCTTAAGTAGGGCTGGTGTGAACGCACTCTAACAAAACATGTCAAACTCACCTCTGCCAAATGACCGGTACCACCTGTCCCTGATCTGATTGAAGATGTTCCCCAAACAATTAGCTGTCTGAAATATCTCGAATTGCTTCCTTTTTTATAAACTATAATTGTTCCCCGAAAAAGTTTAAGGATGGGAAAGGGATCAGAAAGGTGTGTCAGCAAAGGAATTAAAAACTTAACGGGGTTAGACAACCTCTCTAAGTAAGCTTGTCACAGATGTCACTTCCATTGCTAATGTCCTACACTTACAGGAGTCCGAACTGGTGGACAGATAACCAGTTAAAGTTGTTATGGGACTTATGAAGGGATTCCAAAAAAAACTTCCCCCAAAAGTGTCTTCAAACCAAAGCAGTAAATCTATGGAAGACAGTGTCTGCAGTGTAGATCATAGGTAAATTAGAGGTTCTAGTCACAGATTATCTGACTTAACCCATAGTCTGGAACGGTCATGGAGCAGCAGATGTGCAGCTTCTATGTAAGATTTCAGTAGATTTTATATTCTGTTCGAGTATGGGTAGTCCACTCCTCATCACACTGAAAAAGGTACTATTTTTTTCCGATTTACTTGGTAGTGCAAGCTAATTAACGAATAAAGCTGTGAAATGCAAAATAGCCACATGAGAAAGATTTATCTACTGACTGATATGAACCTTGACTCATTTCTTATGAATCTTTCAACCAATGTATTTCCTGCTCACTGGTATCAATTGGCTGTTTAGATTCAGTGACAGCAAAAAGGCTATGGAGTTATTTTTTACCTCATCTTCTGTGTTTTTCTCTCTTTCTTATTTTTGTTATGCAAAATGGTCCAAGATTTTACGGATAAGGTAAAGGTTGTGTGGTCAGCCCTAACCCAGATCCTTACATATTTTTTGGGGGGAGTTGTCTCCAGATATTATAAAGAAACAGTCATGACTCCAGACCAAATATATTAGTCAGAAGAGAAGCACATTGAGGGCTTGTCCTTGGGAAGCCGGAATGAAAGAATCAGAAAAACACAATAGCCACAGACCGCAGTGAAAAATGTGTCCACTTTACAAATATCAATGTTCTGCTTCTTTTTTAATACCAAAGCTTTGGCTGATTGAGCAACAAAATAAATGTTCAGCAAAACATAAACCGTGAAAGCGAAGTTTCTTTCTGGCCTCTAACATGTGCAATCATTTCTTCAGGAAGGATCCAGCAAGAAGTTCAATGTCATCTCAGCCCCCAACCCCCATTCCCCCCGTTTCCTCATGTAATAATGCTCCTCCTCCTCTTCCATGCAATGCCATACTTCTCCCATCTCCCTGTCTCTTTATCCCCCCCCACCCCCACACCCTGATCTGGACCAATTTGGGGTGGCGAGGCGATGGTTATCTAAATGCAAAGTGATGCTGTAATAGCACTCAGCGAGGAGGCATAAACGACTGGTGAGACCTGGAGATGGAGCAATGGGGGGGGGGGGGGGTGAAGAGAATAAGGTGGTGGTGATTGGGGGGGGGTGAGAGATAAGAATGCTACGTAGAAGAAATGACAGAGAAACGGAAAAATAGGGAATTGGAAAGGATCTAAGACGGAAAATTTCAAATTTGTATGATCAGAATAGGGGAGATTAGGGAGGAAAAAGTGGAAGGCTGCCAGAGGGAGTGTGATATCCAGAAAGAGCTGAGGGATAAACATAAGAAAGTCCAAAAGTATGAATAATAATAATTTCTGAGAACAACGACAAAGATGGTGAGCAGATAAAGAGCAGAAGGAAATGGTAAAAGTGGACGGAAGAGCATGAAGAGTGGAAATAAAGTAAAAGAACAAAACAAAACTAGATTAATTGTTCAAATGTCGAGAAGACTCAAATGGTTAGTTCAGGGTAAATCAGGTTCTGTTAGAAATTTCAAAACAGATGATTTCCCCACAAGTATTTTAGCTCTCTTAGTGTCCTAATTAAAAACCTAAATGAGCCCTTTTCCAAAAATCAGCAAAATTTTTGTTAGAGTTTAAAGAAAGGCTATTTTATGAAACTTGAATGCACTGTCATCTTTGCAGCAGGTGATTTTTTTTTTTTAAAGCCAACAATTACATAGAAAATAAAGAGAAGAGGCAGAGCTGTGCAATTGTGTTATATGAAACTGAGAATTCCAGTTAGAGTAACAATTTGATACAAAATGAAAACAGTTATGATGAAAACCTACAGAGTATTGCCAAAACTAGAACATTTCTTTCGAGGAGTGATACTCCTCCAAGGCTGGACTAGGCTAATTCTTTAGCAGCAAGAAGTCAAACAAATGGAGTTAAAAGCCTTTAGCTGAACCAAAACTCCTGCAGCAAGAGTTCTGATTAATATTAAAAAAAGAGATCATATTTCTCCTGTTTTACTTTCCTTCAATTTGCTCCCTGTTAAATCCAGGAATTTAACATCCCCTTGTAACTTGAAAAGGCCTCAATAATCAAGCACCATCGTACATCAGACATCTGATTGTCTATGTTACTAACAGAGCACTTCCCTCTCAAGACTGCAGATTTACTGTTGGTTCCTTAGATTTATAAAACTAGAATGGGAGGCAGAACTATTAGTAGGTTTTAAAGTTTCGATTTTGATATTTATCCTGACATTTATCCTGAGCTATCTCTGTAGTTAAGGTGCTATAATCTTGGACTGCTGGAGGACCACATTTCCTCGCTTTGCTACCTTTCTCCAGTTGCATTGTTTGCTGTTTTTTCAACGCTTAACTTTATGTTTTCTCTCTGTGTTTTTCTTGCCAAAGAAGCTCATCCTGATCTGGAATTCCACTCGACTGTGATGCCCTGTCGGGGAGGGGAGGCGTTGACAGAGGAAATGCTTCCATTCACTAAATGTTCTCTCTTTTCTGTTATTAGCTTCTTTTTTTTCTTTACTTAGAAAATACTCCTACATCAGTTCTTTGTTTTCCTTTTTTTGTCTCTGCTCTGGTTTCTCAAAGCCCTTTTTTCTTTTTTCTCTCTCCACTGTCGCTACATTCATACATTGCTGCTACGTTAACAACACAAAGCAACTGCCTAATGTCGATACATGCTCATCAGACTGATGAAATGCTGCAAGCCAATGACTCGATGCTATGATGCTGCTTTTTATTAGTTTGAACTGAATTTGACGGCAATTTTTGATAACAAGGTTTAATTCGCAATGTTTATAATGGGTTTTAAATCTGTTTAAATAGGTTGAATTAACCTTTTTTAAAGAGTCCCTTTAGTGAATATTTGCTGTTAATTGGTGCAGTATGAATAATCGGAATTAAACTGAATTAATTAAACCGAATGAACCGTGAATGAATCTGTAAACTTATTTCAGAATGTTTAGAATGGTGTTGAACTGCTGCTTGAACTAAATTCAGAAGTAATCATTGTCAAGAACAAATTGGAACAACACTTGTTATTCTTAACTGTTTGTTTTTTCCCGATTAATAAAGGTCTGAAGAGGGCCTCTTTAGCTAGAGATGTCACAAACTGCTGAGCAAAACTAAACTGAACTTGGTGGAAGCCCTTCGGATCTAGACTGTAGAGTGGAACTGGCTTACAATCAAGCTAGTCTATGTTGCTATGGGAAGTTGCTACACTGGACCACTTTTGTACAACTTATTGATGTTATGGTTATTGTTTTTTTGCAATGTAACAGCCATTTAGGAAATTAATCATCAGTTGCGTTTACATGTGCAAACTGTGTTCAATCTGATCATTGATCAGATTAGAATTTGACTGTGTACATGGCACTGAAAACATCTACCCGATTATGACAGCGTTTACATCCGCCACACGTTTGATTAGATTAAATCATTTTGACATGCGGAGAACTATCTGAAATACCGGAAACGTCCGTAGAAGAAGGATCAGCAGACGTCCGTTGTAAACAAACTTGGCTGAGTTAATTTAAAATGGAGCGTCACGATCTTTTTCTTGGCATGCTGTTATTTTTTCTGGAAACAATTTTTACATTTACAAGCCAAACAGTATAAACTTTTTCAGTTTTGTTTCACGCCCGCCGTTCTTTCATCCAGCTTCCGTCAGCGCCAACGTAAGGTACATCAACACATGACGTAACAGACATGCGCAATAATGACCTACATTTGGAATAAGAGTTTACATGTGCAGCGATCGGATTAACTATCCGCATAACCCACCTATTTCAATCGGAGTGAAATTTTATATCCGAATGAGTCAGAATAATCCGAATGTTTGAATGAAGCATTTTTATTCTGATCAGGCATTTAATCTGATTATTTGTGTCCATGTAAACGCAGGTTTCGTTTTGAGTCAATGTTAAAATATGTGCTTTTAATATGGGTGATTAGTAGCTACAGTACTGCTGCTCCTAGCTAACAATTGTTTTTACCGTTTTGACCCTTAAATAAAAAAAATTAAAAAAAATCCAAATCCAAAAAAGAATTCATGTCAGTGGAATAGAAATGGGATTTTGTTCCTAAAGTTTACTTGCAAATAGAATGTCTGCTCATAATTTACATTTTAGAAATTATTGAAAGGGCAAAGGGGAAAAAAAGGAAGCAAGCAAAAAGAGAGTTTTCCAGCTGAGGCCGAGTTTAAATCAGTCATTTCTATGCACTTACCTTGGTTCACCCTTTACGGATAATTCTTACTCAACCACTGAGGCAGCATTTTTTTCTGAACTTAAGTGAGGAGCAAAGAGTTAAAAGACTTGCAAAGGATGAGCTGCATTATGTTTTTTTTTTCTTTCACTACAACACATTTAAATGAAATAACACAGAGAACAATAATACAGTCAGCATTCTGGATGAAGTGTGTCAAACAGGGAAAGTCATAGGAGACCGAAGATATGAGAAAGTTCTGGGTCTTTCTTAGTGTGAGGGTGGTGGAGAGCTTGGGTTATGAGTGGTTATGAGAACATTACCAATATTATCTGCCAGTCAGCAACTAGAACTGTACAAGATGGAAATGAAAAAAGGGGGAAATGTGATTATTAAAGTCTTCGGCACAATATTTAGCTTCTACCTAAATCACCTTTCACGGCATCTCAGATTGCTGCTGCAAAACCAATTCCAACAGGACGAAGAAGGCAAAAACAGAAACAGCAGCAGAAAAAACTACATTCTTCTTTTTAGTCGGCTACTGGACGAGCCTCACATCTTAGCCTGTTCTAACTGGCTTCTTTGTCAGTGTACATCGCACCAAAGGCACCAACATTAAAGCCATTGATTTTTTTTCCCTTTAATCACTCTTTGGGATTAATCCAAAACATCCCCCCCTGCTCTGCATTCTAAATTTCACGACTGCCTCTTACAGACAGGGCATCAGGAAGTCTCCACCTATCGACAGATTCTCATCAAGCAGATGTACATCCGCTGCTGTTCTGCTTTTGACGGGTAGATGGTTTGACAGCAAGGTCGTACTTGCAAATAATTTTATTTTTGGCATTCCAGGGCATATTTATGAGCTGCGCAATGTCCTGACGTAAAAAAAGAAAAAAAAAACATGGCATTGATTTTTTATCAAACCAGAGAGAGAACATCTGAGTGGGAAACCGACCGCACTCTCTATGGGAGCCGTGCAGTGCGATATATGATTATCTCCAGGTTTAATGAGGTTTATCAGGATTTGAGTGGATATAAATTTTCAACGAGGACTATAGAAGACGAAACTGTGTTATTAAGGGGAGACTGTTCATTTTTCCAGAATAGGTGTCACATTTTTCAGATAGTCTCTCAGTATGTGACATCAACTGTTCTGGTGACTTCTCAGGTGTAAAAGGTTGGGTTGAAATTTTCAGATTTACAGTCTCCCACATACATCTCCTCCTCCTGGTTCTTTTGAATCTTCTTTAAGAGTTTCAAAGAAAAGCAGCTTTAGATGTGGTGGATGTAGAAGCCTTTATTCAACTTTGTTGTCTTTAAAGGGGTATAGAGTAGGGATGTCTCAATCAGGTTTATTTGCCCTTGAGTCCAAGTCATTTGATTTTGAGTATCTACCAATAACAAGTCCTGATCCGATACTTCTATGAGTAATACGTTTAAAAAGAATAAAGAGGAGTGAAGAAACAGATCCATGATGTTGCTTTTTTATTATTTGACAAGTCTGTAAACACAGAGTACTTGGTAACTTGAACAATCAAGTAATAAATAATACAAATAATTTACTTTGGACTTTAGTGCAACAGTAAATTCTATTATAAAAACAAATAGTATCCCAGTTTAAATAAAGTCCTGATCAGGAGGTAACGTCTGATTCCGATCAAATCTAAAACCACTTGATGAGGTCAGATTTATGATCACGTGATCAGATCTGGACATCCCTAGTATAGAAGGTTATTGAAACTACTAATAATTGTTCTTTAAGCCTTTATATTGCATTTTAAATTTTGTTGGGTCTTAAAAATGGGCCAGGAGCCCTGCTGTATGGCCAAATACAACTTAATAACAAATCCCTTTCCACTTATGATTATTAAATGAGCTACGTGCTGATAGGTTTACCACGATGACTCTAAAATAAAAACATACCTATTTAGACATGCTTGTGTGTAACTGAAACTATTATTGCCAATACTATTATTAAATGTTTTTATCCTAAATTGTTGTTTTTAATCAAATGCAATTGTTTGTTTTACAAATGTTCATTTATGCTTTCTCTTATTGGTTCCAAGTTTTAAATTTCAAATTTCTGTAATCATGTAAAGCACCTTGAATTGCCTTGTGTTGAAAGTGTGCTATACAAATAAAATTGCCTTGGCTTGCCTTGCCTCTATGACAATAGGGTTAATAGTTCTACAACCAACAGTTACATCCTGCTCATGTTGAAGTGGGCATGGACATGTACGTTTAAGATGGTGGCCTATGATGTGGTATCAGAGCTTTGCCCAGACTGTCCCTGTTTCTTTGCGGAAATAAAAGGACTTGCGAACTTGAATAGCAAAACAGATTGGAGACAGTACAGACTTTTTGGTTTAGTACTTTTGACATCCTAAACTGCATAAATTGAACAAGATCAATGCGGTTTTGAAAATCAGGACCCTTTTAATATGATAGATATTCACTATCCAGCACATAATGTTAAAGAAAGAAAATGATAAGTCATGTTAAAAAAATGTTTTAATTATTATTACAAATAAATCTGAAAATGTTAGATTGTATTTCTATATAATAAATTTGATAAATAACATCTATTCATTGTCTATGCTGCTTCGACACAGGCACAGAAGCAGGTTTGCTCTGAATTCAAAGTTTTATTAATGAATTTAAGTTGGAATCAACATACAAAAATAGATGAAGACTGACGACGAGGAGAATTGACGAAGATACAAAAGAAGATACGACCTGACAAAGGACTGGGTAAAACAGTGGGGCTTAAAAGGGCTGTGAGAATGATGGGAGGCTAATAACGGAAGACAGGAAACATCTGAACAGTAAACAGATGAACACAGGGAGACAGGGAGTGACGTTGACAGGGAGGAAGTATCACTATGACAAAAAAAGGTCCAAAAGTCTGGACATCCCAACAGTGAACTGGTGGTAAAGGAACTGTGACATGGAGGCCCGCGATGAGGAAACAGGTGACGTGGAGGCTGGGGATGAAGAAACATCCCTAGAAGAAGTGCTAGGGATCATGTACCATGGCCTGGAGCCTACAGGGTGGAGCCCACTGGAGGAATCAAGTAAGTACGTGAGTGCGTGAGTGAGGAGTGAAATGTATTTATATAGCGCCCTTTAGAGACCACAAAGTGCTTCACACTTGGAGAACAAAACGCAGAACACATACAGTCAGTTCCCGAAACAAGTACAGAAAAAGCATCATTAATATAGAACACAAAAGACAATGTGGGTTGAGGAGAGAACGCCTGCCTGAACAGGTGAGTCTTCAGTTGGGACTTGAAACTGTCCACTGACTCTGCCATTCCCAGAGACTGAGGAAGATCAATCCCGAAACTGACTGCTTATGGCGGCAGTAAGCTCCCTCTAGGGAGGTGGTAAGGGTGGCAGACAGGCCCTCCTGGAGAAGAGTAGGAGGGGCCCTTTGCCATTTCCCTTCCTGATGTCGGGGAGCAGACTGCTGAGAGGAGAGCTGAACAAAAGGTGAGTCTGCTTGTCTGTTGAGTCTTGTGGATCTGGCTGTTCATACATGTTTTGATGCTTCGACTTAGGCGCAGACAAGCAGATTTGCTGTAAACTCATGGTATTATTAACAAATTTAAGTTGGAATTAACTTACAAAAATAGATGAAGACTGACTGTGTGGAGAATTGCCGAAGATACGACAACAACCTGACAAAGGCTAATCACGGAACACAGGAAATAGTTGACGATAAGTAACAGACAAGCACAGGGAGACAAGGAGTGACATGGACAAAGAGGAAGTCACACGATGACAGCTTATCCTTTGCAGAGTTACAGGAGGATCGTTGCCTATCTCCAGGGGTTATCAGGGGTGAGGAGGAGTACAGAGTGGAGATATTGCCAATCCAATTCAAGTCAACATATGGCACATTTCTGGAACTTCAGGGTAAATTGATCGGACCTTCCCGATACTCGAGTGTCTCCACTTCATTGACAGGGGCCATTTTAGGAACCAACAGAGTTCCTGTATGGGGGTATGTACTCACAATGGCCGGATTGATATGCTCAGTGGGAGCTCTGGTAAATTGTTCTAATTGGTTGTCTGAGAGTTGCTGGCGAAGCTGTTTATAACAGCAGCAAACAGAAATGTAGAACCATAGGAGGTTGGCTCTCTGGTTTAGTGCAGAGTTGCGTACTTTATAGCAGAATACTAGGAAACTGGAGAGAACATGGCACTCTAGACACTTAAATTATTCCTTTCTAACCTGGAAAAACTGTCTCCTACTTTATAAAAATGCCCTTCGACAAGCTAGAACAGCATATTTATCGTAACTAATAGAGGTAAATAAAAACAATCCTAGGTTTATTTTTAGTACAGTTGCCAAACTTACACAGAGTCATTGCTCTGGTGAGCCAACTATTCCCCAGAAGTTGAAAGCTGTAAAATAGCATGATATAGTCCCTTTAAGCTTATTTATAAGTTTATTCTATGACAACAGTTTCAAACAGAAACAGCTTGGAACAGACATGCAGGGAAAAAAAAAATATTAAAGCTTTAGGTAGCTCATTTGTTTGTCTGACATAAACGCATTTTCTATGATGCAGTTAAGCCTTATTGGGCTTCACTCACCATTGAGACAAAGTACTGGTCTCCCTTTTTCATTAGATCACCAGCAATTATTTGCTGATTGTGAAACGTGTAGAAAGAATATGGCCACTGTCACATACCCAGTCCTTTAAAAAATTTAGAAGTAAAAAATTTTAGAAGCTGTCAATTATGTTCCTGCATGGTGCCACTTTCACTAAACGGAGGTAGCGCTGGAAGTTAAATGGGGCAGGATCATCTAGACTATAACCTCCACGATTGGTCAGCTTTGCCAAACGGACTTTGTATGGCCTAAAGGCCAGTTTAGGCTTCTCCATGACAGAGACGGATTGACGCAGTGCCATTATCCGTCGACGCAAGGGCTCTCCATCACCTACGCAATGACGGATGGAGTAGAGATCCACTTTCTAAATATCCGTCTTCGTCAACATAGAGCGTATGCCGGTGATTGGTCAGTTCAGTAACAGCCAGAGATGGTTTAACCAGAATGGGGCTCTATAGACGCTGTATTCGGTACAAGCTTTATATTGAAAGGGCAATTTATCTGATCTGATCTTTTGACGATTTTGAACACAAGGAGCTGCAGCCTATGGGCCTACGCTAGCTAGAACTCGCTAGTACTTGAAATACTCACAGAAACCTTGTACAGCTTTTCTTGCATGCTGGCTCTCCCTCCACTTGCTTCTTTCCACATTGCCAGATTTATAGTGGTTTTATCCACATTAATGCTCCTTCCTTTGTCCAGTTAAAATTATGCACAGCTCAATAAACTCACTGATATTTTTCTTCTATTTTTCCGGTGTAAAGATTCATGGACATCATATGTTCAGTCCGTGGAATGTTTCAGTCAGGATCAGAGCATCAATCAATCACAGCATCTCACTGTAGTGATGTCACTATGCTCAACGTCAACACTGTGTAGCTTTATATAGCGAATAAAGCGAAGCCACTCTCTTGATAAGATCTACCACTGTTTAAAACATCCAGTAACAGAGGAAGCCCCACCTGTTTTTGCTCAGCAAGTGTTGTGTTTTGCAAGCTTAAGCCTTAAAAATGTATAGGCTTCAAACTAGTCACTTTGTGAGCGTTTTTCGACAACAACAAAGCGTGTGTTGTGAACACACTATTTGGATTCCCATGTGAAAAGGAAAGCAATGTGTTTCAAATAAAACTCCCTAAACAAACTTTTTTTAAATCAATGTACGTTCATTTATTGTTACATCAAATTATTTTCAATGCATGCATGGAACTCTACTTTAAAGGAGAAGGGGGCTGGATTTCTAAAATAAATTGTTCAGTTTTAAACTAAGTAAAATGAGCCCCCCATGTGTAATCCCATTATCTTGAACAGCCTGTGTGCTGCAAAACAGTCTGCGATTCGGTGGCCGAATTTACCGTGCTCGCCACTTACATGCGGATGTGACATCAATCTACAATTCTTGCGCATTCTCGATTTAACAGGAAGAAGGAAGAGAAAGAACCCGGACTTCAGACACGGTCGATTAAACACTATTACTTACTTTGTCGCTAGACATGTTGCTTGTTGTCCCAAAGCTGCCGAGATGCACAATGTGTGGTGGCCTGAAAGTACACTATGTCACTGATTTATTCACTTTTTGTGCTCGCTCCCGCGGTGGCTGCAGTTACTTGCTTGGAATTTTTTTTTTTTTATAAAAGTAATCGTTTAACAGTAGAATCTAAAAATTGGTTACACAAAGCAATCTCACAGCTAGCCCTAGCATGTTGCATGGCATGTTGGCATAGCATGTTATTGAAAATAGTCAATGAAAGCAAGTCTTTCAAAGACCTCCATGTTTATTTTATGATTACTTTAAGTGAAACCGCTCAAAAATAAAACTTATTATTATCAATACCACTTAATACTACTCTAGATTATCGTGAGATTAGGGTCTTCCCTGGGGGTGGGATTGCCAGGGAAGAGTTTTTAGCAGAATTTTTGTGCTGAGTCGGCCACATGTTTTGGATTTTTATCTTGTTAAAACACCCGGGGACTACCCATTTAAAACAACCTTGTATTTTGAAGGGTTCATGACCCTTTTCACTACGACAAGGTTTCAATTCAATTCAATTCAGTTTATTTATATAGCGCCATTTCACAACAAATGTCATCTCAAGGCACTTTACAAGAAAAGTTATTACAATACAATGTTTAATCTAGGAATTAGAGAACCACAGAAGATTGTGTCGTGACTTCTCAGCAATCCCTCACACTGAGCAAGCATGAAGCGACAGTGGAGACGAAAAACTCCCTTTTAGCAGGAAGAAACCTCCAGCAGAACCAGGCTCAGCATAAGCGGTCATCTGCCTAGACCGTCTGGGGTTTGGAGAAGGCAGCAAAGACACAGAAAGAGCAACAGAACTCATGCAGAAGCAGAAGTTTGTAGCAGGACGTGGAGAACGTTCCTCCACTGGAATGCCATCTTAGTCAGGGTCGTCAAGCAGGGCGGGTCAGGAGCACCTACTGAGGAAGACTAAGAGAAAACAGGTTAGCGCTTGAATTGACAGCACATCATGCAGTTGGGGAGAAGTAGGAGAGAAAGTAGGAACTGACTCTAATAATGCCCTCCAACAGCTTAGCCTAAGGCAGCATAGCTACTAACATTAACCTGTATCCTAGCTACTAGGAGACCTAGCTACTAACACTCTCTACATGGCTTACATTAATCTATCTCTACCTAGCTACTCTACCTCTTCCTATCTCTTCCTAACTTTTAACACTCTACCTGACTACTAACATTAACCTGTCTCTTCCCAGCTACCTGTCTAACCTGTCTCTAACTACCTATTAACATATATCTAACTGTAAGTTTTGTCAAAGAGGAAAGTTTTAAGCCTAGTTTTAGAGTTGTCTGCTTCACGAACCAAACCTGGGAGCTGGTTCCATAGGAGGGCAGCCTGATAACTGAAAGATCTGCGACCCATTCTACTTTTAGAAATCCTAGGAAGTACCAGTAAACCTGCAGTCTGAGACCAAAGGGCTCTGTTAGGAACATATGGAACAATCAAGTCTCTTATGTATGATGGAGCTTGATTTAAGAGCTTTATATGTCAGAAGGAGGATCTTGAATTATATTCTAGATTTTACTGGGTGCCAGTGAAGAGAAGCTAAAACAGGGAAAATGTGATCTCTTGTTCTTTTATTAATTAGAACCCTTGCAGCAGCATTTTGGACTAACTGAAGACTTTTAATTGTATTCTGTGGGCTACCTGATAATAAAGAGTTACAGTAATCCAGCCTTGAAGTAACAAAGGCATGGACTAGTTTTTCAGCATCACTCCTGGACAGGATGGTTTTAATTTTTGCAATATTGCTAAGGTGAAAAAAGGAAATCCTACAGACTTATTTAATGTGAGATCTAAATGACATATCTTGGTCAAAAATAACACAGAGGTTCTTTATTTATTACTGGAGGCTAATTTAATGCCATCCAGGTGAAGGGGTTGACTAAGTTTATTTTTCAGAGTTTCTGGTCTAAAGACGACAACTTCTGTTTTAACAGAATTCAGAAGCAAGACGTTTAGAGTCATCCAAATTTTTATGTCTTCCAGACATGCCTGTAGTCTACTTAACTGATTGGATTCATCAGGATTTATGGATAGATATAGCTGTGTATCATCTGCGTAACTATGGAAATTTATCCCATGCTGCCTAATGACTTTACCAATAGGAAGCATATATATAGTAAAAAGAATCGGCCCAAGCACTGAACCCTGTGGTACTCCGCAAGTAACCATTGAGGCAGAGGAAAATCTATTGTTTACCTGAACAAACTGAAATATGTTGGAAAAATAAGATTTAAACCAGCCTAGTGCTGTTCCTATTATACATTTTGAAGCCTTTCTATGAGAAAATTGTGATCAGCAGTGTCAAAGGCAGCACTGGGATCTAACAGGACCAGAATGGTCACCAGTCCATTGTCTGAGGCTCTAAGAATATCATTAGTAACCTTCACCAGAACTGTTTCAGTGCTGTGATGAGCTCTAAAGCCTGACTGAAACTGCTCAAACAGCTCATGATTGTTTAAATGCTCACACATCTGGGGCCGTATTCACAAAGACTCTTATCTTACCGCTAGGTGTTACTCCTAACTCGCGCTGTTGTCGTCTAAAACCTATTCACAAACGCAGTAAGAGCTACTTTTACGTAGGACAAATCCCTAAAAGTAAGTTAAAAGTGACGTCCAGTTGCTATGGAAAACGTCATTCCTGTGCGCGAGTAAATAGACGGACAGCAGTGGGGTTGGTTGTTCAATGACACATGTGAAACCAGGAAATTGAAAACTTATGAACAGCGCAAATAGCATAAATAATGCATGATGACATCTTTGTGTCGGCCACGAGACTCACGCTTCATACAACTTAAACACAATAGCCTACTTACAGAGAGGGTGAAGTTTTCACGAGAAACCGTGAAATGCATTATATTACCCTGCCTAACGCCGCTGATAGCTGGGATAAGCTCCACCCCCACACCCACCCACCCCCCTCCAAGCGACCCTGAATTGGATGAAAGCGGTATAGATAATGGATGGATGGATGCATCATATTAAGGGAGTGATTGCAAGGAGGCTGTAAACATTAGGCTGTCAAATGAGTAGCCTATCATCAGCCACATCTACATATGTTGCATAATGTGGAAGACGCGCACGTTTTCTTATTTGTGCACGGGGAACAATATATAAAGGACACATTGTTGTAAAATTCTGTGTATAGGAGGAAGACCTGCACCCAAAGGCTCTGTCCCCTGTTGCAGCAGTTGTTTACAGCGTTCTGACATCCAGCTGGCACAATGTGCCTCTCAAATAGCTGCCTCAGGCCGCTGGACATCAAAATCCGTGCGTCGGTGGACCCAGGTCATTTAGCCAGAATGACAAGTATATTGGAACAAATGTCTGAATGATCACTGAAGTACATGTTCATTATTTATTTATTCATTTTAATTTTTTTTATTGTAACAACAATCTGTGTGTTTATGGAGTGATATCTTTTCCTATTTACATAAACATCCTCATCTATTGATGGCGCAATTATTTTTGATATGCGTGCCATCCACAGCTCCGACCACCCCCGGCATACCTGCGACCGCCATGAAATTGGCTTTAATTCGATGCAGTTTCTGGATGTCTAATGGGAAACGGATGAATTGTTGGATAATGTGTGGTCGACAGAGCGCTTTAAGAGTTTGGTGGATTGATCGGCTGATAGATGGTTGTGATATAGGTACCCAAGTCGTCCGCGTTACAAAGTTGCTTTTTCCCTGTGGCTAAATATCTTAGTGTCGCTAAACATTTAATTTCTTGACTGATCGGGTTGTTATACAGAGACTTGGTTGCATCCCGCACCAAGTTCAAAACCTTCACGATCGTTTTGGGAGTCTTTGTGAATAGGTCTTAGGGAGTTAGAAGTCCTCTCGACTTCTCTTAAGGACTCCCAGACTTAGGAGCTACTTTTAGGCCTAAAAGTGGTTGTGAATTACTTTTATCTTAAGAAACTAGGAGTCCTAAATTTAGGAGTGACACGCCCACATTTTTTAGGAGCTACTCCTAAATTCGCCAGTTAGGACCTACTTTTAGCCCTAAAATTCTTTGTGAATACGGCCCCTGATGTGCAACTATTTTCTCAAGAATTTTAGATAAGAAGGGAAGATTAGATATCGGTCTATAGTTAATTAAGTCGTTTTGATCAAGAGATGGTTTCTTAAGTAGAGGTTTAATTACAGCAATCTTAAACTCCTGTGGTACATATCAATTTACTAAGGATAGATTCATTATATCTAAAATTGGAGCAGCAATCAAAGGGAAAACCTCTTTTAAAAGTTAAGTTGGGACTGGGTCTAACATGCAAGTTGAAGGTTTTGATGAAGCTAATAATTTCATTAGATCTGAAAGTTCAGCTGTATTAAAGCAGTTCAAGCATATATTAGGTTCACCCATTTTTGATGCTGCCTCATTAACTAAGGACGAAACAAGCATATTGGGAAGGTTCCCATTTATCTTATTTTTCATAGAGTCTATTTTATTTATAACAAATTTCATGAAGTCCTCACTAGTAAGAGCTGGGGTAATGGTTGGCTCGACAGAGCTATGATCCTGTGTGAGTTTGGCAACTGTATTAAAAACAAACCTAGGATTATTTTTATTCTCCTCGAGTTAAGATGAAAAATATGCTGTTCTAGCTGTTCGAAGGCTCTTTTTATAAAGCAATAGACTATTTTTCCACACTAAATAAGAATCCTGTAAATTCGTGGAGCGCCATTTTCTCTCTAGTTTTCTAACAGTCTGCTTCAGGGTACGTAGCTCTAAATTAAACCAGGGAGCTAATCTTCTATGGCTAGCCACCTTCCTTTTCAAGGGGGCAACTTTGTCTATTGCCAGACGCAGGGAGGAATTAACGCTATGAACTAAAATGTCAAGTTGTGAGGGGTCAGGAGTTAAATCACTATTTTCTGTAGTATTTTGATATACTGAGGAAATTGAAGTTGGAAGAGCTTCTTTAAAACTTGCTACGGCGTTGTCTGATAATGTTCTAGTATAATTAAGTTTTCTTTCAGGTTTGAAATGGTCAGTTAGAGTGAATTTAAAAGTGATAAGAAAATGATCAGACAGGATAGGTTTATGTGGAAAGACTATTATTTCTTCACAGTCAATGCCATAAGTCAGCACAGGATCTAAAGTGTGGTGACATGAATGGGTTGGTCCCTGCACATTTTGAGTAAAGCCTAATGAGTCTAAGATAATGTTAAAAGCTGTATTTAGAATTTCACTTTCACTATCGACATGAATATTGAAGTCTCCAACTATAATAACTCTATCAGTGTTTAAAACTAAGTGCAATAGAAAATCTGATATCTGATCTAAAAATTGAGAATAAGGGCCTGGTGGACGATACATGACCACAAACTAAAGTGGCTTTACTGCTTTGTTATGTGTATGAGGAAGGCTAGGGGTTAAATGCTCAAAGGAACTGTAACCATTATTTTTTGGGGGATTATTTAGTACATCTCAATGAAAGATGGTGGCTACTCCACCTCCTCGACCAGTACTTTGAGGGACACTAAAGTTTAAGTAACTAAGGGGAGTTGACTCATTCATTGTGACATGGTCCTCTTCTTGCAACCATGTCTCTGCAAGACAAAACAAATCAATATTATTAGCAAAAATTAAGTAATTTACCAGGACTGTTTTTAAGGAGAGAGATCTTATGTTTAGTAAACCACATTAAATTGATTTATTTTTCTGTTCAGTCGGAGTTGTATTTATCTTTATGAGATTTTTATACTTTGTTCTAGTAGCATTAACTTTCAATTCATTTGTTTTGGGTAGTGGACGGGAAACTGTCTCTATAGGGTAGTGGGTGGGTGGCAGTCTCTGTTCCCTGAGCCGGACTCTGGGTTGTCACAGCATTGGAGAACTACAGATAACCCTATCAATGTTCCTGGAAAGAAGGGCAGCGCCGTCCGCGATGGGATGAATGCTGTCTCTACGTAGCAGTCCAGGTTTTCCCCAGAAGGTCCCCCAGTTATCAATATAGCCCACATCGTTTTCTGGACACCACCTTGACAACCAAAGGTTAAACGACAGCATACGGCTGTACATGTACGGCTAGTACCATCAGGCAGGGGACCAGAAAAAATGACTGAGTCAGACTTGTTTTTGGCAGCCCTACACACCGAAGCTACGCTAATTTTAGTGACATCCGATTGCCGTAACCGGGTGTCATTGCCCCCAGCATGGATAATGATCCTGCTATTCCGCCGTTTGTCCTTGGCCAAAAGCTTCAGATGGGACCTAATTTCCACAGGTCTGGCCCCTGGAAGGCATTTGACAGTGGTCTTTCGTGTCCCTGTAGCCACGTCCCTAACTAGGGAGCTGCCAATTACAAGAATCGGCCTCTCCTGCTCCGCGGGTGCGTCGCTGAGCGGGGCGAACCTATTGTTCACAGAAATGGGCTGGAGGTTGGCTGCGCGCTGGGGCCTGGCGCTAAGCTTCCTACGAACAGTCACCCAGTTCGCCTGAGGTTCTGGCTGCATGGGAGCTGTTGGAGGACGGCTAAGGAGTCCTGTCCTAACTGGCTCCGCACTAGCTACTGCTGGGCCTGGCTGTTCTACAGCGTGGAGCCGGGCCTCTAGCTCAGAAATCCTTACCTCCAAGGCTACAACAATGCTGCACTTATAACACCTACCTTCTTCGCTAAAGGAGGCAGAGGAGTACTTAAACATCTGACACAGAGAGCAGGAGAGGGGAGGAAAATTCAGAGAGAGACGGAGGAACAGGAGACAAAACGGTAGCCATGCTAGTAGTGAAGCTAAGCTAACCTAGTGATATCTTACCTAGCCCAGAATACAAGTGTAACACTTAACGAGTTCCCAAAACATAAAGAACACCAACAGAAAATAAGTGTTTCAACGTGTCTGTGTGTTAGAATAACCCAGAAAACCTTCTGGACAGAGAAAATTAGATTAATAAAGAGGGCAAGAGCACCGAGATGCTTCAGCCAAGTGAGTAACCAAACAGGAAATGACGCGATATCCAGTGTCCGTCTTCCGTCGTCTGGTTTCAATTCAACTCGGGAGGCATCATCAATGGTATCACTGAACCTGCACTATACTGTATAGTGAGTATAAAATGCTTTGCAACATATTAATTCTTTGTTTTGCACTTAAACAACCTGATATACACTCATCTTATCCAAGCACACAGTTAATTCAAATCATAATAATGCCTTTTATTAAAGATTTTGGATTAACTTAAAAAACCAAAGTACCGTGCAAATGTAAAAAAGAATGGCAGAAGTGACTCCTGCCACACCTTTTAAATAGTTATTTTTTTTAAATATAAAAAAACAATTTTTTACTCAAATCTTGAATTTTTTTTGTAATTGATACATTTTTTAAGTTGTTTTTTCATTGCTTTCTGTAGTAAAAGTTTAAACTATTAATGCCGAAACCCATTGACATGCATATCCATGACGGGCAGGTAAGATTCTCACAGGATCTGTTATCAGCCATCTCTGTCAATCTCCTTTTACCTCTGCGCTGCATATTAAACACCTCTGACTCTATAACATAGATTAGTACATCCAAAACGGTGGTGGCACTTCATAAAGTTCAACACCAATTCATAGCTTTGATACGAAGAAAGTCTGATGCTATTTAGTGACCTGAAACTGACGGTACTTCCAAAACAGCCCATTTAAAACCCGAGGAGGGAGGAAAGGAAAGAAACTGAACCCTCACTCTCTTTATAGTACCTTCCTGTCCTTGCCTCAGTTTTCCTGTGGATATTTAAGGAATGGTGTGGAGTTGTGAGATTTTAGCCACTAAAATCTCTTTGGGAATCTGAGTGAGTGAAAAAAAAAATATTATCCCCCTCAGGGCAACCCTGTGAATTGTTACAGAAATTAATCCCAGTTTTCTCCCAGTTCCACCACTTGCCCCTCAGGTAGCCTTGTGGAATTATTCCCTTTCAATTATTTCTTCTTCCTCGTCTAATTTTTAGTCCACCAATGGAAGCATCATCAACGACGAGAGAAGAGAGGAGTGAGTGAGTGCTTCATTAATTGCTCTGATGTGGATTAGATGTGAGCATCCTCCACCCTCTATCCCCCAATCACATTTCAATTAATAACAGTCAGCCAGGCATTGCCTCGAGATGTGCGCGCAAGATGATTGGCCTGTCACTCAGAGCTGCTAGAGAGCATTTGCAATTTGTCACAAGTTTCCTCTTTCTTCCTTTGCTATTCACAATCACTCACTCTTGTTTTTGTCGCCTAACATTTTTCCCTTGCCTTCTTTCTATCTTTTTCGGACATTTCTGACTTTTTAAATTATAACATATGACATGACAGCTATTAATTTTTCCACAGCAAACCTTGACGAGGACGTCAGATTCTGTGAATGCTGTGTGTACGCCCAGTAAACTTAAAAGTGAGGGGCTTTTGCTGCTTTCACTCTAAAAGACAAGCCTGCTGAATGGGAATAACAAATATTAATTTAGAGGAATTTTGAGAATATATTGAGTTTAAGATTTAGCATCCTTTTCCAATGTGGTTTTAAGAAGCTAGGAAACAACACATCTGTTTTCTGTCAAAGATTGCTATCCAGCACTTTCTGAAACCATAGGCTGCAGACCAGTGTTTTATCAAATACTTTTAAATATCTGTACAGTTTAAAGAATTTTAATTAAATACTAGAGAAAGTACTGAAGTTGTATTTAGCTGTATAGAGCATAGAATAAGACAGCTTTGCCCCATTGTTAGCGGTCCTTGCTCACTGCCGGTCACTAGGGTAAAAGAAAGCTACATTCTCTTGCAACAAGGAGGAATTCGGCCTTTCATAAGCATTTCCTAATTGTTAAAAGATATTGATGGACATGTTGTGAAAACCCCAAAAAAAAGGAAAAGAGTACCAGCCATAACACCTGTTACTGTATTGATATTGTATTTGTATAGCGCTTTACTTAGTCCCTATACTGACCCCAAAGTGATTTACACTACATTCAGTCAGTCAACTGAAGTAACATGTTTTTTTTTTACATTTGGCAAACTAACATGTCTGTTAAGCAGCAGGCAGCTAGTTACCAGAGCATGCAGTAACCAGCTTATATCAGCTTGATATGGGACTAGAGCAAAACTGCAGAACAGTACAATATACTAATTCATGAGCACATTTGGGGCGACGTGTGGCATAGTGGCTAGAGCAGGCACCCCATGTGCAGAGGCCCCAGTCCTCAATGCGGCTGTTCTCGGTTATAGTCCCGTCCCAGGCAACAACCGCCGCATGTCCTCCCCCACCTCTCTCCCCCCTCAAAAACCTATCCACGTTGCCGGGGCCCCCATGGGGCTCGGGGGTGCCGCTGCCGTGGGCCCCAACTTGACGTGCTGGGGCCTCCCACCCCTGGTGGATCGGGCCGAACGGGGGTTCCTATTGGAGTCAGTAGGGGAGCTGGCTCCCTGGGGTTGGCAATGGTCACCCCAGTTATTTTCTCCACCTGCTCCTTCATTCTACCATTCACAAGGCCTTGGGACGTGGGCACGTCACTGGGGTGCGGGATGGAGCTTCCGTCTTCGCTACCCCGTGGCGGCCTGGGTCCCGATTTTATTTAGCAACTTAGACACTTTCACTTGCAACATTTACATGGAACGCACATGTAGGGACCTGGCGGTGTGGCGCACTGACGCTGGGGGCGGGGACCCTCATGGGGGGCCCCCTATAGGGGGGCCCGTTGTGGGGGCCTCGCCTGTGGTGCCGGCACCCACTGGTTAAACGCATCTAGACACCGAGGGCCCGGGGGGGGAGATGGGGGTACCCGGCAGTATTCCCATGTCCCCCCCCTCTGTTTTAAGTGCATATTAGAACAACACGGAACAACACCACATTGAGCTGGGGGAGAGAGGCTGGGGGGTCTTTCCACACCCCTGTTCGTTGGACCATCAGGGGTCGGAGCCCGGATAGAACATCACGGCGTCTGGTCGGGGTCCTGGGCTGGTGGGCTGCTCTTGCCGGTATGGGGGCCTTGGCGGTCTGCTTGTTCATGTCCTGGTGGGCAAAGGGGTCTGTCTCCTGGGTGCAGGGGCAGGGTTCTCTATTGGGGTGTCTGTCCCCTGGGCCTGGGAGTATGGAGTATAGTGTATGTATGGGGGGTATGAATGAGTGTATAGTGTCCCTTTTTCGTATGTCCTGTATTTGTAAGAATGTGTACGCATGAGAGGGAGGGTACGTATGAGTGTCTCTGTCTGTCTATGTCTACCTGTCAGGTTGGGTGTTTGGCTGCTCTCTGGCCTGATGCATCTTCTTCCCTCCCCGTCACTCCCCGTCGGTGATGGTTGCTCCTGCCCGCTGGTTGATGATGGCTCTCGATGCCTGGTGCCGGGGGTCCCGGTTGCGGCCCGGCTCGGTCCTGGTGCATGTCGGGCGGGTCCTGGGTGGTCCGGTGTGTCGGGCGGCCGCTGTTTCGGGCCGACGTCCTCCTTGGATTGATTGGGGCACCTCTTCTGGGGGTGCTGGGGTTGTAGAACAGGTTGGTGCCGTCCGGTGGATCGGTGGGGACCGTGCCTGGCGCCCAGTCCTCCTGCCGGTTCCAGGACTTCTGCTGGCTGGTCTGTTCGCCTGGTGGGGCTGTCCGGCATTGGCTGGGCCCCTGATCTTGGCGCCCTACGTGGGGCGGGATCTGGACCCGGGAGCTGGAAGATCTGGATGTCCAGGTGCCGGCTGGGCGCGGCCTGGGGAGGGCGTACATCCGCTGTGGCTCTTGCTGTGGCTCCCTGGCGTGTGGGTGTGTGGAGGCGGGCCGGGTTGTTGGCGGTGGGTATTGGTCCGGGGTGGCGGCGGCGTGTGTTGTCCTTCGGTTGGCTGCGGATCCTCCTTGCCTGCGGCGGCGGCGGGGGGCCCTTGTCGGCTGGGGGCCCTTGTCGGCTGGTCCCTGGTTGGGGCCCCGCTGGGGGCCTCTCTTGGCGGGTGATCGACCCTGCGCTGATCCGCCTGTGGCCTCTGTACTCTATGGGACCCTGGATGCATACATCTCTTGCCTCCTCCATGTCTGTGCCGATTCCTGTAGGACGGATTGACGGTTCCTTACACCAGCTATCAATCACTTGCGTGGGGAAACCTTATTCCGACCTGCATGCTCGCACACACATGGGTGTGGGGACATTGGTGAGGACGGACATATCTTAAGCTGAGGTTATCATCATTAGTTAGTTGTTCACAGGAGCTTACCAGAAACATTTGTATTATGTTCATTAATCAATGCTTGTGTGTAGTGAATGTGTAATTCTTAGTTTATTCTACTAGATCCGAACTATTGGTTTGGTTCTGTACAGTTTGTTGTTTTTGTTTTGTATTACTGTTCTCTGCCGTCCGGCAGAGGTGGAGGACTGGGATGTTTTCTTGTGTTCTTTGTTTGCCTCCCTGTCTTGTGTCGTCGGTTCGCACCTCTGTTGGTCCGGTTTCTTTTCTTCACCTTCTTCCTTTCTCCCTTCTTGTCTCAGTTTAATGTCCATGACGTCAGGAAATTGAACCCACAGTAATCACTAATAAAGATTTTTCATACATATACATCAAGTGGCGTACTACAGCGAAGTAATACTCTGCTTGGGAAAGTAAAACTGTTGGGCTTGTACTTGGTACTCAGACACCAATTCTGAGTAGCATACTGCTAGACAGGACACGTTAAAAGAAAAAAAAAAAAAAAAACTATCCACTGTCAATAAAGGCTACTCTGGTCTAAAACTGATATGAGTACTTGCAGTACCAATAACGATACTTCTACCACACGAGAAAATGCAGTTAATTGAAAGACAGGTTTTATTTTCTTCTCTGCTTGTTACAATAAATGATGATGAAATAGATAAAAAAACTATGAATACAAATAACAGCAAAACTAAAATTTGAATTGAAAAATAATCTGTGAAATTTTGAACATTTTCCACATTTTAATTATTGGTTTGTGGTATATTATTGACTAACAGATACAAGTACATTAGAGCCGTGATACCAGATACCAGCATCGGTATCAATAGCCGTGCATCCCAAAAAACAAGATAATTGGTTGTGGGTAAAAAAATTTTTTTAATAATCTCTTTAAATAATAATGTTAGAAAAAAAAGCAGTTTTTCTTATATTCCATGAGTTTAATTCTTCAATATCTGTGTTGTGGACCTGGTGATCCTTGTTTGAGCACCTACAGAGCTTTATGAAAATTCACATGTTGAGAGGCCAGGATGGTCTGTTTAATCATGCTAACCATATGATTTATTCCATACCATACCTTTCCATTCTTGAGACAACAGTTGCATTGTAGTCTTAATCAACATTTCCTAAGTTTTCTAGTGATTTTCCTCTGTATTAGTTATACCATACAAAGATCAAAAGCATAAAATTGCGGTAATTTAGCAACTTATTAATATATTTAGTTAAGATCTAAAAATGAAAAATGAAACTAGGACTTACACTTAGTTAACAGTTTGCCCACAATCATAGGGCTATACAAACAGGATTAGCAGAGGAGATCAGTTCCTTAGGGGCCGTTATTTTATTTAATTTTATAACAACCAGGGAGTGGACATTGAGATAGTGGACTCTTATAAGTACCTACTTGTTCACTTGAACAATAAACTGGTCTTGGGTCACAACACTGATGCTCATTACAGGAAGGGTCAGAGCAGACTTTTACCTGCTGAAGAGGCTGAGGTCTTTTGGGGTCCAAGGAGGGATTCTAAAGACATTTTTTGACTCTGTGATGGCATCAGCCATCTCTTATGAAGTAGTTTTTTTGGGGGGAGCAGTGTATCGACAGCTCATCAGGAAGGATGCACTAATTCACTAATTAACATTTTTGATGCTGTTATTTGCTCATTGGTTTTTCTTAGCTATATATGGTAACTATTGGAAATAATATGTTTACTTTTTTAAAGCACAAGTACACATGCACATTCTGTACATACGTACTTCTAAAAATTTTTATATATTTAAATATTGTTAAAATATACTGCACTGTTGCACATTCCAATCTGGGTATGCTACTTTATTTTGAATAACTGCACAGTACTCTGGTTTATATAACTCTATCCATAATGTACATATTATTATTTACTCTTAAATTCTGTTTTTTCTATACCTTTTAACTTCTGAGTCTTAATTAATGTATTGTATTTCCTGCCACTTTGTTGCTGTTACAACTGATTTTCCCCTTGTGGGAAAATAACGTATTGTTCTATTCTATTCCCCCCACTGCCACTTTCTTAAGCTTAAGCTCTTAAGTTTTTGTAATGGTGTGCCTGTAATTAAGCTAACTGCATCATTGTGATTTAATTTGAGCGCTGCTTACAGTCTGACCAGAGAAGTGATTTCAGACATGGAACATCATGTGACAGAATCAAGCAGTGTGGTTAAATCAAGTATTAAATAACAATTTGCAGAAGCTACATTTAGATGGTCAAATGTAAGTCAGGCATTAATGAAAAAACCAAAATAGCATGATTTTCCTCATTATGTTTCTTTTTTCACATCAGCTATTTAGTTAAATTTCTTCATACTTCATTCCACCTATGAAATATTTAAACATTTACTTATTGCCCCAAAAAAGCCTCTATTTGAGAAAAAAAAGACTTTCTTTGAGCTTTTGTACCTTTGTTCTTGAAACAGAAGCTATTTTTCTTCCTGTATTGGGAGTTGTGCTTCTTGTTATTTGAATATGTTTCATAAATCTTCTGCCGCATTTTTATACAATTCCGTACTCTCTACTTTGGTGTTTTGTTTGCATCTACTTTCAGTCCTGTGCTGAAGCTAAGGAGCCTGCCTATTCTATTAGTACGCTGTGTCAGACGGCCAGGCTACACTTTCAGCAGAGAGCTCAAGTCAAATATATTAAGAAGATGAATGCTACATGTGCCAAAGAAGGTCTGTAGTCAATGTCGTCTTTACGTTGACTTTTACTGGTTTCAATAAGCAGTTAAAAAAAAAAGAAAATTGTCAAATTTAATTTGGTGTATGTCTGGGTTTTACCATTCTGCTGACATTGCACCTGCAGCAGTAACAATCTTTCTGCTCTCCGTTTCCATTCTGCAGAATTGCAACAACAGCCAGCGGCAGCATCCATGGAGGTAAAGAACGTTTTTGACAGTCGTTCTAGTGAACATACCTTGGAAATGGATTTTCCCACAGATCTCAAACTGGAAATGACACAGAGACAAATCAAGTTTTTTGTTTTGTTTATTGAAACAACTACCCACTTGTGACCAAAGCTGTATGTTTTTCTACTGCGGCAGATAATCACAAGACAGAAAGGAAAAATACCTTCACAATCTCCTTAATAAATTGGGAAAACAAAGTGGAGAAAGAGATTAGGGTTAATTAAAATGACTTTGTCAACAAATTTGAAGAAAAAGAAAATTGACGACAGGAAAAAATTTTTTGGGCTTCTAGAGATATTACCAGCTGTTTGACGGAAACAAATACATTTTAGTAAATTTGTGGTTTATTGTTTTCTGTTTCCCCATTCTGAAAAATTATTTCCTGTTGGTCCACAACAAACGTGTACTTTAATGACAGACATATCAACGTATCTAATGTAAAGCATGGCAACATGAAGGAAAATGTTTTATCCAATTCCTTATTTCAACTTTTCAAGTGTTCTTGAGTTGTCTTGCAACAAGAAGCTCCTGGGTTCAAACCCCAGCCTGAGGTTTTTCTGCATAGATTCTACATGTTTTTCCCATGCATGCATGCATGCGCCCTCTGCAGGTACCCTGGCTTACAGCTCCCACAGTCCATAAGCATGACTTTATAACTGAAAAGTGTTTTTTTATTCAAAATAGCCCTTGATTGTTGAATGTGTTTCTTTGTTGCCCTGTGATGGACTGGCAAACTGTCCGGGGTGTAACCAGCCTCTTGCCTATTGACTGTTGATTCAGGCTTACTTAGTGTTGCAGCCCACGGCATCAATAAGAGGAGAAGAGAGCTTCTGACGGGTGCATCGTTTTATTGGTTTACATCTGGGGCGTGTAGAAACATTCTGGACCACCAGCACTAATTGTAAGCACCGTGAAATATTTCATAAATTAAGATGACTAGAGTTGTTACGCTCATCTGTGTTATCTGAGGAGGACGTAGTTCTGACTCCGGGCGCAAAAATCTTTGCCCATGGACTCTCGTTAAAAAGCAAGGCAAGGCAAGGCAAGTTTATTTGAAGAGCAAAATTCATACACAAGGAAATTTGAAGTGGCTCACAGTTGCATAAATTAAGAAACCTGATAAAAAAAAATCAACTTAAAAAATAATTAATTACAATAAAAAGCAAGAGTGCAGATAAAATACTTCCAATTGTCATATGCACGGGTAAAAAGAACTGTTTTCAGCCTGGATTTAAACATTTTCAGAGTTGAGGCTTGTCTCTCATCCTCATGAAGATTGTTCCAGATTTTAGATTCCTGAATCTGAAATGCAGCCTCACCGTGTTTATTGTTGACTCTGGGAACCACCAGGAACCCCCTCCCTGAAGTTCTCAGGGCCCGAGATGGTTCATATGGCTCTAACATGTCAGAGATGTACTTTGGTGCCAAACCGTAAAAAGACTTGTACACAAGCAGAGCTGTTTTAAATCGTATTCTCTGAGCGACAGGAAGCCAGTGCAGAGACCGGAGCACTGGACTAATATGGTCGTATTTCCTGGTTCTTGTCAGGACTCGAGCAGCAGCATTCTGTAAGTACTGAAGCTGTCTAACAGCTCGTTTAGAGAGGCCAGTGAGCAGGCTGTTACAGTAGTCTAACCTGCTGGAGACAAATGCATGGATAAGTCTCTCTAAATGTAAGTTAATATGTTAACTTAGGTTCGTGAGCTGGACCACGCCCCATATTCAGTATCCTCTCAGTAATCAACTCGGATTGGACTCACCTGGCATCTCACACCTGAATTTCATCCCTAATTACTCCATGATCTATTTAAACCCTGAGCACCTGGCCATCAGCGTCGCTCAGACTCTGATCTCGTAAACCAGCGCTGTTTCGCAAGACAATCTTTACTATAATGGATGTGCTTACCCTTGATCCACCCGAATCTGATGAGGAGCTCTTCTCCAGTGAGACTTCCATCATCGGACCATCACCTACATCTGTGGTCCGTCAAGTCTCTCGCCGTGTCAGGCTTCCATCGGCTCATCGGGATTCCAGCCAGTCCTCTCAGTCAGCCAGAGCTCTTCCATCTCGCTCTGCTCGGTCGGATCCCTTTTCAGCGACTTCCGCGCCTCGGGGCCGTACACTTGTCCGCCTAGATCGGCGCCCTTCTCCATCTCCTCCCCGCATGTCTAACTCCCTTCGTTCTCGTCTCAAGGCTTCGCCTCCCCTTTTTCCTTCCCTGGCCTCGGGCCACTCGGTCCAAGTTTCCTCCCATTCCCGCAGAGCGTCTTCGTCACTCCCCGGGACTTCTTCCGGAGTTCAGCGGTCCTCAGTAGGCGCTGCAGGCCGATCGGCTCCAAGCCTCTCTTCTTCCTGATCTTTTCAGGCTCCCCGCTCGTCACAAGCTCAGCACTCTCCACCCGATCTCTCCGGCAGTCCAGCTTGGAGGGCTTCTCCTCCTCCCCATCCTCGTCCGGCTTCATTCCGGCCGAGGAACTCACCCAGAGTTCGTCGTTCTTCTGTCTCCAACCGTCCGGACATGTCTGCTTGGACAGTAGCCCGCTTACAATCAGCACTCAGGGAAAGAGGAATCTCCTTCAGCCGTTCCGCTAATAAATCTACCCTCTTCAAGCTCCTTTTTCCCTGTACTTCACCGTTAACCGAAACTTCCTCCTCCCATAATCTACTTCCTACTTCAGCCTCAGTCGCCACTTCTTCTCAGAGCACATCCCAGCCCTCAGCTGCCGGGCCAACATCCACAGCTCCCCCTGCTGGCGGGGAAGCTTCTTCCGTCTCATTTCCCTCAAATTTTGCCTCATTCGTAACAAATATTTTCTGTTCCTTAGCATCGCAGTCCGGATCTTTATTTAATCAATCAACTCCTTGCCCCACATTCCCCCTTCTATGTTTCCTACAGGTTCAACTCAGGCTTCCACCCATGCTTCAGGACCCCCTTCTAACCCTTCAATATTACCAACAGGCTCAAATGTCCAACAACCTATTGCTGCATTACCTCAAAATTCTACTGGTCCGCCGTCTCAGTTGCCATCTTCATCCATTCACACACCAGCTTCTAACCATTACACTCTTTCCACAGCTGTACCCCCCATTCGGCCACCCTCTTCCATCAATCGCCCTTCCCCAGTTTCAAGCAGCAGTATTTCCCGACCGGCAGACTGAATTAGATGATTATTTATCTATTGTCCTTGACAGGGCCCTTAGATTTGGAGGAACAGGGTTTTACCGATATCATGTTCTTTTTTCATCCCAGGCAGCGGGTCGTCTTGCCCAATTCAACCAAGGTACATACTGGGGTTGTCTAGACTCAGAGTTATATTGCTGCATCTTTGCAGCTCGTGCATCCCTATCTTGCAGCCTCTGCGGCGCTCCCTCCCACCCTGCTACTGCATGTCCACTTGTTACTCCTCTCCGTCCTCGGCTATCATCGGCACGCAGCTCATCAGTCCCCAACCGTTTGTCCTCAGCTGCCCCTCCCCATCCAATGATTCCTAAATCTCTGTCACAACAGTCTAAACCAAATGCACCAGTCTCCGGGGGTATGGATAAGCGCGGCCGTCCCATCCTTTACCAGGGTGGTAGGATGGTGTGCAACAATTTCAATGACCTCGGTTGCTCAGCCTCTAGCTGCAGGCTCTTGCATACCTGCTCTTTCTGCGGAGGGGCACATGCTCGGAACACCTGCCCCCATAACCCCACTTCCAAAGCAGATTGACTGATACAGCACCTCGCCACTCCCATCAAGGTGAGCGCTCTGATCTCTGCTTTGGCCAGCCACCCCGATAGGGAATTTGTCGATTTCTTGGTTAAGGGTTTCACACACGGGTTCCACCCAGGCATTGAAGTTTTTCCTGATTCCTCAACTTACTGTTCTAACCTTTTATCTGCCCTTTCTGATCCCGATACAGTCGATTCTTTACTCCTTAAAGAGGTTAAGGAGGGTTTCATGATCGGTCCTTTCGCTCGCTCCCCTTTTGCAGTTTTTCGAATCAGCCCCCTTGGGGTAGCAACCCGCAAATACTCGGGAAAGAAAAGACTGATTATCGACCTGTCGGCACCTCACAATTCCTCTGTTCCCAGTATCAATAGCCTTATACCATTTCCTGATTTCTCAATGCAGTACGTAACTATAGATCATGCTATTCGACTCATCCGTTTAGCAGGTCGTATTGCATGGCTTTCTAAAGCAGACATTACTAGTGCCTTCAAGGTCCTTCCCCTTCATCCAGACTTTTGGCGTTTCTTTGGGGTCTTTTAGAAAGGATTTTATTACTTCGCAGTCAGACTTACCTTTCTGACCTACCTTCTGTCTCTTTTAGGTCATCTCAACTATGCAATGCGAATTATTCCGCAGGGAAGATCTTTCATTTCCCACCTTCTTTCAACCGCAGCAAACATCCCTTCGCTTCATGGTCGTCTTGCCATTGAAGAACCTTGCCGGATGGAAATGCACCTCTGGCAAGAATTTATTTAATCTTGGAACGGTATTTCATTCTTCTATAATGACTTCATTTCTTATCCAGATGACATCCAGCTATTTACTGACGCAGCATCCTCTACGGGCTTTGGCGGTTTCTACAATGGAAGGTGGTTTGCTTCAACATGGCCCTCCGAGTTTGAATGTTTGCAGCTCCAGTCAGCCTCTCTCTCATCCGCTCATTATGAAATCTATCCTGTTGTAATTGCAACCCTACTTTGGGGGCACGAATGGTCTCAACACTGTATCCTTATTCGTTCAGATAACTCTGCTGTTGTTGAGATCATAAACAAAGGCCGATCACGTTCAACCTTCATCATGCAGTTCATTCGAAGACTCACTCTGGCGTCGGCCAAACATCAATTCATTCTCCGTGCTGCTCATGTACCTGGCCATCAAAATTCCATAGCTGATTCACTCTCTCGTCTTTCTTTCCAGAAATTCAGGTCCTTGGCTCCAGACGCAGATACTCTTCCAACTCCGATCCCACCGTTTTCAGCAACCATCTACAATTAACTTCACAGCTTCAAGACCTCTCCATCATTTCTCAGAACGCTATCCTTAACAGTCTCGCTCCTAGAACTCTCTCATATTATCTTTCAGGATGGAACAGTTTTAAAAGTTTCCATGTAACGTATACCTTCCATTTCCTTCCCTCATCCCATCTTCTATTTGTCACTTCATCACCTATTCACATACAATCCTACAAATCCGCATTTCCACTATCCAATTATACCTTTCTGGCATTACTTTCTTTTTCAAACTGGCTACCGGCAACCCCTGTCCAGCTCTCTCCCATAGCCATATATCCATGCTACTTAAAGGTCTTAAAAAGCAAGAAGCACCTTCATCCAATCAACGATTCCTTATAACCTCTGACCTCCTTATTCGCTGCATCCGCACAATCCGTTCCGGTTACTCTTCTCCTCTAGTCAATCTTACATTAGAATCCATGTTCCTATTAGCCTACTTCGGTTTTCTACGCTGCTCTGAATTTGCCCCTACTACTTCCAGATTTGATCCGTCCATCCATCCATGCCTTTCAGATATCTCAATCCTTAATCAGGATACCCTTATCTTTACGCTCCGTAAAAGCAAAACAGATCAACTGGGCACTTCCTTCCCTATCTATCTTTTTCGTCTTCACTCACCCCTCAGCCCCTACGAACCCATCTCAAACTACATTCGCTTCCGTCTGGCCAACAACGGCACCTCTCATGATCCTCTCTTCATCACTGATCTCTGTAGCATTGCCACTAGATTCTGGTTTTCTCATCACTTCCGTCAAATCCTATTTAGATCTGGCATCAACCCTGAGCATTATTCAATCCACTCCATCCGTATAGGCGCAGCCACTTCAGCTTCTCAGTCAGGCATTTCCGACAAGACTATTCAAGTCCTAGGTCGTTGGTCATCTTCAGCATACCGTACTTATATTCATAATAATCTGGACGATCTCCACCATGCTCATTCCTTGCTTTGTTAAATAATGACCAACTTTGGGGGTCCTGAGCAGGCTCGAAAAGAAGACTGACTTCCGAAGACTGCACCCCCACACAGAGTCAACTCGGGGCATCCTTCCAGACACACCATGTATCTAACCTTTGTCAATAAATGAACTAATCAAAACAAATCTAATCTCTGTAAGCGTGGTCCATGCTAATGAAGTCCGGTTTCGACACTATTCCTCTGATCTTAGCAATGTTTTTCAGATGGTAAAAAGCTGTTGATGTTATTGCTTTGATGTTGCTGTTTAAGTTCAGGTCCGAGTCATGATTACTTGTAGATTTCTAACCTGATTTTTTGGTTGAAGTCAGAGAGACTCAAGATGACTGATTACACTTTCTCTTTGTGTCTGTGGGCCAAAAAAACCGATCTCAGTTTTGTCTGAGTTTAATTGGAGAAAGTTGTTTTGCATCCACACACTTATCTGTTCAATACAGTGAAAGAGTGTATCTATAGGCCCCTGTTCACTTGCCGTCAGTGACAAGTAGATCTGAGTGTCATCTGCGTAGTTATGGTAAGACACATTATTGCTGTTAATTCGCTGACCCAATGGAAGCATGTATAAGTTGAATAAAAGTGGTCCCAAGATTGACCCCTGGTGGACTCCTCAGGTCATGGGAATGTTGTCTGAGACACAGTCGCCAATTTCGACAAAGTACGTCCTGTCCTCGAGATAGGACTTGTACCAATTTAGAGCAGTACCAGAGATTCCCACCCAGATTTCTAACCTGTGAAGTAAGATCCCATGGTCCACTGTGTCAAATGCAGCGCTCAGGTCCAGCAGAACTAAAACTGAGACTTTGCCTGCGTTGGTGTTCATGCGGATATCATCTGTCACCTTGATCAGAACTGTCTCAGTGCTGTGGTGAGGCCTAAAGCCCGACTGGAAAGTATCAAACACATTGTTAAACAGGAGAAAGTAAGTGAGCTGTTGATATACTACTTTCTATAGGACTTTTCGTAAGAATGGTAGGTTTAATATGGGCCGGTAGTTGCTCAGTACTGTGGCATCAAGGCTGCTCTTCTTTAAAAGAGGCTTAATGACTGCAGTTTTTAAGGCAATTGGGAATGTTCCAGTCTCAAGTGAAATGTTAACTAACTGACCAAGTTGTGGTAACAAGCTGCTCAGCACAGACTTTAGAAATCGAGTGGGTAATTCATCAAGGCAGCATGTACATGAACTCAGACCAGAGATAACCTCTTCGATTGTTTTGTCACTGACAGGTATAAAATGTGTCAGCTCAAGGTATTTATCTGGAATTATGGCATTTTTAATGCCTTGGACTTTGACATTAAAAAATATTGCAAATTCATTGCACTTAGAAACAGATATTAGTTCTAAGGGCAGTGAAACTTGAAGATTAGTTAATTTGTTCACTGTGGCAAACAGAACACGAAAATTGTTTTTGCAGTTGTACATGCACAGTAGCTCCTCTTCAATTAAAGAGATAGGACGATTAGGAGAGCTGTGTTAGGCGAGGTTTACATATCTCCAACTTATTGTGGGGCTGACATCAAGCCAACGTCACAAAGGTCAAATGGAGGGAGTTGGGAAACGAACAAAAATAGACGCATGAATGGAATACAAGGAAAAGAATAATTCATTTATATCAATCAAAACAATACAGTTTGACAGAAAAATATACCAGGAGAAGCTTGAGGTTAAAGAGTTTAATAAGAGCATTTATTCCTAATGTTAACATCAATGAATCGGGGAGTTTTATCAGCTGAGTATTTACATTTTGGAAAATGGTGAATTGTGACACTTGATTGCTAAGACATTACATTTGATTTATGTGATGTTTAACACAGCTGCTGATATCCAAATGTTTAGTTTATTCATATATTTTGGTTATTTATACCTTAATTGTTTTTGTTATTATATTTTAGATGAGACCACACATACATTCATCTCCCTTTTCACGCGTATATCACCCAAACCAGTATCATCAGCTGTGTGGAAATAATCTTGAACAGAAGAAACATAACAGTCTATTCTCCAACCCGTATCTTCTCATTCACTGAATGACTTTAATTTGAGCTCTGGCAGGTTCTCCCAGTTTGAACAGAGTCATCCCACCCTGAATCAGTACCTCAATAGACAGCTCAGTGTTTCCTCCTACAGTAGCTGTCTATGTTGGAGTAAAACCGTTGAAGCCTCTGACTGAAAACACTCTGTTGTCCTAGGATAGTTCCATTAGGAGGATGCTCAGGGTTGTCCAATATTAATAAAAATGGTCGGCTTTACATACAAAAAATGTTCGCCAGTTAGTTTGCCTTAGCAACATGGCTAAACGATAAATAGTTTAAAAGAGCCACATGTGAATGTGATAATCAGAGAGGTTCTTTAAAGCCTGATAAATAATAACCGCATACTGGCTATGTGTAAAAAAATGAGAGTTGCACAGTCACTGTCTGACTCCATCAGAGAGTAGACTATCCTAGTGACATGCTTGTTGGAGGGAATGTGGTGATGCTAGCTTGTGCACATCATATTAACAATACAGTTGAGAACATGAGCAGAAATTACTTCTACCTCACTGCTGCAAGAATTTGAGTCTTTCAATTTAGTTTTTTTTTTTAACCAACTGCTATTGTGTTCAATTACAGGCAGAGGGTGTTCCCAATGGTTTTTATAACCTTGCTATGTGTCCAAGCTTTTGCTCTCAGACAACAGTTCTTGTGATATGGGATTTCACTGGCTAAACACATTTTCACTTAATGACATCATATTTTACTTAGGATTTGGCTGGTACTCCTTTGGCCTTTACCCATTGTGTTATATACTACAGGCAAAAATTAGTAACAACTTTCAGGTCTGTTCTCTTTCATTCATGACTACATGTTTCAGTTTACAGAAAAGAATGTAACCATCATGAACAACAAACTGGGACAAAGACTAATTGAATAAGGTGTGAAAATGACAACTGACTTTTAGGTTTTGCTGAATACAGAAGGACAGTAAAGATGCCTCTCTACTGAATCTAGTTGTTTCTTTCAAAATAAAAAGCAAGAGATACAATGTAAGCCTGGCTGTCATAGTTTGAAGATGCCAAACAGTTTGACTGACAAGCCAGATGTTCCCTCCAGCTCCCCCCAAACAGGAGGCACTCGATTCAGCTGAGGGAAGCAAGACTGTGAGCAGAAACGGAAAAAGCCTCGGCCTATCTCCTTTTGGCCGAGTGACTCCAACACTGTTCTGTCTCACCCACTCTCTCCTTTCTTCATTTAAAAGAAACACATGTAGTGTGGGCTCGTCCAAGTATGAAATTCAATTCTCATCCCCCAAACGGTGTTTTTATTAAAGCCTTTACTATCAAGGCAAGCAGACGAGCCTGCCCAGGCCGGCTTGGCTCTCCTCACTTTTGCAAGTACATACTGTAGAAGCAGGGAGGACGCGATGGAGAGCATTAGGGGGGAAATAAGCGGAAGGAGAGGGATGAGAGACAGAGACTGTGAGAAAAATACAAAGAGATACAGTGTGAACAAGGCAGCGAAGGATTGGGGCAGTCAGCAGTAGGACGACAGAGGGGCTTAATTTGCCCAAAAGGCAGCTCAGCCTCTTATGCAATTTAACCAGGATGTGCTTGACTTGAGCTTGGGTTAGCGCCCTGGCATGCCCTGGTGCACTGAATCAATTGCACGCTGGACAGGAGAATTGTGTTGTTTATGCACCCTGTGTATTACTTTTCATCACTGCTATAACATTATTCACAAATATTTATGTTAGCAAGAGCAGCGGCTAAAATGTTGAACTTTTTTCAGATATCTTTAAATTAGTAATTATGTCAACTGATTCATTTGCTATATTAAATGAACATTTTAAATACCATTATGTTCTTTTAGATTTTATATAACACGTGAATAATGTTATTTTACCCATCAGGTATTGCATCTTTACAAAAATTATCCAGTGCCTTTTGCTGATCAAAGATCAGGTCTTGGGGATTACAGGCCCAGGAGGTAAAATACAAATATCCCTTCTAGGCCGGGAATATACTGTCTTTTAATCATGCTTACACGTCTTTATTATGGCCACCTCCCGTAGCATACATTTCTTGCACTGTGAAAGCAGCCAAAAGACAAATTCCGGTTAAAAAAAAGTGGTGTATTTGAAAAGACAACTGCGGTTAAAGACTAAATGGAATTGTCCACAAATATTCTCTGTTGCAAGTCTATCTGCAAGCGGCTTAAGCTGACAGACACAGCAAACTCGCATTGATGTGCCATCCTGGATGAGCCATTTGAGTGGAGTGGGGACGCTGTCTCATGCCACCACTAGAGGGAAAGCCCCACCAGCATTTAAAAGTGACCAAAACATCAGCCACAAACTATGGCAACTGATAAGCGGTCTGTGGTCTCCCCCTGCTGAACTACTCCTTTATTGGGGGAGTCTTGCTAATTGCCTATAATTAACACCAGTTGTCCGTTTCATTTGCACATCTGCATTTGAAATTGATTGTTAATCAGTTTTGCTTCCTAAGAGGAAAGTGTGATTTCATAGAACTATGACTTACATCGTGTTGTTTAGGGTTTTCCTTAATTTTTTTAAGTGTATATTGAAGATCTATTGTACAGCTAGAAAAATGGCTTAGCATCAAAGTATAATGAAGATTTATTGTACCGTACTAACCCTCCAGACCACTCAGTATTTCCAACTCTAGTCGACTAATCACCCCTAGACTTTTTGACTCTGGGAATTACACTCTCTGGGATCCTGAAAAGCAGCTTTCAGTTTCAATGCTCCCCTTATCTGGAAGAAACTTGACTAGACCACTGCAAAGCTGCTCAAGCACTGAGTTCCTTTAAATCAAAGCAAAAAACTCATCTGTTCAGAGCTGACGATGGATAAAATGTGCAAGGACATTTATTGAACTGGAATCTGGAGGCTGATGATGCATCATGGCGAGGACGCAACATGACAACTGGAGTCTCTGAAGGTATGCCTCTGGAGGTCTGGTGAGTGTCCAGAAAGGCAACCCCTTAGACTTAAGATCTCCGGTGGGTGGCAAGGATGTCTCCTGGCTGGACGACGTTCTGGAGTGTGACTGGAGGGACATTCCCTTGTGGTCCTCTCTTGAGGACCTGGCGATGAGGGGAGGGCAGGTGGTGTAAAGCTGCTTTTGTTTTCTGAAAGACATCCTGAATTAACTGTATCGGGATATATATGCTGGATGAACCTCATAGTGAAAGTATAATGAAAATTTTTCATTGAAAATGAAAAAAATCATTATTTTTTTGTCAATTATTAAACAATTTGATTAATTTGATTAATTAGCTACATGACAGTAAAATGATCACATCCCACCACTACTATATAGTCTAACAGATAACCAAAAGTAAATTCATGTTGGACCTACAACAGAGATAAGAACAACTTTTCAAAAAAATAAAAATTACTAATGGCACAACACTAGTGGTGAAACAGTCGCTCACATTATGACATCTAAAAAGTCAGGTGCTTCTAAGATTTATTCAAATCTGTTTTGACTGAATGTTGACTGTTAACTTGATTCATTTAGCCCCTCACAAGGATAAACAGTAAAAGCTTTATCCAAAACATTGGTTCTGACATACAACAGTAATTAGCTTCCCTGTAATTTTAGAGTGAAACTCTGACATGAGTCTCAAGTTCTGTTCAATTATTTCTAAATATAGTTTTTCCCCATCCGTTTTTATGCCTGGTGGCATAAAAATATCTAAAGAAATGTCCAACACTGTTTTAGGTCATTCTGGTATGAATTGCTTCCCTCTTTCTCCTGACAGTAAATACACAGCTATGGTCAGCTCACCCTGTCTGCGCCTTGGAGAAAACACCGCTTTGTGGTTAAATGATTTGGAAAGGCCTGCCCTTTTAACACAATGCAGATGAAGAGGAAAAAGGAGGAGGCTCTGACTGGTTTTGTGGCTTGAGTTTGGTAGTGGTGGGACATGAAGGGGAAATAATGCAAACAAGTGAAGAGAAAGAAAAGCAGCAAAGGACACAGGAGGAAAAAATTATGACAGAGGCTGACATTAAGACTTTTTCATGACATGGCTTGCCAATTGAATCACATTTTCATTGGTGGGCTGATTTTCATTCTCAGAAATGGTGATAGGTTTAATTTCTGATCAACTGGGTATGTTGTCAAGGTAGCTAGTTGCATGGTATCGTGGACTGGCTGGCAGGGCTTCTGACAGGTGCAAAGGTTGGTCGGTTGTCTCTTGGGATGGCTACCTGGCTGGCAGTGCATTCATTATTAATCCTCTGTTTATGATGATGTGGGTCAAGCTTGCCTCCAGCCAAAAGGGGCTGCAGACAGACAGCAAGCAAAGCCTTCAAGCTACAGCCTGCAGCAATACAGCACAAGCTGAAACATCAAAGGAATCCTAATATATTTTATAGTTTAATATATTATATTTGTTGTGTGTTTGAGGCCAAAGTATGTGGATTTATCCCCTAATGAAAATGGAATGTGAACAGGAATAAAAAAAGCCTTTTGGGAAATAGTGGCTTGAGTTATGAAGTGATCATTTCAGAAGTGTATTCAACCAAGAATGGAGACTGTCTAAGGACATTTATATCTTGGTTCTCCAATTTAAACTTTAATAAATGTGTTGTTATGCCTTTGCACCTAGCATATCGTCTTCCCAATTTTTGCATCACTTTTTTTTCAAATTCCAAAGCATTGTCTGGAGCTCCAATGAAGGGTGCTACAGAAGTACTAAATTTTACATTTAAGACCAAAGCAATGAAAAACTTCAAGGAGAGGGATAGCTAGTCAGATAGACAGGAAGATGGTTCTTTAAAAAAAATGAACACTCTCCTTTAAGTAATCAGTTCTATTAATAAATGTATACATAGTAAATGTTTTATATCATTCTGGGGATAAAAAACATTCAGTCGCATTTAAAGAACAAAAGTAACCTTTATTAACCATTAATCTTAAATAATATTTCAATGTTATTATTAAAATGAGTTTTCCACCTCATAAAAATGTAAAAAAAAAAAAAAACTCTACCTCCAAATTGCTAGTGTTAGTTCTGGACTTATTCTAGCCATCTACCAATCTCTCACAAGTCTAAGAGATATTTCCTAAGTGCTTCAATTTCATCAGTGATATGTTTGAATGGTGTTGTGCAGGTACAGCATGTTTCACGGTGTCTCATGGCCTCTCAAAAAACCATTAATATCTGGGCCTCTTGACATGGACCAGAACTGCAATTTTAATTCTCAGTGAGTCATAGGGATTTTTTTCACACACCAATCTGGTTCCAGTGCTAGTTCAGTGCCAGACATGGAATCAGTTCTTTGGTTTTCCACCACCAAAGCATCCGTTTTTTAGTTCCAAATTGGGACTTAACCTAGCACCAACTCCTTGCTGGGCCAGAGATGGTTCTTAGTTAAAAAAAAAGGCTTTCTACCCTGCCCACAGAACTGCTATTTTAATTTATAACAATGAAAAATGGATATAACCAAGAATATGTTACTGTGCTTTTGGATTTGTGGATTTTCTTAATCCCTGACCACACATCTCAGATATTGTTTCTCTTTTCTGTATGCCTCTTTGCGGTGTCTAATCTTGAGTTTTTTGTAAACTCCTTAATAATTCCCTTTCTCTCGCCCTGTAGGCTATTTTTTCTTGTTTAACAGTTCCTCTGGGTCACTGGTGATCCGCGGTTTGGGAAGCATCTCACTGCTCTGGTGGGGATGACGTCACACACTCAGACATGGTATTGATGTCCTCTCCATGTGATTGGCAAAGAGTCATCCACTTTGTGGCCTCAAAACAACCATGAAGGGCTTAATGTTCCTGTTACCATTTTATCATAGTTCTCTTTTCACAGTTTTCCTCTAAACAATTGGTTTATATTCTGAGCAGAGAAAAACAAGATTATGATCTACCGGTAATTCTCCCAGAGGAGAATACTTGCTTTGGACATACTGTATTTACATTTGCATAAAAAAAAATAATGTCTCTTTTAATCTCTGATAGAGCAGCTGAAAAAGAGTTGAAATATTGTAAGTGTCGTAAAGAGTGAAGCATTATTAGTTCTCTTGACCTTTATTAGTTCCATTGACCTTTAGTCTGAGACTTTCTGAATCTACTGCACTCCTTTGGACTAATTCAGTCTGTTACCTGTCCTACACATGACCGCTATATATCATACACTAGAATTTGTTTTTTTCTTATGGTCTGTCAGTTACAAATGTGTCTGCTTTGCAAGCTGCTTTCTCTGATCATTTTCTTGTTTTATTAAATTTTGAGTTGTGCAGTCTATAAACTTTAAATAGCACACCTGTGCCTTCTTTTTGGGTTATATCTTCCAGTACTGCAATGGATTTTTCTGCTGATTTCTTGGAGTCTGTTAGCCCATCTGCTCCCTCTGCTAATGTGAGTGGCCTAATCAGTGGCTTTCAGGCAGCTTGCCTCCCTGCCCTAGACTCTGTAGCTCCGCTTAAACCTAGGCACAGGAATATAAAGAAAGATCCCTGGTTAAATGACCATATTCGTGAGCTCGGAAGAAATACCAGGTTTTTTTGAGCGCAAGTCTAGTAAGGACAGGCGGCTGGTGTCTCTTGAGATGCTGCGCAGTGCTTGGGCTTTATTTCAGAAGGCAGTAAGAATGGCTAGGAAGAGGTATTTAACTAATATCTCATTCAACTATACTAATCAAAGCATGTTGTATAAGAATCTCGATACCATACTCTCTAGTCACTAATGTAATCTGTGGACTCATGCAATGAGCTTGTTAAAGGAACTATGTGAAATTTGAAAGCTTGCAAGTGCCGCCTCAGGCCAAACACGCACCTGCAGCCGGAATGGGCTCACATGCTGCGTGACAGCTTACTCATTAACAAACAGAAACAACAGCTGAGTCAGTCCTGTCCTGGACAATTTATAGATTTGTAGCAATGACTTCAACTGAAGTAAGAAATGTTACTGTTTTTTAAGTTTAGTTGGGGTCTGGTGAGTCTTAAAAAAACGGCCTCAGAACCACACCTTAGATAAAAAGGCATCAGGTCTCAGGAAAACATTTGTCAACCTTCAGATGTAACAACATCAGACAAAATGACCTCAGAACAAATGGCATCTGACCGAACAGCATCAGAAAAAAGTTCTCAAAGTGTAATTGATGGCTATATAGCGACATATTTTAAAGAATTATGTGCAGAAGTTGTGACATTGTTTGAACTTTATAAGCTCATATTTTACTTCCCCAGATACGTTACAAATAATACCAACCAATATTCTGAGTGACGGAGATGACCTCATTAACAGAGGTTCTGTGATATCCTACTTATGAACGTCTATTGGTGTACTGTGCTGCTCTGCATAACCTGTTAAACTTATGGAGAGACTTATGAGAATTCACTGGGTGAACTTGATGAAAACATTATGGATGTTAACAATCATGTAAATAAACTTATGGCATTTTTTTAAATGTCTTCTCTTTTGTGTCCAGATAAAGTAGCTTCAACAGCTTCTTTAGATTTGAAAGTATTTGGTTTAACTTTAACTTGGGTTTGTTGAATCCATAGCACTTAGCATACTTTACTCCCAACAAATTTTTTTGTCCTATGATTTATCCCAGGGGTCAAGAAACTGTGGCTATTTAGGAAATTCACGCTTATTTTGCATGATATATTTATCATGTGCGACAGTGGTGACAAGCATATTTATCAAAAAAATAAATAAAACAGAATACTGTAGAATAAACATATTTACAACATAACAAAAATATATATCATTTTCTATGAAAGCACCAGAGCCATCCTATCACAGAGACGGTGGTTAAACGCCGACACCTGCTGCAATGACTTTACAGGACATTCATCTGAAACACACACAGTATACAGTACATATTACTAAACCTTAATACATTAGTATTTACGCAGCGTTATGTCTGGCTTTAGCTTATTTTTAGCCCACTACAGCAGTGGGCTTATTTATAGCCCACTACAGCAGGTTAGCATTAGCTTACCCAATAATTGGTCCAGCTGGTCTATGGTCTTTGACTTCATGCTGCTTTATGGCGTGCTCCACTCTCCTGCATTTCTCCAGAATATTTCTCATTTTCTCTGTCTCTTGGCTTTGAAGTCTGACAAAAGCCGCAGACTAAGCAGGATGTTTAACATCACCGTGGTTTGCACCATTGTTAAATATGTCGCCTAGCAACGTACTCTACAGCTGACTACTCACTTAAACAGGCCTCCCTGATCGGTATCAGTATAATGACATCAGTATAATGACACAACGATGTCAAACTCTTCTCTGTTCTTGCGTTTTCTTTAATCTACATACGAAACGTCAGGCTGGCAGTCTGTTGGGGCATTGTGTGTGTGTGTAAACCAATAGCTTTCTATGGCTTGAGAACTTCTGGGTCAGGCCACTTGCCTCAAAATGGAAATACCAAAATCGAACATGAGCTCTCGTTATCGGTTTTTCCCATTTTATGAACCAAAACGAAAAATCGAATGATGAGCTTTTTATCCATTTTTTTGCTTGAATAAAAACATGACAGGGTTTTCGGGTTTTTTTTCCTTTTTTTTTTTCAAATGAAAAACGTATTGCCTGAATGTACATGGACCCCTGATTTATCAATGGTCTGCGCTTGTTAAAACTGCTGCAAACCGAACAGCGTTGCAAAAACGGTCTCTAGCTGATTTACTAACATGACGCAAAGAGCATTGTGCCTGTTATATCTGGAGCAGCACGCATGCACTCCATTCTACCGGAGTGGTTAATCATTTAAAAAATATTTCTAAGATTACATATTTTACTGAATTTTTTTTTTTTCTACTGCAACTTGACATTTAATAGAGGTCATGATAAAGTGTGGTACATTTCAACAATAGTATAATAGCGGCCTTGTTCTGGGCATACTACAGCTTTAATAAGTCTAACTGAAATAAGCTGTGTGCATGAAGCAAAGAGTATGTACACCTCACACATTAAATCTATTATTGAAAAACAAGAAATGTAATTCACAACTTTATGGCCCAATAGTAATTAACTTTGCAACAGTCATAGACCTGATATGTTAGTTGTTTTTTCCCCCCTTCATTTTGCCAAAGATGCATCATGAATCATACGCATAATCCTCCTCTAGACTTGACTTGACTGGGAAAAAATATTAAATAATGTTTCTAATTTGAGAAATACTTATTGTATTTTTGAAAACTAAGGCACGCAAATTGGTTGCTTTCATAAAATACAATTAAAAACTTGTTTCATACTTGCAAACTCATTTTAGCTGCATTGTACCATAACGATCTTTTATTCCTCACTTGTTTTTGTTTAATTAATTTACGAGATGCAACTAATTTGCAGTTTGCACTTTACATTTTCCTGTTTTCATAAGTAGCCCTGTCCATCTTATTTGAATATAGGGAAAAACACAGGAATTCAAGTAGCGTATGTGCTCGACATGTCATCATGCAATACAGTTAAAGCTGAATTGCATGAGCATGCTTTTATGACAGTCCACCATACTACCTTGAGAATGCTGTAAATTCTTAATGTGCAAAATTGACTGTGTCTTAATCTCTCTGTATCCTTATTCTGTGAATTGACTATTCATTCGTGGCAGCTCTGAATTTCTCATCCTTCTCTGACATCCTGCATTAATTCACGATGAAGTGAAGAGCTGCAATAGAAATTTCCCCTGTGGCAAGATGGAGAGGTTTTGATTAATACCACAGAGACCATAGGATGTATGGGGGAGGATGCAGGAGAACAGGAAAATGGGGGAAAAAAGGGGATGAAGCTAAAGAAGAAGAAATAAAAAGGTAGAACATGAAAAAAGATGACAAAAGTTAAGGAAGGCCTAACTTGCAGGTACAGCACAGTTGACATGAAGATAGAATTAGGGTGTAAAGAAGAGGATGGCAAGGGAGTTTTGACAGCCACAATGGGTATTTATATCTAATCCCAGTATATATATCGCAGCTCTATTTCAGATTTATTATGCCCTTTTTCCACTAGGGTCGGAATGATCTGGAATGGGTAGATTCAAAAGCATTCAGGCGTGTTTACATTACCTGTGTCTGGTCTGAGTCACTTCCTTTTTTTTGGACTACCTCTGCCCTGGTGCGAAGCATGCCAAAGCGACCCAACATGCCCAACTATGGACTAATTGGTCCAGTAAAGTCACTCTCATTCCTACTTATCAATGGTTGCCACTGAATAGCCTGGGATAGTTTGTTTGAAATGATGTCACAAAATGTCTTCCAGCGAATTCAAAACATTGCTGGGGGAAATTTAAGAAAAAACACGTGAATAACAGGCTGTGAAAGACCACAAAGGCCAGAGTGTGGTTGACTGCACTGGAGGTGCTTAGCAGAAATGGACAGCATGTATGGTGAAAGGGCAGCAAAAAGCGGGAGAGAGAGTGGGCTAGATACTGGCTGCAGCTTTGAAAACAGCGGGAGGAATAGTGGGCTAGATACCAGCTAAAGCTTTGCAAATAGTGGGAGAGAGAGTTGGGTAGATACTAGCTGCAAATGTGCAAAGAAGCGGTAACGAGAGGGCTAGATACCACAGGGAGAAAGAAAGGGCTAGATATGGGCTGCGGCTTTGCAAACAGGTGCAGACAGAGTGGGATTGATACTTGCCATAGCTTTGGAGACTGGCAGATTGGAAAACTGTGAGTTTTGGCTGATTTTTGTCAAGTGGCCAAGAAGAAAGGAGCTGCGGTTGGGGCTGCTGCTGTGACAACATGGAGAGGCCACGGCGATTTTGAGTTGTCTGGGAGGAAGAAGGCTGGTAGACTCTGGTAGCAGCAGACAAGCAGGAGGTTTCTGGGGTGATGAGAGAGCGGGTCAGGCTGGAAGGGTGTGGAGCTGGAGTCTCGGCACCCTGGAGGAGGAAAGCTGGTAGTCACTGGTAGCAGCAGAACAAAGAAGCAGGCGTTTTCTGCGGTGATCAGACAGTGGGAGTCGGCTGGACCGGGATGGAAGGCTGTGGGGCTGGAGTCTCGAAAGACTGGATGACCGCTAGTTAGATCAGTACTGGCATGAAGAACAAAGATCAGGAGATGGAAGCATGATCGGATTGACATCTGAGCGATAGGTGAGTGAATTAATCTTTTAAGTTGTGAAAGCATCGGTGTTCGGCATGATGACTTCGTTACTGATTTTTGCTGGAGCTTTTGTTAAGCTAAGCCTGCCCATGTCCTTGCTCACTGCTGTGCTCCTGAAATGGTGATTGAAACAAAACCATCCCTTTCTATGCCTTGCTGAACCGACCTGTTCAGGGCTTACCAGACCCTAGTGGAAAAGGGGCATTAATCTCTAATTTTCTTGGTAGAATTTTCCTCTATACAGGTCTATTTTACTCTGTAATTTAAATGCAAGCATTAAAGCAGTTTTACATGTATACATAGCTAGCCTGAGGCCTAAACAAACTATCCACTGCTTAAAGGCTCCATAACACCAGGGGGTTCCAAAGAGCACTTGACTTCTTACACAGCTTTAAAGAAATATCAAAACTTTAATATAACTGACTTAAAAGTTTCAAATGGTTTAATATTTAAAATTAAGCTTGTTTAGGTTTAAAATAATGTAATGACAAGTATACAAGTACTATAACATCTATGTTTGATAGTTAACTGTCATAGATGTATATTACACAAAGCCACATTTACCACATGCAGGATTCATACGAAGTCTGATAAAAATCTGGAAAAGTATGTGTTACACTCTTGTAAAGAGGAATTGTGAAGAACAGACTCTGTTCTGTCACTTCCAGTGAAGTAATGGACGAGCAGATGTGACAACTCAGGCAACACCAAACAAGACAGGATTAGTAAATAAACTAAAAGGTATCACTAAAGACTATACACAATCGTGGTCAGAAAAATGACATTACAGAAAATCTGTTATAAGAATGAAACAAGTTTTCCTGCATCTTTTTGTAACATTTAGCTGATAAGACCATAGATCAATAGATCAGCAATTATAGTGCATCCTATTCAGATTAATTTGACCTCAAAAGAGAATTTAATCGTTGTGTGTTTTGCATTTAAATGTCCCAAAATGCTATACATAATACAATACAGAACAATAATTAATGCCATTTTCTGTCTTTTTTTTACCAAAACATTCTATTTTGGATAAGTGTGGGGAAGACAATGTAGAATATCCATCCATCCATCCATCCATCCAACCTGCAAATGTATTGATTGGGTTGTTCTGTATTTCTGTTTTAAAATTAACAAAAAAAAATCATGATTTTCTTAAATTGAAGTTTAGAAAATTGTGCAATTTTGGCATAAGATTTGTTAAGGAATGCAATACATTCCTAAATTTTTGCAACAGATATTAGCAAGTTCCCAGTTTACTGGTTAGAATCACAACTCAATAAATATGGCCTTCTCATCTAAACTTTGTCAAGTCTGTTTGGAAACAGAGCACAAGAAACACTGAAGACACCAAATAGGTAAGTTAAAGACATAGCCTTATCTCTACAGCATATTCAAAGCTGTTTTGTTTGAAAAACATTTAATCCTACGTGCTATAGATTAAATAAAAAATATAAAATGACTAGAGCAAGTATCAAGCAAGATACATCCTGTCATCTAGTTACTCAAAGGGTGTCATGTGGGGTCAGTAGTCATCTATAAAAAGTTGTTAAAGGTTGTACTGAATCTGCAATGCACACGTGATTAATGACTGATCTTATTTGTGCTTTGATGAATTGTAGATGACTGCACCCCACCACAAACAAGTTCTGTTGAAGACCCCAAAAAACCCTCTTAGAATTCAAACAACAAGCATGTCACAATATAGTATCATGTGAGGATATAATGACTCCCTTTTTGTCTCTAGATTTATTGTGTCACAGAATCATTTAACTAGTGGATATTATAAGATTAGGCTGCATTCTGCATAAATACTGTGCCATATAAAGCTATTAGTGTCTTTCTTGCTTTGCTGCATGGATAATGTGCCTATGAATACAACAATAACCGCACTCAATGTGAGATTTTTTTCATTTATCACAATGGAAAGTAAGGATTACATGGAACGCTAGGTTTGATAATGACTTTGTTGGATAGGGAACTATGAGTCAAAGTAATTAGATTTCCTGGAAACTGTTGACTTCCATTTGGCAAATAAACATTTAATACTCTAAAACACCAGAAAAAAAATGAGACTCTATAAAGAGATGTGAAAAAACCTGGACTGAACATCGTCCTCAGTAAAAAAGTATTCAATAAATGTTTATAATTTTCAAATCTGTCATCATCGGTCACACATATGCAAACACACACAAACTCTATAAACATAACCAGGCAGAAAACAGAGCCTTGGATGATGAAGCTTTGAAAGCCTACTTCCCCAGATGATGTGATTTCTAAAACACTTGATCTCCGACCCCTCTGATGAGCATCATTATTGGACCCAGTGCTCTGTCGCCAAGATGTGAATCATTGTGGCCCCCTGTCAGGCCTGGGGGTGGTGCACATTTGAGAGCGCCTGGTGGCTGGGCCTCTACATATAAAGCTTAGCCCAAAGAGGTGACATGGGTCCCCTTTCCTATGGACCCACTACCTTTGGGAGGGGCCAGCAAGGTCAGGTGAAGTAAATATGCATGTTGGCTGAAAGCAGGGACCTTCACCATTCTTGGATGCAGAAGCTGGCTCTTGGAGCATGGAAGGTCACCTCTCTGGTGCAAATTACTGTAATATACAATTAAATGTGTTGTATATGAATGATTAAATGTCTTGTGTGTGTAGCCATCTGATTAATATTTACGAAAAAACCATGGTTTAAATTGTGCAATGAGTATGTAGGAACATAGAACACATCTCCAAGCATACCAGTTTTTTTTACGATCATTTATTATTAGGTCAAAGGGAATTTAACAAAGGAAGACGACGGTAAAGTGTAGTGAAACAACAGGAGCCTCCCGACCAAAACAGGCATATTTCAAAGCCACATCTCTGCTCTGCTGTTTATAACAGATCAAATTGTTTGAAAATCAATTCAAAACTGAGCAAGTTAGAGTTATTTAAATAGTACATCCACCGTTGACAGCAATGTTACGAAAGGGGGCAGCAAACTTCAGTAAGATGGCCGCCGTGTTGCTATTGTGTTGTGCTGTCCATGGGCAAACAGCGCGGGTAAGGCATCTAGTGTCTATATATGTCTGTGACACCTGCTCTCTCCCTGCAGCTGAAGTCTTCTGGCATCTATGGTTTTGGCGGTGTGTTGGTTAGAGGTATTATTGCATACCTCCAAAACCCAGAGACACACATTTCCCAAAATGTTTGTAATCATCTTTCAAGTGGAAAGTGGAAAACACATAAGTATTCTACTTATGCACTTAATTATGAATTATGAAAGTAACTGTATTCTGAACACTGTGTTTAAAAATAGTAACGTAATACAGTTACTCATAATTACTTTTCTAAATACGCAACAATGGTACATATATTCAGTTACTCGCCAACACTGTTAGGCAGGTAATCATAAACAATACCTGAGACTGAACTATTTTGCTATTATTATTTTCCTGGATCCCAAGAATGATGCTTTCAACTTAGTAATTTTATCATAAAATAATTAATCTTATTAATAATTGCCCTTCGCAATTATTTATAATTATTTATAACCAAAATAAACCTATTGTGTCACAAGAAAGGAATGGAATATGCTTGATAATGTTTTGCTCTAAAATCTGGAATGCTTTGATCAAATGTCATGTGAATTCCATGATATTTTTATTATATATTTGATCATAATTACAGAAACAAGGGTATGTATATAAAGTTGCTGGCGTTAGGTGCATCTTAGATAGAGACAGGGATGAAATCCAAAGTATATAGACGGGTCAAATCCAGTCCAGGGTATTGCACACTGACTGCAGATTTGTTTAGACATAGTTTTTTGCAAATAATATGTGGCTAACCTCTGATTATATGTTCTCGGCACTGAACTGTGTGACAGATACCACTACAAAGATTTGTGAATTTATAGTAAGTTCTGCCTTCCTCTCTATTCTATAACATCATTGTCATGTGTAAAACACACCTTTAACCTAATTTTAACAAGATGGTCGTACTATTTTTTTAAGGTTCACTCGGAAGCAAGAAATGTCTTGATGTCTATGTTGAAGAAAACTGTTTAGAGACAATCGGTATCCCTGAGCTGGAAATAGAAGCGTACCTTTTGTGCATAGGAAATCCGAAATGAAGCACTTCTATCTAAAATCTTGCAGCGAGTCTTTATAGTTGATTTTGTGTTCCGACATGAAAAGATTATTCCACATACTTACAAACAGAACCGACCAAGTTGGTTCTGCTAGTTTCAAATATCCCTGTAATTGTCCCAGCAGTTATTATACAGTTTTTCAGCCAATGCTTTCCTTGATACGACTGTGTCATGAATAAGGTTCTGGAGCTGCCTGTCCGACCAAAAATGCTCCATCTCCCCCATCTCCAATCCAGCTCCAGGGGAATGCCAGGTCGAGTTTTCAGCCTGAGTGGGTTGGATGTACACAGTGAAACCATCAGTGTCAGCATAGTGGAGTAGGTGAAGGAGTTTCACTCAAAATGTTAACCGAATGGAGAGATGGGAAGAAGAATCGACAAGCAGCGCAGGCAGTTAATCAGCATACACTGAGCATAAATTATATTACAGAATATTACTTTTATTACTTTGACCTTTTTCCAATCATATTTCTTTCAGTTGTTGGATCAGTTCAAAAATAACTATATATTTATGAGAATGGGATCCCTTATTTGCTTTTAGTTCCACATTAATTTTGGATCAGGGTTAGGGATACAGTAACCTGTGAATAACTAAAAGCCACAATTACTTGAGACCCCTCAACTGCCTATTTTAGTAGTTCGGGCAGAAAATATACATTAATATACATTAATGTCTTCACACTACTACAGAACTAAACTATTTCCGCTCTTGAGGGTACAACAGATAATTGCACCTGGATTGGTTGCTTCACAACGGCAGCCCATAGCATTTCAAGCAGCATTGTGGCTCAGTGCCGTGCAGATACAATGTTCAGTTTCGCTGCAACATAAACCACTACAGGAAATCCTTTCTCCCCACAGCCATCATGGTCTACAACAACTCCTTGAAAAATGAATTAGTAATGAGCTACAATAACACTTAATTTCCCCCTTGGGAACAATAAAGTATTTTTGAATTGAATTGAATTAACAGTCATATTTTTGGATTATACGAGAAAGCTGCGGTACCCAGACAGAACCCATGCATGTACAGAGATAACATGCAAACTCCATGCAGAGAGACCCCACGCTGGGTTTGTACCCAGGATCTTCTTGTTGTAAGGTGACAGTTGTAAATGGTCTGTACTTGTATAGTGCTTTACTTAAGCCCAGTTTATGCTTCTCCGGCCGCAAATTTGCACTCAGACGCAGATGTATTGACGGAGACGTTTTCCGTTTATGGTTCTGCGTTTTTTTCCTCTCCACTCTCTATTGTTTTTTCAGCGTTGCTTAAACCAGGACAGCAGGGGGTGTTAACCTTTCATGGAGTCTCTGCCTACTATCACAGCGTCGTTTCAGTTTTTCTCTAGCCTGTGAACTAATTTCTTCCTCAAGGAGCAATGGACGACAGAAAGTAAGTTTTGATTAAGCTGTAAAGCTTTTTACTAGAAGTGCAGCTCATAGAAGACTCTAAAAACAAATGGAAACAAAACAGAGAAGCCTTTTTTGTTGTTTTTCTACACCTCCTTGTGTTCAAAACTGTCAAAAGAACAAATAAATTATATAGATAAATTATCCTTTCAATATAAAGCATATAGTGGCCAAACACTGTATTACGCACACAGACGAAATAAAAGGAAAGGTGACTTGTGATTAGTCGAAACAATCCTAAATAACTAAATAATTAAATAATAAATAATTATTATTATTATTTATCCTAAATAAACAGTCATAAATAACTCAGCGGATGTAAAAAGAAATTTAAATTACAGCTTCTGTCAGTCAAATAAAAACTGTTCTGAAAACTTGCCTCGAGCTGCTGTGTCCATGCGTCATTAATAACAGCAGATTTTTTTTTTCCTTATTGGACATACAAAAATCACGTCGGTGACCTAAAACGATGACTTTCATCAAGAGGTGATGGATCTCCATGACTGGAATGAGGATGTGCACCATAGCACCTGTTAAAAATTTTTATTCTCGATCCCTCTTCTTAAGAAACAGGGAGTGTACCTGATATGTGACACCCTCATATATGAGATAATGAAAGGGAGAGTCAGAATTGGTAAAAGGTTGCGTTATTGGATAAAATTTCAGAACGTGCAGAATTTGCAGGGATTCGCGGAATTTGCGTTAATAGTTGCGATCGCGACATCGTAAACTCCTGGAGGGAGTTTAAAATTCAGAAGTTTACATACCGCAATATTTTATTAACTGATGATGGACTGCTACATGATGAAATTATATGGCTTTGTAAATGTTAAATGTATATATTTTAGTTAAACAGAGGCAATTTTTTTTCCATCTATCAATCTAAGGTAACATCTGTGACATTATGCTCAAACTAAAAGAAAATGTATGAACCTATGGAACACCAAAGCTGATATAATTAAAGATAAAAGCAAAAATTTATTTATTTTGTTTTTCCTTTTCCTTATAAGGGCATGTTTCGTTTGTCCTTTTTTCTTATTATGTGCATTTTCTGTAAGATATATGTATATACATATATATTGTTGGTTTTTTTCTCCCTCTTCTTATACATGCATTTTCGGGGGAAAAGTATGTATATTTTGTTTTGCCTTTTCTTTATACTTGGATTACTTGTTTTTACATTCCCGTCTCCTCTTTTTTTCATTTTTGATTATGCAAATGAGGAGGGCTGCCCTTCTTGGTCCAACTCCTTTACTATTGGTCAATAAACAGGAAAGAGCAGGATCCATGTGCGGATCGATTGTGCAACTTCCTCCAAAATCTGGAGAACTACCTGATCAGCTTCATTATCTGTGTCTTCAGCTAATTAGACTACCCTCTCTCTTACAATTTCTATGTGAAACAATAAATAGTCACCACTGACTGTATTACTTTTAGCTAAAATAGCAATGTGCCTTAATTCTTCTGCAGTCATCTGAGACCTTTCTGGTAGGACTTCACTTCCTATAAAACAAGGTGTTCTCCTGAAACGGCCAAAAGCGCGGGCATGCACAATCGATCTGGTGTAATCGAGTGTAAAAGTGTAATCAAAATGCTAAAATCCTTTCCGATGACACAAGCAAGAAGGTGAGATCACCGAGCAAATGTTACAGCATTAACTCAGCCAACAATTCTTTTGAATAAATTGGTATGGGAATATTTCAAAATTCACATCTGTGTGGGATATTATGGAGTCTACTTGTAATATTTGAGTGGCAAGGGAGAGCTCAGACGTGGCTCATTTTTGCAGTTTTATGACAGAAATGCTACGTATATATGTCCCATATGAGGTGGGATTTTCATTATGCAGGCTTTAAATGTTTCTCTTGATGAATGCTGCCTGTATAAAAACATCTGAATGTCAAGACTAAAAATGCTAAATGAACATAAAGAACAATCACAAAATAATTAACACCCTCAATAAATGCAAATGTCAAAACTGATTTTCTTTCCATCTCAAATCTAAATGAATAAATAAAACAGTTTCAGATGTCCAGTCACCCTAATGAGTTTTCTTAAAACATGTTTTCAAATGGATAGTTATGAATGTAAATCAGTGCAGTCAACAAATTATTATTTTTTAAAGTTGGTGCCTTTAAATAAAACATGAATATTGTCTGGGGAAGGTCAGATTTCCAGCACCCGTTCTGGTTTTCATGGTGATACAATCCCAGTAAGACTTTAACCAACTCTGACACTAAAAACCACCTTTATACCAAATGTAAATACTTATCCATTATGACACTTTTGTCATACCGCTTTTAAAAGTCTAAGCTTTGATAAACACATGCAAGCTGTAATAGCAGTTGTGATGGAAGCTTTTGGAGACTCCAGTCCTACAAATAGACTCATTTGCCAGACTTAAGATGGAACAAGTTGCACGAGAGAACAGCATGGTGGAGAGTGGGTTTAAGATAAAGCTCACTGCCAGTTTTTATCCACAGTTATCGCATTGAGTTAAATTTGATTTGAACGAATGGCTTGAAAAAGTGTTAAGATTGATAGATTGAAGGACCACAAATTAAAAATTTGATTGAGGTAAATGGACGTTTTAAATATAGACTATGCAGAATTTAAAGCAGGTGGAATTTACCTTCCAAAGTGTACAGACATCATTTTTCACGGTTTTTGTTGGAAATTTGGTTTGCCGTCTAAAACAACATTAGCAAAAGTCTATATTTGACAAGTTGGACTCATTACTGTCAGTCTAGCCTTGTGCTGGCAAGTGGGAATTAATAAGGAGCAAAATGCTTTCAGGCAAAGCAGGTATACCTATAGCCAGTCTGTCTCTCATGTAACCATTAGTGCAATAGAATGTTTGGCCTCATTGTTATGCCTGAAGGATGGAGCTACTTAAATTTAACAGTGACTACAGAGAAGGAGCTGCAAAAAACAACAACCCATGTTTCTTCTGTAGAAACGATGATATAAAGCTGATGAATGAGGGCAGGAAAATGTAACACAGGAGAAACCAAAATGTCCCTAATTTTTGCATACAAGCTAGAATTAGCACTGCAGCACAGCTTGCAGTGATAGGATGTTAGAAAAGTAACAGTTCGATCTCCCATGAGCTGGTGCCTCTAAATGTGTGGGATTAGTTAACAGCTCTTCTTTCCTTTATGATATTTGAAACCATTTAGACAGAGAATCTATGTAGTAACGGTGTTCAGTAGTTATCATAATGTTGTAAATAATATCCTCCATAAAAAGAATTTTGTCTTGGATTTTAATGGTCCCCTATGTAAAAAGCCATAACTCTAAACTCTAACTCTAATTTGATCAGCAGCAAAACCAGACTGCCACAGATTTATTGAGGTGTCAACATATTATAGTCCGAGCCCCAGCGCACTAATACAGCTTGTACTATATTGCAGATTACTGTATTAATACATCCAATGCTCAAAGATGACATCAATGTCTTGATAACTTTATTTAATATTATGCAAAACCAAGGAAATGCTTATCTGTGTTGATGATGATTCACTCACCTTGAGGTGACAGACAAGCTGAAATTGAAAATAAAATGGCATAGCCTCCTCTCTGGTTATATCAGTTTGGACATTGGAATTTCCTTTTGTCTTAGATTGTATAATTATCCAAAAACAAAAATAAGAAAGTCATGACAAAGCTGAACAGTCTTGATTCCAAGGCACAAGAATATCAAATGTGACACACATACATCAAATACATTTAATAACACATTTAGACCTGCATTACATGCTTTTGTTTTAGATAAATATGGAGGAAAATAGATGCCATGACACCTTATTTAGGGAATGAGGGATTAAGCATCAGTCTTCAGTTCCTCATGAAATGGGAAAGTTACTATTTCCCTACCAGGGAAAGCCTGTGGGCTGTCCTTCATTTGCGAGTGACCTACTAAGATTGCATGAGCAATTCATAACAGGTGCAAGGAGCAGTATTCGAATAGAAGTTTTTCGCCGTTAAAATTGCACCACGGCTAGAGTGAGGAGGAGTATGTGCATGGATTCATGAGGCGTCTTTGGCAAGATAAAGGGAGAGAAAATGAGATTCGTATCAATTATATAGCTCTTACAGAAGAATTACTATTAGGCTGAAATGTTGTAAATTATTTCTCATTTGTCAGTAATAACCTTAATGTGCGCGGTGTACATGCACCACTCTTTCTATGCCGGCATCGTAATCCAGAGTCAGATTTATTAAAGCTGCAGCATGTCCAGAACAAGCTGTACATGTTTTACTAATGTTGTTGAAATGCACCTCACTTCTTCATGCCCTCTATTAAATGTCAACATGCAGTAGAAAATTATTTTATCTTGAAAATATGTGATCTGAAATTTATGAATTTTGATTTTAAAATGTCGTATAAATATAGCCAGTTGTCATTGTGGTATCGTTCATGATTACTACATTTTATTAATTGGAACCCAGGAATATTAACCACTATAGGTGAAACTAATGAGGATCTCAGCAAGTCTTCACCAGGTGGAGACACATTGAGTGCACAGTTATGATGTGTCTTTTGGTGAAAAACGGGTAAATAGGTTTATGTCCGTTAGAGTTTTAATTACTATTACATTTTATTGTGTGTGAATTACATTTTTCGTTTGTCAATAATAAATTTATGTTGAATGTGACGGCACAAAGTTAAGACATGTCTTTCAGAAGCGCTAAAAATAGATGCTAAAGTAGGCAGTGAAAACATTTCAATGCTTAGTAAATCACACGTCATCTGGAACGCTAACTTATTTGCCTGTTCTCCACCCAATATTTTGCGTCTTCTTACAGAAATGCCCGTATTGCATCTTCAGCATGGGGAAAAGCGCAAAATGGATTGCGTGCTTCTTGCTCTGGGTTTAACAGGAGCAACGCTCTCTGCATTATGTAAGTAAATTATGTACGGCCTGTTTTTGCGATGCTGTGCAGTTTGCACCGGTTTTAGCAAGCGCAAACCGTTTCTAAATCCGGCCCTTAAAGTATTTCAATCAGCACAGAAATCAAGTCAGTGACAGGGAAACTGAGCAAACCCCCCCCCCCCAAATGATTAGAGCACTGTCTGACAACACAGAAAATCTTGTTTTCTTATTTTAGTCAGTTTAACATTGTTTTTTTTTTTTTTGTTCCTCTTCCAAATTTCTATGTAATTATGGGATAAATTCCTCCTTACAAACTCACAGCATTTGTCAGGATTTAATCCCTTGCAAACATAAAATAAGGCATATGTAACTCAATCCGTCCAAAATATTGTTGGGAACAATGCTACTGTATGTAAATAAAACTGTACACAGCTGCTTATGAGTTAAGCATTTGTTTGGGTGATCAGATAAACTGTTTTAACTGCTCAAGTATGTCTATTGGAGGCTAATAAAATAGTTAGAAATAGAGGTGTTTTTACCTAAAAATATGTTTAAATCCATTAACATCTGGACACAGTCTACAATAAAAAATAAATACTTTTATACAAGACACATACCTTATTTTGACCATCTGACATCAAATCAGAAAGGATCTTTCCTGTTTATGTCAGTCAGGACGACCAGAAATAATTATATTTGCTTGATGTTTAAGTAGGCTAATCACAACTTTTTTTTCTTTACTTTCTGCTAATTCTGAGTTTTTAAACCCTAAAAATGAAATGCTTTTAAACAATTTGGAATCCTTTTAATAGTTTAAATTAGATTAGCCTGAGTTCAGCTCTTATGAAGGTCTTAACCTTTCAAGGAGGTATGTAGTTGTCTTTGTGACTGACAGATTGTCTGTTTGACCATCTGAGGAGATCACTGAGCATTTTTCTCAGGTTTCTCTTTCCTCTATTAGAAAATGTGTCTTTCAGCATTTTCCCTGCTTCCCATGAAAACATGTGTCCGACAGCAGTTTCTGCAGATGCAGTGATTTTCTATCCCTCTGTTGTTACTTCATCCTTGTCCTTTCTTCCAGCTACATTAAAACATTTTCAGAAATACATACAACACAACCGACTGCAACTGTTTTTGAACACATTTTCGCTCATTATTTACTTTCATAGATTCTTCCTCTCTATCATTCCCAGTTTGCCCATCTCAATTGCTTCTTTCCTCAGCTTTCTTCCCCTAAGAACTCCCTTTCCCAAAACAATAATAACAAGCTTAGTGATTCAGCTCACTGACCGGCTCATGCGCCAGAAGAAACTGAATCCCACAGCTCAACACCGACAGATAATCCTCTCTGCAAAGCCAGCCTTGCCCCTTCTGGAACAATGCTTTCATTTACACCAGAGTGACCATAAGCACAGCGCAGGAAAATCCTGAAAGGAAGGCAAGATTGAGTGAAACACATGTAAAAAACAGTCTGCAGCAAGTTTAGTAAAACGAATATTTTTTAACAAATGTCACAAGCTTTTGCAGGTTTGGATAAACGCCAAGACAGAAAAAGTTCTCGGTCACAACTGACATAATCACTGCATAATTTTAAGTCGCTACGTTGCTTCCATGTCTTTCTTCCCAAAAAGAGCTAAGTCTGAGCTTGAAAATCATCACACAACCAGAGGAAGCACAACATGTGATGCTGGGACACTGGAAAGCTCACGGCTGAGCTTTTTTCGTCATTGTCCGACGGCTGCCAAGACAAACGACAGCAGCTGCGAGGCCAAAACAAGAGGACACATTATTTGGCCGCTCTTCAAAGCCGTAGCCACAAGCCAAACTTTGTCAGACCCGGACCCGGACCACCCTGGCGGTGAGGTGGCTTTAAGGGGTTATCAAACAGAAATCTGTTAGCAGCAGAATACACAAAAAAGGAATAAAAATAAGCTTTTCTCTGTGTGTTCAGAAAAGAGCAAATCCCTCGTTGTAACATTCAAGGTCGACGCGTCATTAACACAATATTTGGTTGATAGATTT
>JAPXFQ010001655.1:0-80639 GCA_028564705.1 Apricaphanius iberus
GGTTTGAATCCCATCCCTGGTTCCTCTCTGCGTGTTCTCCTTGTACATGTGTTGGTTCCTCTGTGTTCTCCTGGTTCCTCCTATAGTCCATTAACAGGAGGCTGGTTGTTCTGCTGTGTAGGACATCGTTGATGATCTGGTTCCGGTCAAATAAACCCGGTTGGATCAGAACCCGTCCACCAACATTTAGACCCGGTTGATGGTTTTGGACCGGAGGTTCTGGATGTATTATGTGAAGGACTCTCAGCGGTTCTGATGAACCCGTTTGGACCTGCTCTCCATCAGCGGCTAAGTGACTCATCTGATTGGTTCCCCCCCCCTTCCCGGTCCGGGCCAGAACCGCTCATCGTCTAATGGGACGGACATTAAATCTTCAAACTCTCCCCTCCATTACGGCGCCGGGCCGGTCGGGTTGGGCCGGCTTCCCGGGCCCAAATTAAAAGGCGCCTAAGTGTTGTCATTAATATGAGGCGCTGATCCGTCAGAGAGCACCGCTAATGCTCCAGAACTTTCTCTGCTGGAGCCAGAACCGGGTCGGACCGCAGCGAGAAGGGATGCAACGACACCACTATGTTCACACCGATACCAGAACCGATACTTCTACCACACTGCCTTTATTTTCTTCTCTGCTCGTTACAAATGAGGATGAAATGGATCCAGAATAAAATATTCATAAAAAAATCGCCACAAAACTAAAATATGAGGTGAAAAATAAACATTATGACAGTTTAATGGCTACAGAACATAAGAACCGGATCAGTACCATGTACCGATAATTAACACGTGGAAGATGAAATCGTTGCATCCCCAGCCAGGAACCGTTGTGTCCGCTAGAACCAGACGGTTCCTGGGGGAACTATTCACACCCTGAGAAAGTTCTGACCAATCAGCTGGTTGCTCATCACTGTGGATGACCTTTGACCTGCATTGGTGGGAGGGGCTGCAGCGCTTCATCAGGCTGAAGTCCAGACTTTGACTAGGCCGCTCCACAGCCTTAGAACTGCAGACGTAGGAACAGTTCTGCACATTCTCTGGGATTTCTCATCCTACATGTGGAAATGTTCCGCCATCTAGTGGTAGAACAGGGAACTGAAACAGGAGCTCATGATGCCGTCTCTCCGACTTTTAGCAGAAATAACTCAAATGGTTCTGGATGAATTTGGATTAAATTTTTAGGAAATGTTTTCCAAGAAATAAATGATTCCATTTTGGAGGCGATTTTGAATGCAGATCCTGTTGATATATATTATAATATAATATAAAATATAATATATTTTACTTGAAACGTGTGAAAAATAAAAACCTGCCAGTGGGACAAGTAAAAATAAAAAGAATATTCAATAATATTTCTTGAAATAAAAGCAGACAATATTTTAAGCCTTATCAGATGTTGAAACTAGCTGGAAAAATGATAACCTATAAGTTTCTGATAATAAGTTTGTGGTCCTAAAAGTTTCTTTTAAACCTTCCAACCTTCTTTGTTTTACGTTTATTTAAAGGGGAAGTACCGTTTATTTACCCAGACTGGTTAGGAGCTGCTGTTCACCACAGAACCAGAACCATTTGGTTCTTTTATTTCTCACAGCTTCGGTTTAAAGGAGGATGTTCTACTGAGGAATCAGAGGTTCTGTTCTGTGGAAACACGACGGTTCTGCTGGTCACGGATCATGACCTCTGACCTTAGCCAGGGCAGTGAGGCCTGCTGAGCTCTAGATGAGGTTCTGGGTTCTTCTGGGCCTGCTGGAGTAGTTCTGCTGGTCAGGTTCTCCGCTGGTCCAGTTGTTCTCAATGAGTAGATCCTGGTTCTGATGGAGTTTCTCTGGAGTCCAGAACCTCAGACGGATGTGGAAGCGGTTCTGACCTTCTCCTCAGGAACTTTAAGAACGTTCCTGTTTTAATGTTTCAGGGGTTCAGTGAAGGCCTGGAGGAGGAACCGGAGCTGATCCTGGATGGAGGGCTGCCTCGCTACGCCTCCTCTCTGACCTCTGACCTCCTGCCTGTAGAGGAGGGGAAGGAGATGGCTGTAGATGAGGAGGAGGAGGAGGAGGACAGGAGGAGCTACGTCCACAGGAAGCCTCCTCCATCCTGGGAGGAGTGGAAGCTGTCGTCCTCTGCAGGCAGAGCAGGAGGTCCAGAGGAGGTACGTTGGGTTCTGCTGAGCGTTCTGCTGGTTCTGATCTGGTTCTGATTCTGATGGGATGTTTGCAGCCCGCGGCGTGGAGGAGAGGCTCCCAGGAGGACGAGGAGCTGCAGAGGTCCGACCCGGAGAGCATCTCCTCTGTGGGGAAACTGATCCTGGGTGAGGAACGTCTCCTGCTGTAGAACCCCAGCACCACCTGTAGGAGGCGCTCTAAAACACCTTCCTGTGTCTTCCTGCAGGTCTTCCAGACTCCAGAGACGGAGACGCCGAATCGGACCTGACGCTGACGGACACCGACACAGAGTCAGTACCACCTTCATCCAGAACATCTCCCTGAACGCTTCCAGCTGGTTCTGATCCAGGGAACAGACCCAGATCGGTTCTGGAGAACCTGAGAAGTCTCACACAGATTCTTCTGGTTCTGATCCGTCTGAAGCCCAGTTTATGCTTCTCCGACCACCAATCTGCACTCAGACGTACTGATGGAGACGTTTTCTGTTTATAATAATCCGCTCTTCCACTCCATTCTCTGTGTTGCTCGACCAGGACAGCAGGGGGCGCTAAGTTTTCATAGCGTCTCTGCCTACTATCCCTCAGCGCCGCTTCTGTTTTTTTCTAGGCTTGTGAACACATTTCTTCCTCAAGGAGCAATGAACGACAGAAAGTAAGTTTTGATTAAGCTGTAAAGCTTTTTACTAGAAGTGCAGCTCATATAACCCTCTAGAAACACGTGGAAACAAACAGAGCAGCCTTTTTTGTTGTTTTCCTACACTTCCTTGTGTTCAAAATCGCCAAAGCAACAGATTAGGTAAATAATCCTTTCATTATAAAGCATATAGCGGCCAAACGCTGCATTAACTACTGATTACAGCGACTATAGAGCCCCCTGCTGGTGAAGCCATCTCTGGATGTTACTGAAACTGACCAATCGGAGGCAGACGCTCTCCGCCGAGGGATAGTTAAAATTTGGGCGTCTACTCCGTGCGTCCTTGCAAAGATGACGGAGAGCCCTTGTGTTGACGGATAATGGCGTCAATCCGTCTCCGTCAAAACGCAGAAGCATAAACTGGGCTTCAGCTCCTTCAGCTGATGAAGCAGATGATCTGTCTCAGTAGGAAAGACCCGTCTGGGTTCTAAACCAAGCAGAACCTGAAGTCGCCTCACCTACATCGTCTGATCAGAATATCATCCAAGGCAGCGTCACGGATCCAGAACCAGAACCTCTGAGCAGAATGCAGACATTAAAGGGGTTGTAGAACTAAAACCATATTTCCCCTGTTGTTTGGGGCGTCTGATGTACCGAAAGGTCCACCTTCTCCAGCCAGCTTTTATGGCCACAGTGGTGATGTTAAGATGAAGAAACGGTTCAGTCTGAGCAGTAACTCGTCTCAGGAGCTGTCAGTAGCGGCCTGTTGGTGGCGCTGACGCTCCACACCAATGTATCTCAGCCGCGGAGCAGCGCTAGGTAGGGATGCAACGATACCACTTTTTTTCTACCGATACTTGGATCTGAGTACTAGCCGATACCAAGAACCAAAGCCGATACTTCTACCACACAAAAAAGAAAAAAATGCTAACACTAGCATTTTAGCTAACATTTGGAAATGAGCTCATTTTAGGTAACTAGCATTTTAGCTAATCTTGCTAGTTTTGCAGATTTATTTTTTTCCTTTTTCTTTGCTAATTCTGCTTATTACACTTCAGCTATTTTCTGCAAATAAATTCAGCTCATATATATATTCAACAAATATACCAATGAAACCAGTGAAAATTCTCTTGACAAAATTTCTTGGAATAATACAGTATTTTAAGATGCTCAAGACCTTGAAACTAGCTGGGAAAACTCATTATTATATATATATATATATATATATATATATATATATATATATATATATAATAATTCTAAGAATTGTTATTAATTAAATAACCGCAAAGCTAAAAACTGAAATAAGACACTTTTTGGTGAAATATTAGAGTTTCCACACTAAGCACCTTTTAACTTTAATGAGTGCGAGTACTTTAGAATGATATCGGGCCGATACCAGTATTGCTAGCGGTGCTTATAGCTAGCCGCAGCTTATGCTAAACAACAAGCAGCGTTCCGCTCTGACGGGAGGAGAGAACCGGTTGTTCCACAACATCGGAACCTTAATGTGGTTCTAGATGGAGGTCCAACACTAGACCCATTGAGTCCAGCTGATGGTTCTGCCTTCTCTGCATTAAGCTGGAGGAGGTTCTGACCCGTCCACACATACTGACTCAGTGAGTGGAGCAGACCGGTCCTGTAGTCCTCTATAATCTGAGCCCGATGAATCAAAGTGGGATGAGGACAGCGCCATGAGGAACCCCAGGATTAATTTATGTTCGCTGTTCAGATTTAGAACTATAAGAATCAGATACAATGATTCCTGTTGGTCTAAAAGATCCGAAGTTTATGAACCGGTCATAAAATGATCTGTTGCTCAGATTATCAACATATTGTCATCAGATTATCATTAGATTATATCATTTTCATTTAATCAAACTATCAAAAGATTATAAGAAGATTATAATCAAATTATCATTATTAACATATAGTCATAGTTATCAGAAGATTATCAGAAGATTTTTACAAGATTATAATCAAATTATCATCATTTTATTATTATAGTTATCAGAAGATTATCGGCAGATTATCTGTTATCATTGGTTCATAAACTGAAGAGACTCACCTCCGCGTTAAAACTGAATCCTGAACATGAATGACTTTCTGCCCCTGAACCATAAAGTAATCTGAAGGTATCATAAAACGGTTCTGTTGGGTCGATGACCGGACCTCTAACCTGGCTGCAGTCCGGGTTCTACGTTCTCTGGAGGAGAACCTGCTTCTTCTTGGTGTGATTCTCTGGCTTCTGTCTCCCCCTGCTGGACAAACCAACAAACTACCTGCTGTGGTTCTGCTGCGTCTGTGTGTCGCCAGTTAGTGAGGAGGAGGAAGGTTCTACTCTAGCCGGTACCGTTGGAGTGGAACCGGACCGGCCGGTTCTGATCCTGCCTTGTTCCACAGAGCGGTCAGGAAGGATCAGAAGCAGATGATGATGATGATGATGGCTTTTCCTGCCCCTGCAGGTCTGTCAGGGTGGTCAGCACTGGGAGGAGGAGGAGGAGGCGGAGCCAGGGAGGAGGCTGCAGGTGTGGCAGCTGCTGATTGGCTGATTCCAGGTCAGGTGCAGGTGGTTTAGCTGATTAACACCTGAGCTGGTTTTCACAGGGAGCTTCCTGAGCGAGAAGACGGGGAGGGGGAGGAGACCCCCGCCTTCAGCCACTGGGGACCCCCCCGCAGGTAGGACCAACCGCATCAGAACCGGATCAGAACCATCCTGCTGGTCCACCTGGACTCTCCATGAAGCTGCTCCTGTTTCCGCCCAGGGTGGAGGTGTGGCCTGAGGACGGCCAGTCTCTGGGTCTGAGCATCGTCGGAGGCCGACACGTCATCAAGCGGCTGAAGAACGGAGAGGAGCTGAAGGGGATCTTCATCAAGCAGGTTCTTCCCAACAGCCCTGCAGCCAGAACCCGCTGCCTGAAGACCGGGGACAAGATCCTGGAGGTAAGGCTCCGCCCACTTCCTGCTCTCGGCATCCTGCTGGGCTCGGTAACCCTGTGCTGCGTCGTCCTCAGGTGTCCGGCATCGACCTGCGCGCGTCGAGCCATGAGGAGGCGGTCAGCGTCATCAAGTCTGCTCCGAGCCCTGTCGTCTTCATCGTGCAGAGCCTGGCGCCAACGCTGCGGGTAAGCTCCTCCCACTGACTCCTCCCGGTTTCCCCACAACCAGTAATCATCCCAGGATCAGGACACGAGTTCAACCTTTCAAGGCTGCAGGAGCAGAAATTCATTCATCTTTAAGTTTTTAAAAAGGATCATAAAAAAAATCATTAAATTAGGTTCAAAAGTCTGATAATATTTTGCTATTATTATTGTGATTATTGGTTCAGACTGGTTTACGGAAGCATTTAACGGGCCGTTTTAGTCCTACTCTGTACCTTTAGCTTCTGTTAAATCTTCTGGTTAATGAATCTGTGTACGTTATAAACTGCATTACGTTGTTTTACCCACCCAGACCAGTTAGGTGCCACTAAGAGTCCTTCAGGACCAAATTGGTGATCAGCATATATCCATATACTGGGATTTAATGGGGCAGCCAAAGATCAGCCTCTAAATAAGGAATTATCTGCCACTAAACTCCTTCATTTCACCATGTTTGGTTATCAATCACTAGCTCTATTCCTCTGGGAGTTCAGAGCTTCTCAGAGGTGCTTTGCTGTCGTCTTCAATTGTGTTCTACAGGTTTCTAGATAATAGTTTTGATTTGTTAACACCTTGTAATTCCTCACCGTGCAGAAATTTTCACTACATTTATTTCATATTCAAAATTAATATTTTCAGTTATATTTTTAAATGTCCATTTTTATTTCCAGTGCCAGTAATCTTGTTTAGTTTTAAGATGGCATTGTTCTGATGCCATACTTGGTCATGCTTGAGTCACAAATATCATCATTTTAGACCTGTTTTAGGTGTGACCTGCGATGCAAAAACATGGATATGTTAAAAAAAAAAATTAGAAGAAAACTTTATAGATTTGAGTCAGGATTAGTATGAAGTTATGAAAGAAGCCAATGTATGCAAATGTCCCTGCTGTATGCAAATACTAGCTAAACCCACTACCTACTGTTGGAACCCTGTTTTATGCTAATGCTAGCTAAACCCAGTATTTACTGTTGGAACCCTGTTTTATGCTAATGCTAGCTAAACCCAGTATTTACTGTTGGAACCCTGTTTTATACTAATGCTAGCCACGCCCAGTACTTACTGTTGGAACCCTGATTTATGCTAATGTTAGCTAAACCCAGTATTTACTGTTGGAACTCTGCTTTATGCTAATGCTAGCTAAACCCACTACTTACTGTTGGAACCCTGTTTTATGCTAATGCTAGCTAAGCCCAGTATTTACTGTTGGAACCCTGTTTTATGCTAATGCTAGCTAAACCCAGTATTTACTGTTGGAACTCTGCTTTATGCTAATGCTAGCTAAACCCACTACTTACTGTTGGAACCCTGTTTTATGCTAATGCTAGCTAAGCCCAGTATTTACTGTTGGAACCCTGTTTTATGCTAATGCTAGCTAAACCCAGTATTTACTGTTGGAACTCTGCTTTATGCTAATGCTAGCTAAACCCAGTATTTACTGTTGGAACTCTGCTTTATGCTAATGCTAGCTAAACCCACTACTTACTGTTGGAACCCTGTTTTATGCTAATGCTAGCTAAGCCCAGTATTTACTGTTGGAACCCTGTTTTATGCTAATGCTAGCTAAGCCCAGTATTTACTGTTGGAACCCTGTTTTATGCTAATGAATTAGAATCAGAATCGGTTTTATTGCCATTGTTTGAGAACAAGTTCACAAACTAGGAATTTTTTCCGGTACAGTTGTGCACATAAAACATTTAACATAAGTACAAATAAAATAAAATAAAAAAATAAAATAAAAAATAAAATAAAAAGAATGAGCCATAAGGCTAAAGTCTTTATAAATATTATAATCTGTATGTATATAAAAGAACAATGAAAAGATAAACATCTTTTTTAACATGAGAACAGCAGCAGGGTTCCATTCACAGATGTGCAGGTGAATTACAGCAGCAGATCTAAGTGTGATCAGACCACACAGTGCAGTAAAATAAAGTTACATAGTGCAGATGGTTCTATCCTACATGGGTCTTTAACTGAACTATCGGGTCTTGTTATTGTTCATGAGTCTGATGGCGGAGGGGAAGAAACTGTTCAGGTGGCGGGAGGTGTGGGTCTGGATGGACCGTAGCCTCCTGCCTGAGGGGAGGAGGGAGAATAGTCGGTGTCCAGGGTGAGAAGAGTCAGCTGTGATCCGACCCACACGCCTCCGGGTCCTGGAGGAGAACAGGTCCCGGAGGGATGGGAGCCTGCAGCCAATCACCTTCTCAGCAGCACGCACGATGCGCTGCAGTCGGTGTCTGTCCCGGTCTGTGTACTGGATAGCTAAATCCAGTACTTACTGTTGGAACCCTGTTTTATGCTAATGATAGCTAAATCCAGTACTTACTGTTGGAACCCTGTTTTATGCTAATGATAGCTAAATCCAGTACTTACTGTTGGAACCCTGTTTTATGCTAATGATAGCTAAATCCAGTATTTACTTTTGGAACCCTGCTTTATGCTAATGTTAGCTAAATCCAGTATTTACTGTTGGAACCCTGTTTTATGCTAATGCTAGCTAAGCCCAGTATTTACTGTTGGAACCCTGATTTATGCTAATGCTAGCTAAATCCAGTACTTACTGTTGGAACCCTGATTTATGCTAATGCTAGCTAAATCCAGTACTTACTGTTGGAACCCTGTTTTATGCTAATGCTAGCTAAGCCAGTATTTACTGTTGGAACCCTGTTATGCTAATGTCTAAATCCAGTACTTACTGTTGGAACCCTGTTTTATGCTAATGATAGCTAAATCCAGTACTTACTGTTGGAACCCTGATTTATGCTAATGCTAGCTAAATCCAGTACTTACTGTTGGAACCCTGTTTTATGCTAATGCTAGCCAAGCCCAGTATTTACTGTTGGAACCCTGACTTATGCTAATGCTAGCTAAATCCAGTACTTACTGTTGGAACCCTGTTTTATGCTAATGATAGCTAAATCCAGTACTTACTGTTGGAACCCTGTTTTATGCTAATGATAGCTAAATCCAGTATTTACTTTTGGAACCCTGCTTTATGCTAATGTTAGCTAAATCCAGTATTTACTGTTGGAACCCTGTTTTATGCTAATGCTAGCTAAGCCCAGTATTTACTGTTGGAACCCTGTTTTATGCTAATGCTAGCTAAGCCCAGTACTTACTGTTGGAACCCTGATTTATGCTAATGCTAGCTAAATCCAGTACTTACTGTTGGAACCCTGATTTATGCTAATGCTAGCTAAATCCAGTACTTACTGTTGGAACCCTGTTTTATGCTAATGCTAGCTAAGCCCAGTATTTACTGTTGGAACCCTGACTTATGCTAATGCTAGCTAAATCCAGTACTTACTGTTGGAACTCTGATTTATGCTAATGCTAGCTAAACCCAGTACTTACTGTTGGAACTCTGCTTTATGCTAATGATAGCTAAATCCAGTATTTACTGTTGGAACCCTGATTTATGCTAATGCTAGCTAAATCCAGTACTTACTGTTGGAACCCTGATTTATGCTAATGCTAGCTAAATCCAGTATTTACTGTTGGAACTCTGCTTTATGCTAATGCTAGCTAAACCCAGTACTTACTGTTGGAACCCTGATTTATGCTAATGCTAGCCACGCCCAGTACTTACTGTTGGAACCCTGATTTATGCTAATGCTAGCTAAGCCCAGTATTTACTTTTGGAACCCTGATTTATGCTAATGCTAGCCACGCCCAGTACTTACTGTTGGAACCCTGATTTATGCTAATGCTAGCTAAATCCAGTACTTACTGTTGGAAGTCTGCTTTATGCTAATGCTAGCTAAACCCAGTACTTACTGTTGGAACTCTGCTTTATGCTAATGATAGCTAAACCCAGTACTTACTGTTGGAACTCTGCCTTATGCTAATGCTAGCTAAACCCAGTACTTACTGTTGGAACTCTGCTTTATGCTAATGATAGCTAAACCCAGTATTTACTGTTGGAACTCTGCTTTATGCTAATGATAGCTAAACCCAGTACTTACTGTTGGAACTCTGCCTTATGCTAATGCTAGCTAAGCCCAGTACTAACTGAGAACATTTGTCATGTAATACTTAAAAAATTTAGCATGCTTACGTTAAAGCGAGCCCATTACTGCTAACCACGTTGTGCTAATGTTGCGAGGCACTCTGTTAATGCTAATAACTGACCCAAACCTGTGTGTCTATCTGTGTTACAGCCGCCGTCATTGACAGCATCCAGCTACAGCAAACAGAAAACCAAGCGGACAGAGTCTCCGGTACGGGTCGCCGTCTCATGCACCTAGAGGCCAGCAGAGGGCAGCCGTGTCTGAGCTCACAGATACACCTGAGTGTAGCAGCACAGGTTGATCAGCCAGGTGGTTATTAATCCGGTCAGAACCGGCGGATCCACAGGATGATTTACCCTAAGAGGAACAAAGGTTTGGTTCTGGCAGACATGGAACCACCATGACTTACCCACTTACCTGAGCTCTGCTGAGAACCGACACGTTCTGGTGGTTTGCTGGATCAAATCATGTAAACACAGTTAACCGTGATTTTGTTCATTTCGGGTCAGATTCTTTAACTACAGCAGAACTTCTGGCCCATTTTTACGTCAACAGTTTATTGGCTCAGCCAGGTTCTACTCCACCACAGACTCCGATTATCCGATCAGTACCAGAACTCGGATCAGTAATCCTCTGGTCGATCTTAACCTCATTCTGTGTCACGTTCTGCTGAAGGTCTGATCCAAGCTTTCCCAAGTTAGTTCAGGCAACAGAACCAACAGAATAGTAATCCATGTCCAATGGTCGTCTTCTCTCTCTTTGGGCTTTTTCCTTCAGCGATCACCACAGCCAATCATCTGTCTTCGTTTAGTTTTAGTCTCTGCATCCTCTGTCCTCACATCAACTAACTTCATCTCCTCCTTCATCCATAAATCTTCTTCCTGGTCTTCCTCTCTGCCTGGTGGCTCCATCCTCATCATCCTTCTACCGATATAATCATCATCTCTCCTCCTATCATATCCAAACCATCTCAGTCTGACTTTATCCCCAAACATCTACCATGATCTGTCCCTCTGATGGACTCATTCCTTATCTTATCCATCCTCAGCACTCCCAGAGACAATCTCAGCATCTCCAGTTCTGCTTCCTGTCTTTTCCTCATTGGTTCTGTCTCTACACTGTACAACATCTCTGGTCTCTCTACTGTCTTCTACACCTTTCCCTTCATTCTAGCTCAAACCATTTTATCAAACCTGATACTTTTCTCCATCCATTCCAACCAGCCTCCACACGCTTCTTCACCTCTTTTCCACTTTCTCCATTGCTTTGGACCGTTGACCCTAAATACTTAAAGTCTTCCACTTTCTTCACTTCCTCTCCCTGTAACTTCACCGTTCCACTTGTTCCTTTCTCATTTACACACATTTATTCCGTCTTGCTAATATTCATTCCTCTCTCTTCTAATGCATACCTCCACCTTTAGCTTTTCCTCCACCTCCGCCCTGTTCTCACTGCAGATCACAATGTCATCTGCAAACATCATCGTCCATGTAGTCCACCTGAATGCTCCTTCCTCCACCCTTATCAGTCACCTTATGCTCCTGCCTCTTTTGGAAGAAAGTATTAACAACGGCCGTTTCCATCCTTTTTGCAAACTCTACCACCGTCTGTCCTTCTTCGTTCCTGGATACCAAACCTTTCCATCACTCCCTCATCACAATCATGTCCGTTACAGTCTGCACCAATCACCACCTATCAACTCCCAGGATGCCTTGCATCAAATCCTCTAGTTCACTCCAGGATTTCTGCTTCTCTTCTAACTCACATCCTACCTGTGGGCCATAACCACTAACAACATTAATCATTATTCCTCCCATTTAAACATCGTTTTCACTTCCAGAACATTCCTAACAAATTCCTCCTTTAAGATAAGTCCTGTTCTCCATGGTAGAACAACATGAACCCTTCTCCTAAGCTTCTAGCCTTGCTACCTTTCCATCTGGTCTCCTGAACACGTAGAATATCCACCTTCCTTCTCTGCATCATGTCCACCAGCTCTTTGCTTTACCTGTCATTGTCCCAACAAACTTGCTGTCAAACTTCCTACTGTTAATTCCTCTTCTCTCTCTGCCTACCAACACGCCTTCCTCCTCTCTTCCTTCCACCAACAGTAGTCCAGTTTCCGCCCTGTGGGTCAGCAGAACCGGTGGCGGTCGTTGTGAATCCGGGCCTCGACCGATCCGTATGGAGTTCATGTTTGTGATGCGCATGTCTGATTTGGCTCAGGTTTTATGTCGGATTCCCTTCCTGACACAACACACTGCATTTAGTCCATGTCCACTGGTAGAGTCCTACAAGTTCTCCAGAACCTCCAGAACCCTAAACATGCTCCAGATCACACGAAGGAGGCGGGATCAGGAGCTCACCCCCAAACTTTGTGTTTATTCTGTACCCTACTTCCTGTTTGGTGTTCAGGTGGAGCTCCCGACCAATCACATGTCTCCCTGCCACTAACAGATACCTGAAGCTGCCCTGCCCCCGCTCAGAGAGCCCCCACCCTACAGACCTCCCAGCCAATCAGAGCCAGAGCTGACTGCTCACCTGCAGAAAGTCAAAGGTGAGAAACACAACTGGAATTAGTGGGTCGGTTCTTTGATTCTGGTTCTTTAGCTGGGTCAGACTGTTCTGGTTCCTGCACTTCTTTGGTTCTGTTGGAATTGTGTGAAGAGCTGGTTCTGGATCAGAGCTGGTTCTGGATCAGAGCTGGTTCTGGATCAGAGCTGGTTCTGGATCAGAGCTGGATCTGGATCAGAGCTGGTTCTGGATCAGAGCTGGTTCTGGATCAGAGCTGGATCTGGATCAGAGGACGTTCTGGATCAGAGCTGGATCTGGATCAGAGCTGGTTCTGGATCAGAGCTGGATCTGGATCAGAGCTGGTTCTGGATCAGAGTTGGTTATGGATCAGGGCCGGATTGGACGATGCTTGGTTCTGGATCAGAGCCGGATCTGGATCAGAGCTGGTTCTGGATCAGAGCTGGTTCTGGATCAGAGCTGGTTCTGGATCAGAGCTGGATCTGGATCAGAGGACGTTCTGGATCAGAGCTGGATCTGGATCAAAGCTGGTTCTGGATCAGAGCTGGATCTGGATCAGAGCTGGTTCTGGATCAGAGTTGGTTATGGATCAGGGCTGGATCTGGATCAGAGTTGGTTCTGGATCAGAGCCGGATCTGGATCAGAGCTGGTTCTGGATCAGAGCTGGTTCTGGATCAGAGCTGGTTCTGGATCAGAGCTGGATCTGGATCAGAGCTGGTTCTGGATCAGAGCTGGTTCTGGATCAGAGCTGGTTCTATCAGAGGAGCGTTCTGGATCAGAGCTGGTTCAGTTCAGAGCTGGATCAGAGTCATCTTCTGGATCTGGATCAGAGCTGGTTTTGGATCAGGTTTTGGTTATGGATCAGGGCCGGATCTGGATCAGAGTTGGTTCTGGATCAGAGCCGGATCTGGATCAGAGCTGGTTCTGGATCAGAGCTGGTTCTGGATCAGAGCTGGTTCTGGATCAGAGCTGGATCTGGATCAGAGGACGTTCTGGATCAGAGCTGGATCTGGATCAGAGCTGGTTCTGGATCAGAGTTGGTTATGGATCAGGGCTGGATCTGGATCAGAGTTGGTTCTGGATCAGAGCCGGATCTGGATCAGAGCTGGTTCTGGATCAGAGCTGGTTCTGGATCAGAGCTGGATCTGGATCAGAGCTGGTTCTGGATCAGAGCTGGTTCTGGATCAGAGGACGTTCTGGATCAGAGCTGGATCTGGATCAGAGCTGGTTCTGGATCAGAGCCGGATCTGGATCAGAGCTGGTTCTGGATCAGAGCTGGATCTGAGTACTTTCCTGCAGTTCCAGTGGCCACAAAGAACTCCACCACATATCCGATCCATACAGGAAGTCCCAAGCAGAAGTTAGTTAAACTTGTTAATCACTACGTTGTAATGTTAGCTTTTGAATACATGGTTCATATTCGGTTTAGGAACTGGTCCTCGAATGTTAGGATTAGTAATACGTCAGCCTAGTAATACCAGGCTAGCCAATCAGAGACAAGAAAGGCGGACTTTGCTTTTTAATGGGCGTATTTTGTAAAAAATATTAAAGAGGTAGATTTAAACATAAATTAATATCACACTCCTCTAACAAAGAGGCTCTCTAAACAATCAGTATTTGTAAATCTTTGCATTTATTTGTTATTAAACCCCCTTGGCTGTTTGTAACTGTATGTTCTATACTTAATTTGTCTTGTTGTATACTTGCACTCTGTTCAATAAAGTTATTGGGGAAAACATTTTTTTTGGTATGCACCCAATACATACATTACATGAAGAAGAAACCTCTGCTTGGGACTTCTGAAGTTAGGCGCCTGGTCTGAAGCATTTGGTATAGGGTGGTGGCTTTGTTGGCCATTTTAACTGCAGTTGGGTCCCACTTGGTGGATCTGATGGACTCTACTGGAACTGACAGACCCTACTGAACCTGATGGACCCTACTGAACCTGATGGACTCTACTGGACCTGACAGACCCTACTGAACCTGATGGACCCTACTGAACCTGATGGACTCTACTGGACCTGACGGACCCTACTGGAACTGACGGACCGTACTGGAACTGACGGACCGTACTGGACCTGACGGACTCTACTGGACCTGACGGACTCTACTGGACCTGACGGACTCTACTGGTCCTGACGGACTCTACTGGAACTGACGGACCCTACTGGACCTGATGGACTCTACTGGACCTGACGGACTCTACTGGTCCTGACGGACCTTACTGGACCTGATGGACTCTACTGGACCTGACGGACTCTACTGGTCCTGACGGACCTTACTGGACCTGATGACTCTACTGGACCTGAGGACCCTACTGGGACCTGATGGACTCTACTGGACTGACGGTTCTATCCTGGACCTGTGGACCCACTGACCCAATCTCTAATGAGTAAACTGACGGACTCTACTGGACCTGACGGACTCTACTGGTCCTGACGGACCCTACTGGACCTGACGGACTCTGATGGACCAGACGGACCCTACTGGACCTGACGGACTCTGATGGACCAGACGGACTCTACTGGACCTGACGGACCCTACTGGACCTGATGGACTCTACTGGACCTGACGGACTCTACTGGACCTGATGGACCCTACTGGACCTGACGGACTCTACTGGTCCTGACGGACCCTACTGGAACTGACGGACCCTACTGGACCTGATGGACTCTACTGGACCTGACGGACTCTACTGGTCCTGACGGACCTTACTGGACCTGATGGACTCTACTGGACCTGACGGACTCTACTGGTCCTGACGGACCTTACTGGACCTGATGGACTCTACTGGACCTGACGGACCCTACTGGACCTGATGGACTCTACTGGACCTGACGGACTCTACTGGACCTGATGGACCCTACTGGACCTGACGGACTCTACTGGTCCTGACAGACTCTACTGGAACTGACGGACCCTACTGGACCTGATGGACTCTACTGGACCTGACGGACTCTACTGGACCTGATGGACCCTACTGGACCTGACGGACTCTACTGGTCCTGACGGACCCTACTGGAACTGACGGACCGTACTGGACCTGACGGACTCTACTGGACCTGACGGACTCTACTGGTCCTGACGGACCCTACTGGACCTGACGGACTCTGATGGACCAGACGGACCCTACTGGACCTGACGGACTCTGATGGACCAGACGGACCCTACTGGACCTGACGGACTCTACTGGTCCTGACGGACCCTACTGGAACTGACGGACCGTACTGGACCTGACGGACTCTACTGGACCTGACGGACTCTACTGGTCCTGACGGACCCTACTGGACCTGACGGACTCTGATGGACCAGACGGACCCTACTGGACCTGACGGACTCTGATGGACCAGACGGACTCTGATGGACCAGACGGACCCTACTGGACCTGACGGACCCTACTGGTCCTGACGGACCCTACTGGTCCTGACGGACCCGGATGGACCTGACGGACCCGGATGGACCTGACGGACCCTACTGGACCTGACGGACCCTACTGGACCCCCATCCATCTGTATTTCCTCCAGTCTTGGTTTTTAAGGGTTTCTGTTAGGATGGAACGTGTTGGTTGAGGATTGAACGTTGATCTGTTTGTTTGTGTCTTCCAGGACTCATTTGACCCATCCGTTCCTCGGTCCGGTCCATAGACCCATTTGGGTCTCCGATACAACGTGCCCGATCGTTCTTCCTCTTCCCGTCATGTCTTTCTGCTCCGACTCTCTCTGGTTTTCCTCTCCGTCGCTTCCTGCTCTAGTCTGGGTGCGCTTGGTTTCGGTTTGGGCGTCTGAACCGGGTGGACGGGGCCGCTCCTGTGATTTCTGGTTGCTGATTGAGGTTGTTGTGATGCGAGGAGCTGATTGGCTGCTGGGTTTTCTGGGATCAGGTTTTTTTTTTTTCATTCTGGGATCAAGGTTTTTGGGGTCTTCTTGGATCGATTACTTCTGTCTTATGGTATAAATATTCTGATTTGATCTGCGGTGCTTCCTGGTTGAGATGAACCAATAATCATCTTCCTTTTCTCAGTCCAAACAGATTCTTTATTTTAAATCAAAGGTCCAGAACCTGATGTTGTGTCTGAAACCTGTTTTGGTTCTGAAGAGTCTCTGATCAGCTGAACTTTAACGATTGGATCCTTTATGAGAAATTAATGAAACTTGTCAATAAACTGAAATTTAAAGACTAAAACACGTTGATGCGTCTTCAGTCCAACTGGGTTCTAACGGGTCTCTGGGGCGCTGAGGGGGGGGGGCACTGGTTCTTAAAATCTTCAGCTACGGACTGTCAAATGGAGCCGGTTCTGGTCAGACCAGAGGAATGAAGATGTCAAAGTGTTAATGATGAGTGTTTCTTCACAACCTGACTTTTTTTAAACCATACTTTAAACTATATAATAAAGGCATAGAAACTCACATTCTGTCACACTCCAAAATATGTTTTCGACTGTATTTTATCAGATAACACAGAAGTGATATACAGGTGAAACTTGAAAATTTTGAATACTGTGCTTAAGTTCATTTATTTTACGTAGAAGCTTCATCTGGAATCCAAGATGGCAGCATGAATGGTCTGATGTCTGCTTGTCCCTCTGTCTAATTTCATTTGTTTGCTTCTATGTTCATATATGGAGTAAATTTTTGCTGATAGTATGACTGAGGTCTTTGGTTTTTAAATGAAATATTTTTCAATGGATCATGGACTACTTTGCTGCGGAAAAATTATGAAATCTAAGGCTCGATGTTCACATCAGTAACTCACCTAGCTTAACCAGGTGCCAACAGTTTAGCAAGAATCCTGAGGCCCTGCTGGCCCTCCAGGCCCAAGCAGCCCAGCTAACATCTCCAGGCTCTGCTTGGATCCAGAGGCCCTGCTAGCTTCTCCAGGCTCTGCTTGGATCCAGAGGCCCTGCTAACATCTCCAGGCTCTGCTTGGATCCAGAGGCCCAGCTAACATCTCCAGGCTCTGCTTGGATCCAGAGGCCCAGCTAACATCTCCAGGCTCTGCTTGGATCCAGAGGCCCAGCTAACATCTCCAGTCTCTGCTTGGATCCAGAGGCCCTGCTAACATCTCCAGGCTCTGCTTGGGTCCTGAGATCCTGCTAACATCTCCAGGCTCTGCTTGGGTCCTGAGATCCTGCTAACATCTCCAGGCTCTGCTTGGGTCCTGAGATCCTGCTAACATCTCCAGTCTCTGCTTGGATGCCATCGGCCTGTAGCCTGGATGCCATCGGCCTTTAGCATGGATGCTATCGGCCTGTAGCATGGATGCCATCGGCCTGTAGCATGGATGCCATCGGCCTTTAGCATGGATGCCATCGGCCTGTAGCATGGATGCCATCGGCCTGTAGCATGGATGCCATCGGCCTGTAGCATGGATGCCATCGGCCTTTAGCATGGATGCCATCGGCCTGTAGCATGGATGCCATCGGCCTTTAGCATGGATGCCATCGGCCTGTAGCATGGATGCCATCGGCCTTTAGCATGGATGCCATCGGCCTGTAGCATGGATGCCATCGGCCTTTAGCATGGATGCCATCGGCCTGTAGCATGGATGCCATCGGCCTGTAGCATGGATGCCATCGGCCTGTAGCATGGATGCCATCGGCTGTAGCATGGATGCCATCGGCCTGTAGATGGATGCCATGGCCTGTAGCTGGATGCCATCGGCCTGTAGCATGGATGCCATCGGCCTGTAGCATGGATGCCATCGGCCTGTAGCATGGATGCCATCGGCCTTTAGCATGGATGCCATCGGTCTGTAGCATGGATGCCATCGGCCTTTAGCATGGATGCCATCGGCCTGTAGCCTGGATGCCATCGGCCTGTAGCATGGATGCCATCGGCCTGTAGCCTGGATGCCATCGGCCTGTAGCATGGATGCCATCGGCCTGTAGCCTGGATGCCATCGGCCCTGTAGCATGGATGCTATCGGCCTGTAGCATGGATGCCATCGGCCTGTAGCCTGGATGCCATCGGCCTGTAGCCTGGATGCCATCGGCCTTTAGCATGGATGCCATCGGCCTGTAGCCTGGATGCCATCGGCCTGTAGCATGGATGCCATCGGCCTGTAGCATGGATGCCATCGGCCTTTAGCATGGATGCCATCGGCCTGTAGCCTGGATGCCATCTGCCTTTAGCATGGATGCCATCGGCCTGTAGCATGGATGCCATCGGCCTGTAGCATGGATGCCATCGGCCTGTAGCATGGATGCCATCGGCCTTTAGCATGGATGCCATCGGCCTGTAGCATGGATGCCATCGGCCTGTAGCATGGATGCCATCGGCCTGTAGCATGGATGCCATCGGCCTGTAGCATGGATGCCATCGGCCTGTAGCATGGATGCCATCGGCCTTTAGCATGGATGCCATCGGCCTGTAGCCTGGATGCTATCAGCCTCCAGCTGGTGAAGGGAACGTTCCTGATTGGTTCTGATGGAGAAACTTTAACCAGCTGATGAGGAGAACGTTCCTGATTGGTTCTGATGGAGAACCTTTAACCAGCTGATGAGGAGAACGTTCCTGATTCGTTCTGATGGAGAAACTTTAACCAGCTGATGAGGAGAACGTTCCTGATTGGTTCTGATGGAGAACCTTTAACCAGCTGATGAAGGGAACGTTCCTGATTGGTTCTGATGGAGAACTTAACAGCTGATGAGGGGAACGTTCCTGATGGTTCTGATGGAGAACCTTTAACCAGCTGATGAAGGGAACGTTCCTGATTGGTTCTGACTGAGAACCTTTAACCAGCTGATGAAGGGAACGTTCCTGATTGGTTCTGACTGAGAACCTTTAACCAGCTGATGAAGGGAACGTTCCTGATTGGTTCTGACTGAGAACCTTTAACCAGCTGATGAGGGGAACGTTCCTGATTGGTTCTGACTGAGAACCTTTAACCAGCTGATGAGGGGAACGTTCCTGATTGGTTCTGACTGAGAACCTTTAACCAGCTGATGAGGGGAACGTTCCTGATTGGTTCTGATGGAGAACCTTTAACCAGCTGATGAAGGGAACGTTCCTGATTGGTTCTGATGGAGAACCTTTAACCAGCTGATGAAGGGAACGTTCCTGATTGGTTCTGATGGAGAACCTTTAACCAGCTGATGAGGGGAACGTTCCTGATTGGTTCTGATGGAGAACCTTTAACCAGCTGATGAAGGGAACGTTCCTGATTGGTTCTGACTGAGAACCTTTAACCAGCTGATGAGAACGTTCCTGATTGGTTCTGACTGAGAACCTTTAACCAGCTGATGAAGGGAACGTTCCTGATTGGTTCTGATGGAGAACCTTTAACCAGCTGATGAGGGGAACGTTCCTGATTGGTTCTGATGGAGAACCTTTAACCAGCTGATGAAGGGAACGTTCCTGATTGGTTCTGATGGAGAACCTTTAACCAGCTGATGAGAACGTTCCTGATTGGTTCTGATGGAGAACCTTTAACCAGCTGATGAGGGGAACGTTCCTGATTGGTTCTGATGTAGAACCTTTAACCAGCTGATGAAGGGAACGTTCCTGATTGGTTCTGACTGAGAACCTTTAACCAGCTGATGAGGGGAACGTTCCTGATTGGTTCTGACTGAGAACCTTTAACCAGCTGATGAAGGGGAACGTTCCTGATGGTTCTGACTGAGAACCTTTAACCAGCTGATGAGGGGAACGTTCCTGATTGGTTCTGACTGAGAACCTTTAACCAGCTGATGAAGGGAACGTCCTGATTGGTTCTGATGGAGAACCTTTAACCAGTGATGAGGGAACGTCCTGATTGGTTTGATGGAGAACCTTTAACAGCTGATGAAGGGAACGTCCTGATTGGTTCTGACTGAGAACCTTTAACCAGCTGATGAAGGGAACGTTCCTGATTGGTTCTGATGGAGAACCTTTAACAGCTGATGAAGGAACGTTCCTGATTGGTTCTGATGGAAGTTTGTGGTGATTTCAGCTGATGAAGGGAACGTTCCTGATTGGTTCTGATTGAGAACCTTTAACCAGCTGATGAGGGGAACGTTCCTGATTGGTTCTGACTGAGAACCTTTAACCAGCTGATGAAGGGAACGTTCCTGATTGGTTCTGATGGAGAACCTTTAACCAGCTGATGAAGGGAACGTTCCTGATTGGTTCTGACTGAGAACCTTTAACCAGCTGATGAGGGGAACGTTCCTGATTGGTTCTGACTGAGAACCTTTAACCAGCTGATGAGGGGAACGTTCCTGATTGGTTCTGATGGAGAACCTTTAACCAGCTGATGAGGGGAACGTTCCTGATTGGTTCTGATGGAGAACCTTTAACCAGCTGATGAAGGGAACGTTCCTGATTGGTTCTGATGTAGAACCTTTAACCAGCTGATGAGGGGAACGTTCCTGATTGGTTCTGACTGAGAACCTTTAACCAGCTGATGAAGGGAACGTTCCTGATTGGTTCTGATGGAGAACCTTTAACCAGCTGATGAGGGGAACGTTCTGATTGGTTCTGACTGAGAACCTTTAACCAGCTGATGAGGGGAACGTTCTTGATTGGTTCTGATGGAGAACCTTTAACCAGCTGATGAGGGGAACGTTCCTGATTGGTTCTGATGGAGAACCTTTAACCAGCTGATGAGGGGTTTGTTGGTTTGTGGGTTTGTGTGGGGAACGTTCCTGATTGGTTCTGACTGAGAACCTTTAACCAGCTGATGAGGGGAACGTTCCTGATTGTTCTGATGGAGAACCTTAACCAGCTGATGAAGGGAACGTTCCTGATTGGTTCTGATGGAGAACCTTTAACCAGCTGATGAGGGGAACGTTCCTGATTGGTTCTGATGGAGAACCTTTAACCAGCTGATGAGGGGAACGTTCCTGATTGGTTCTGATGGAGAACCTTTAACCAGCTGATGAGGGGAACGTTCTTGATTGGTTTGTGGAGACCTTTAACCAGCTGATGAGGGGAACGTTCCTGATTGGTTCTGATGGAGAACCTTTAACCAGCTGATGAGGGGAAGTTCCTGATTGGTTCTGATGGAGAACCTTTAACCAGCTGATGAGGGGAACGTTCCTGATTGGTTCTGATGGAGAACCTTTAACCACTGATGAGGGGAACGTTCTGATTGGTTCTGATGGAGACCTTTAACCAGCTGATGAGGGGAACGTTCCTGATTGGTTCTGATGGAGAACCTTTAACCAGCTGATGAAGGGAACGTTCTTGATTGGTTCTGATGGAGAACCTTTAACCAGCTGATGAGGGGAACGTTCCTGATTGGTTCTGATGGAGAACCTTTAACCAGCTGATGAGGGGAACGTTCCTGATTGGTTCTGATGGAGAACCTTTAACCAGCTGATGAGGAGAACGTTCCTGATTGGTTCTGATGGAGAACCTTTAACCAGCTGATGAGGAGAACGTTCCTGATTGGTTCTGATGGAGAACCTTTAACCAGCTGAAGCGTCTGATGAAGCAGCGCTGCAGCGTTACAGAGGGGGAGGGGCTCCAGCGTCTGACTCACTGTAGGTTTTCTGGTGATCTGCTGGTTGCAGACGAGCCGAGACGTTTCTTCTTCTGCTCCTCTCTCTCTCACACACACTCCTGACACACACACACACACACACACACGCTGTCTCCCTCCCTGTGGATTTATGTGGGACTGTGAGGACTGGAGGATGGACGATGCTGCCGCCTGGTTAGTGAGCGTTCTCCGTCTGCCTGTGTGTTCTGGTGCTTTCTGTGTGAGAGGTCACCTTCCCTGCAGCTGCAGCAGAACCAGCAGCAGAACCCAGTCGGGTCGCTGCTGCTGGTTCTGCTGCAGTACTAGAGTTGTTCTGTTAGCTGCTGCTGCATGAAGAACTTCAGAGGGGAACAGCGTTTCTGCATGTGGGTCAGAACCTCCTGATCCGATACCGGTTCCTCGCTGACACTAAAGATGCTCTCTGAACCACTTCTCATAATTCTGTCTGGGCAGCCACTTTATTAGGTACACCTGGTAGCTGGAGCCCATTTTACCTCCAGAACCACCTGAGTTGCTCAGGGTTTGGATCCAGCAACGTGTCAGAACCGGGTCAGAACCCCAAAGAACCGGGTCCAAAGTGACGGGATGGCAGCAGCTTTTGGACATGATGAAGAAATACATGAAACAAGAAACATTACGGCAGCAAGATAATACAAAGTTCTGATCCAGACCAGAACCAACGATCGCAAAGTTTTAATATTTGCTTTAAAGCAGCTCAGTGTTTCAGCAGCTCTGCAGTCATCAGGAAGTTTGTTCCAGATTTATGGAGCATAAAAACTAAAAGCTGCTTCTCCATTTTTGGTTCTGATTCTAGGGATTATCAGTAAACTAGAGATGGAGGACCTGATTGGTCTGTGGGGTTGCTATGGTGACAGCAGGTCTCCATCATCCATCATCAGTGATTTATAAACTAGTAGGAGTATTTAGAAGTTTATTCTCTGAGCTACAGGGAGCCAGAGGAAGGACTTTAGAACTGGGGTGATGTGTTCTACTTTCCTGGTTCTACTGAGAACACGAGCAGCAGCGTTCTGGATCAGCTGCAGCTGTCTGATATACTTTTTAGGTAGACCTGTGAAGATACTGTTACAGTAATCATAAATGCATGGATGAGTTTTTCTAGGTCTCCTTGTGTCATTATTCCTTTAATCCTAGAAATGTTCCTCAGATGATAGAAATCTGACCTTGTTATTGCCTTTGTGTGACCCTGGAGGTTCTGGTCTGAGTCCATTATTACACCTAGAGTTCTGGTTGCTAGTTTCTAGCTGGATTAACTGAAGCTGTTGCTGATTCTGGATCGTTCCTCTTTAGGTCCAACAATAATTACTTCAGTTTGTTTCTGTTCAGATGGAGAAAGTTATGGGACATCCAGATATTTATTTGTTCAATGCATTTATTTAGCATCTTGATCATTATAAAGTCACCTGGTGACATTCTAATGTACATCTGAGTATCATCTGCATAGTTATGGTAAGTAATCTTATTGGTTGTTATGACCTGCGTTAGTGGGAGCATGTATTAAAAAGAAGAGGCCCCAGGATGGAGCCTTGGGGAACCCCACATGTGATTTCTGTTTGTTCTGATGAAGAATTCCTTATTATCAGAGAAAGGAAAAGCTTTCTCTGAGTTCGTTAAATCCCGTTAACAAAGAAGATTCAGGATGAAGCTTCAGAGGTTTACTTGCAGCAAGGAGAGAACGATACCTTTAACCAGATTATACGACACTCTGTCCTCGTCAGGCTCACAATCTACTTTTATATACAGCAAACAATACATCATAACAGAAACATTAGAGACAAATTAAAACATTCAATTTTATCATCATATGAAGTATTACTTAACTGATTATAGAATTACTGATAAAATGATAAACATTAAATGACAATATTTTTCCTCACATGACAAAGAAATCCCTGATTTTCAGGTAGGACTCTAACCAGACCAGGTACTGTACCAGAGAGACGGACCGATGATCAACTGTTATGATCAACAGTGTAAAGTGTAAAGCATTCAGACTGGATAGAGTGGCAGATTTATAATGTATAGACCAAATAAACATGGTGACCACAGAGGAGATAATCAGATGATTAATCTACAGATTACGACATAAAATGACAGCAATGTCTTAGAAGGTATGTGAGACTATATTTACCGCTATTCCTGCTTGGTTTCCTACTGCTTTTGCCACCACTGACTAGGGATGGGTGTCGTTTAGGTTTTATTCGATATCGGTGCCAAACTGGTACTTTGGAAACGGTGCCGGTGCTTAAATGTTACTTAAAGAATGGAAAACATACAAACTTCGTCCAAAAACCTTTTTATTTTTAGCAGGGCTGTCAAGCAATTAAAATTTTTATCTGATTAATAACAGAGTAGCTGTGAGTTAATCAGCGTTCCTAAATATGAACAAAAAAACTACAAATTTCAGTGTAAATAAAAGGACAAATCTAGATGCAGTTATTCTTTTTTTTTTATTAAATATAGAAGAAATCAATAGAATTTTTGACTTGAACTCAACAATCACATTCAGAATGTATTCTTATATGAAAAATAAAAAATACAGGTAGAATTGAGTCAAATATATGAATAAACTTAACATTTGGATATCAGCAGTTTGTGTTAAATATCATATAAACCAAATCTAATATAGACTTAGTAATCAAATGTCACGATTTACGAATTTCCCATAAGGAAACACTCAGAAGATAAAACTTTGGTTCATCACAACAGGAAATGAACGCTCTTATTGTGAAGGTCTACACAGCTACTTCCACTAATAGTTAGCACTAATTTAAGCCAGAAAACATCACTTTAACTGAATAATTTCCTATTTTTAACGCAGCGTTATCTCACTATGAAATATACTGAAGCTATACAGTGAACCAACATTCATAAATCAACATAAATACGGAGAATTTAAACTCTGCATCGCACACAGCGAGCTGATATCAGAAGACAACAGAAAATTCCCACAAACAACTCATAAACTTATTATCATAACATAAAGCCACTATAACAATAATAATATCCTAACATGTTATTTAGGATCACAAACACATGCTGCTGCACAACAACATGTAGTTAGGCTGGTTAGGAAGGAGAGCTGATGTGATGTAGCCTTAATTATAAACATGGTGGTGTTCTGTGCAGGAGTTAATTGTGTTATTAAAAAAGAGTTAATTCTAGGAATTAATGGGTAAAAATTAAACTGCTCTAAGTTTAAGCAGTTTTTTTGCACACAGATATCCGTGTTATCCTTTTCTGGTGATATAGGGAATGACTTTTTGCTGATGGTTATGGACCAGAATCCACAATGTTTAACATCTCTGGGGGAAAAAGAACAGAAATGTGCGCTGCTTTTCGGTCTGGTTACTACCATTTATGTCAGAACTGGTGCCATTATGGTACCAGATATTGGTACCCATCACTACCGCTGACTCCATGTACGTTCAGCTGGTTTAGATAATGCTCTACACTCCCCCTAGTGGTAACGCAGCTTGCGGATGGGTTGCTTTGATTTCAGAGGATGTGCACAAACGTAAGCTACGCCATGCAGCCATGATAAACACGTGTAATATGTTCCCGCCATAGAATCACAGCAGACTTCATAATGGGAAACGTTTCTGAAAGAAAACTCTAGAAATATCACAGAAGCTACTGGACAAAAACCCGAGATCTGACTGCAGACTGTAGGGTTCCTGCTTTGTGTTCCTGACGGTTCCTGATTCGTGTTCCCGACGGTTCCTGCTTTGCGTTCCTGACGGTTCCTGATTCGTGTTCCCGACGGTTCCTGCTTTGCGTTCCTGACGGTTCCTGATTCGTGTTCCCGACGGTTCCTGATTCGTGTTCCCGACGGTTCCTGCTTTGCGTTCCTGACGGTTCCTGATTCGTGTTCCCGACGGTTCCTGCTTTGCGTTCCCGACGGTTCCTGATTCGTGTTCCCGACGGTTCCTGCTTTGTGTTCCTGACGGTTCCTGATTCGTGTTCCCGACGGTTCCTGCTTTGCGTTCCTGACGGTTCCTGATTCGTGTTCCCGACGGTTCCTGATTCGTGTTCCCGACGGTTCCTGCTTTGCGTTACTGACGGTTCCTGATTCGTGTTCCCGACGGTTCCTGATTCGTGTTCCCGACGGTTCCTGTTTCGTGTTCCTGGGTCAGGAGTTGGACTTGAGTCTGTTTGTTTGAATCAGAAGCGATCCGCTCCTGGTGGAACTTCCAGCATATTTCTTCCACATGTTGAGTCCCTTGTCCTCCAGGGGCTCTGCAGCCTCCATCCTGTTTGTGCTGAAAGGGCCGGTTCAGCAGATTGATGTCACCTCCTGTGTGTGTGTGTGTGTGTGTGTGTGTGTGTGCTGCTGTAGCATTGCAGTGACCTGCTGCAGCACGGATCCAGACACACTGATGGAGGAAGCGCTGCAGCGTTTTTCTTCCTAATGAAACAGAAATGGCTTCAGGATCGAGATTCTGCTGCTGCTTTATCAGACTCTTTATTTCAGTTAGTAAGAAAGAAACAACGTTCATCTTCCTCCATCATCAATCTTATTAATATCGTTATCATAAGATGGTAGACCCAGAGCACAAAGTGGACACGATGTTTCTAATTTTAGCAATAATAATAATAATATGGGATTTAAATGTCATGTCTTCGTAAAAAATTACACCGAGGTTCTTTACATTATTACCAGAGGCCAAATTAATGCCATTTAGATGAAGTGATTGATTTAGTAGTTTCCTTTTTAAAGGTTCTGGTCCAAAGACAACAACTTCTGTCAGAAAATTCAGAGTCATCCAGGTTTTTATGTCTTCCAGACATGCTTGTAATCTACCAAACTGATTGGTTTCATCAGGATTTATGGATAAATATGATTAAGTATCTTTAACAGTGGACATTTATCCTGCCTGGAAGCATCAGAGTGTCCCATAAATCTCCCCCAGAGGCTTAATAAGCCTTTCTAATGTGCTGTGCTGCCTGTGGCTGTGGTGAAAACACGTTTTGCTGCTGTAGAACATGCTAATGGGGCAGCTAGGATGGAACAGCTTGCTAGTACCGCTGTTTGCCCTCCATGGACTCGCTGTTTCACTCATTTTTTTTCCTTTACAGCGTACTAACGGACATCGGGTTTTTCAGAGACAATCTCTGCGTCGTTTCTCCTGTGCATCCCAAAGTTATCATGTGTGGTTAGAAGAATCTTCTCGACCAGAAGAAAAAACAGCAGAAACTTTTACCCATAACGGTGTTCCTCACTAGGAAATGGACTTTCTCTCTGAGACCTTCGGTGGAAAAAGATGCAGCAGAGCGGCGAGTAGACGGAAAAAAAAAAGCGCAATATTTAAAATCTATGAAGGTTTGAACTTAGAGTGTAGTTAAACTAGTGAGAAATGTGAGAAAATGGTAATGTCTGAGAAAAGTGTATAAAGTTTGTGGTGAGGACTTAGTCTTAAAACATAATTATTGTACAAATTAAAGATGACTACTATATCAGGTTATTTTTTAGAATGTTACCACTTTGATTAACGAGGGTCCACTGTATCATGGTAAACATGTATGGAAGCTTACGGGAGAACCGGGCTGAACCAGAACCCCGTCTCGGTTCAACATTTCTAGTAAGTCTGTTCTTTCCGACCTGCAGAGGGTCAGCTGGGATGGTTCTGCTCTTGCAGGGATGAGAAGCTGATGTTTCTCTGAATCCCGACGCTGCTCAGAGCACAAAGGCCTGTTGCTGCAAATCAGACACAAACACACAGAGCTGCTGAATGTGGAACAGCACCCTCTGGTGGAGAAGCTCCACAACTCCACCCTCGATAGATGGATCTTCTTCAGGGTGGAACTTCTATATTTCTTTTCCTTAATTCTGTGTCCTCTCAACTCTTTCTAGCTCCTCCCACCAGGTTCTCCTAGCTCCTCCCACCAGGTTCTCCTAGCTCCTCCCAGCAGGTTCTCCTAGCTCCTCCCAGCAGGTTCTCCTAGCTCCTCCCAGCAGGTTCTCCTAGCTCCTCCCACCAGGTTCTCCTAGCTCCTCCCACCAGGTTCTCCTAGCTCCTCCCACCAGGTTCTCCTAGCTCCTCCCACCAGGTTATCCTAGCTCCTCCCACCAGGTTTTTCTAGCTCCTCCCACCAGGTTCTCCTAGCTCCTCCAACCAGGTTCTCCTAGCTCCTCCTACTAGGTTCTCCTACCTCCTCCCACCAGGTTTTCCTAACTCCTCCCACCAGGTTATCCTAGCTCCTCCCACCAGGTTTTTCTAGCTCCTCCCACCAGGTTCTCCTAGCTCCTCCCACCAGGTTATCCTAGCTCCTCCTACTAGGTTCTCCTAGCTCCTCCCACCAGGTTTTCCTAACTCCTCCTACCAGGTTTTCCTAGCCCCTCCCACCAGGTTTTCCTAGCCCCTCCCACTAGGTTTTACTAGCCCCTCCCACCAGGTTCTCCTAGCTCCTCCCACCAGGTTCTCCTAGCTCCTCCCACGAGGTTATCCTAGCTCCTCCAACCAGGTTATCCTAGCTCCTCCCACCAGGTTCTCCTAGCTCCTCCCACCAGGTTTTCCTAGCTCCTCCCACCAGGTTCTCCTAGCCCCTCCCACCAGGTTTCCCTAGCCCCTCCCACCAGGTTTTCCTAACTCCTCCCACCATGTTCTCCTAGCTCCTCCCACCAGGTTCTCCTAGCTCCTCCCACCAGGTTATCCTAACTCCTCCCACCAGGTTATCCTAGCTCCTCCTACTAGGTTATCCTAGCTCCTCCCACCAGGTTCTCCCAGATGTTCTGGTTGCGACCGTCTCAGATGATTGAGGTTCTCCTCCTGGTGTCTCTGCTGCAGAGCGCTGGTGTGAACGTTATGGAGACCTGCAGGGGGAGCTGCTGTGCGTGGAGCTGGAGAAGGACCGTCAGGGTTTGGGTCTCAGCCTGGCGGGAAACAGAGACCGGTCCCGCCTCAGCATTTTCGTGGTGGGCCTCCACCCGGGCGGAGCGGCTTCCCGCGATGGACGCATACGCGTTGGAGACGAGCTGCTGGAGGTGAGGAGGCCCCATTATCTGACTCCTCCCACCGCAGAGCCGCTCCTCAGGTTTGCGGTTCTGATTCGGTTCTGTTCGCTAATTATCTGTCTGCCCATCAGATCAACAACCAGATTCTTTATGGGCGGAGCCACCAGAACGCCTCGGCCATCATTAAGACCGCCGCCCCCAAGGTCCAGCTCATCCTGCTAAGGTAAGACTGCAATGCATTCTGGGAACCCAGCTTTCTGAACATTTGATCTGGTTTATGAGTACAGCTCCAGCAATGAAATGAAACTGTAGAACTGGTTCTGTACTGGTTCTAGTGGGTACACTGAGGTTCCGATGTGGTTCTACTGTGTAATGTGTGGTTCTGATGTTATTTCCAATATTAAAACAGAACCGGTCTCTGTCCTCCCGACGGCCCACATTCGATATTGTCGGACCAGGACGTGTTCTGTCATGTCTGAGTAACGGTTACCATGGGGACGTCTGGATGGATATTAAAACAGCTGGTGCTGGGAGCCTGTTGCCATGGTTACAACCTCCCTAGGCCCAGATGGCCGGCTGTGGTGTCAGTCTGTCAGAACCAGAACCACCATGGAGCTCAGTCTGGTTCTAGATAGAGAAGGAGCTGTGAGATATGTTATCCTTTAGTTTGGATCTTCAGAAGGAGGTTCTGATCCTTGATCAGGAGTTTGGACCTGGGCTCAGACAGAACCGCAGGGTTCTGTTTGGACCTGGGCTCAGACAGAACCCTGCGGTTCTGGTGGTTCTATTGCAACCAGCTGTTTAGTTTCACTTTTTGCTTTTGTGTCTCTAGAAACGGCGACGCTATAAACCAGATGGCTGTTTCTCCTTTAACCACGCCTCATCCGGTAGCCCCGCCTCCTCGTGTGGCCCCGCCTCATGTCGTGACCCCGCCTCCTCATCTTGTTCCTCCTCCTGTCGTGGCCCCGCCCACTCCTGCGGCTTCGCCCCCAGCCCACAGCACAGTCAGCCCACAGGTAACCACACCTGCTCACCTACATTCTGGCTCTGTCAGGTTCCCGGGGTCAGGGGTCAGTACCAGGTTGCCATGGTGATTCCCTCCAGCAGGAGGAGCCCACAGCATCACTCCTCATCAGACAAGCAGACAGAAACAGAAGCAGAACCTCCAGATGTTTCATATCAGAATACTGACTAACCCTGAAGCTTCTGTGTTTCTGAGCCAGAACTCTAGCCCCGCCTCCTCTGAAAAGCTCCACCCCCTTGTCAGTCTGAGGCTCCGCCCCTCATCGGATACTTCGGTATGTGTGCAGCATAACCCGACCTCGGGCCTCCTCAGAGAGCTGAGAACTGACCTGTGATCTGCTCAACAGGACCAGACTGACGGGTTTGTTCGGACCCACGGAACCAGAACCAGCGCCACCAAGAGGCCGGCAGAGACCGTCACACTGAGAAAGGTTCAGAGAAACCCAGAGGTCCAGTTAGTTCTATCAAAACCTGGATCAGAACAGGACTGACCCGCTCTGATCTCTGTTGCAGAGTCCCGAAGCTGCGGAACCACCAGAACCTCCAGAACCTGAGCAGCAAACTCCCAGTGCACCGTCGGAGCTTCAGGTAATAAAACAAGTCAGGGTGGAGCTGGACTTCCAGAACCAACGGTTGGGTGGAGCTGGACTTCCAGAACCAACGGTTGGGTGGAGCTGGACTTCCAGAACCATGGGTTGGGTGGAGCTGGGCTTCCAGAACCATGGGTTGGGTGGAGCTGGGCTTCCAGAACCAACGGTTGGGTGGAGCTGGGCTTTTAAACAGTACCGACTAAAATAAAACCCAAGGTAAACGTTGCTGTGACCCGGTTCTCTGACAGACGGGCCTTGGTTCTGCTGGTTTGATCAGAGCAGGAAGAAGTCCAGATGAACTCTGAACCAGTCAGTTTAACTGTTCTGTTCTGATCCGGGTCCAGCCCTGCAGGTCCAGCAAAGAGGCGGCAGCTCCAACTTCTCAGATTGGCGCCGAGCTCTACACCACTATCAGAGGTTCTGTCCATGAAGAACCTTCGTTGGATCCGTCTTGTTGTGCCGTGGTTCCGGGTCAGGAAACGGTTCTGGAGATCTGTAAGGGTCGGTCTGGACTTGGCCTCAGCATAGTGGGAGGAAGAGACACCCAGCTGGTAAGTCCATGTTTGGATCAGTACTTTGTTGTGATGTGAACAGAACCGGTTCCTTTACAAACGGGTCACGGTCTTCCTTTCAGAACGCCATCATGATCCATGAGGTCTACGAGGAAGGAGCAGCGGCCCGGGACGGCCGTCTCTGGGCCGGAGACCAGATATTGGAGGTACAGCTGGTTCTGGTTCTGGTTCTCGTGCGCTGGCCCAGCTGACGCCTGGTTCTGTGTGTAGGTGAACGCCGTGGATCTCCGTGGGGCGTCCCATGAAGAGGCCATCGCCGCCCTGCGTCAGACACCCGCCAAGGTCCGACTGACGGTTCTGAGGGACGAAGCCCGGTACCGAGACGAGGAGAACCTGGACCTGTTGGAGGTGGAGCTGCAGAAGCGGAGCGGCAGAGGATTGGGCTTCAGCATCGTGGGGAAGAGGTCCGACTTCTAACCGGGTTGGTCCGGGTGAGCCCAGAGGTGGTTCTGGTCCGGATGACCCAGGAGGGTTCTGGTCTTGGTCGGTTCTATCAAAGTCCACTGAGAGAAGGTTCTGGGTTTTTACCCAGGATGCAGTGTGGTATGAACCCACCAGAGACCAGAGCACTGATGTACAGAACCGGATCAGAACCAGAACTGAGGTCTGTTTGATGTGTGCCAGGAGCGGCAGCGGGGTGTTTGTCTCTGAGGTGGTCAGAGGGGGCGCCGCCGAGCTGGACGGACGCCTGATGCAGGGAGACCAGATCCTGTCGGTGGACGGCGAGGACACAAGACACGCCTCCCAGGAGGGCGTGGCCGCCATGCTGAAGGTGAGGCAGACCAGGAGCAGGTTCTGAACGGGTTCTGGGACCACCCGTTTAGTCCAGCACAGAACCAGGGTAGCAGAAGAGCTCTCATCAGAGACATGAGCTGGTTCTGGAGGTCCAGTAGAACCGGTGTAAAGCTGTTGATGGTGCTCCAGAACTGGAACCGGTTCTGATCCGCTGTGTGTGTGGTTCTGTTCGTCCTGCAGTGCGCTCGTGGACCCGTCCTGTTGGAGCTCGGCAGACTCAAAGCTGCTTCCTGGATCTCCTCCAGACTGACCACCGGGGGGAGCCAGGTGGGTTTCTGGTACCGGGTCAGAACCAGACCTCCAGGTTAGACCTGGGCGGTAAACCGGTTCATACCGAAGACCGGGGTTTATTTTCGTTTTATGATTGTTAATATACCGCCATACCGGTAAATATCTAAGAGAACCTCCGGAACGTTTAATGCGGGGGATTGTTTCAGCGGGGACCGATTTCACTGCTACACACTCTTCACAGTGTGAAAAATAACGTTTTTAGCTAAGTACAGCTGCTAGCAGGAGCTACCAGAGTGAAGCTCACAATGTTGAGGAAGTAATCCCAAAAAGAGGAGTCACGTCTGTAGTTTAGAAGTTTATCGGCTTTAAAAGGTCAGACGAGAACCAAACAGCATTTCTTTTATAAGCGCTAATGTTAGTAACCAGTAGGGGGCAGTGTTGAGCGCTATATGACCGTCTGTAGGAACACGCGGTCAACGACAGAGAAACCAGCAGGAAAGAAAAAAAACATCTGGTCAGGATGGACGCCTCCCTGGTGAGGTGTTCTGGGCGCGTCCCACCGGGAGGAGACCCAGGGGAAGACCCAGGACTCGCTGGAGGGATTATGTCTCCCAGCTGGCCTGGGAACGCCTCAGGATTCCTCCTTAGGAGCTGGCCCAAGTGGCCGGGGAGAGGGACGTCTGGTTCTCTTTGCCAAAGCTACTGCCGACCCGACCCGATAAGCGGAAGAAGATGGATGAATATGTTTTACATACCATCTACGATACTTCTGTTGTTATCTGAATATTAACCAGCTAATATCAACTACGGTCGCCATGGTTATTTTATGTCTTCTTTGGTAAAATTCCGTCTGAGTCTGAACTCTGCCCCCTAGCGGGATTCATCAGTACTACATGCAAAGCCAGTACAAGATATAATTTGCTGCTTTCGTCAATGTGAGGTTAAAAAACAAGTTTACATTCAGCCTTAGAACATCAAGAATGTTTATTAGAATCATAATCATTTTAATTATTTTCATATCATTCACCTGTGTCTGTAAAAAACATGATGCCGTCCATATGATGGTAAAATGTTCTATTTAAAGCACATTTTTATATTCTTCATTCTTATAAGATAATGTTGATATGAACGGTCTTGTATGAAAAAAAATACTGTTAAATACCGTAACACTGATATGTTTTTAAAAATACCGTGATTTGTTAGCATACCGCCCAGCCCTACTCCAGCGGGAGGTGGGTTTCTGGTACCAGGTCAGAACCAGGTGGTTGGTGGCTGATGAGGGTTGTACGGTCTCATGCTAACCGCTAACGGCTAAATATCCTTACAGCGTAGCGTCTCTTTGGTAGATAAATGCCCAGAGTTACACCATCTATCGTTCACAAACACGGCCAGAACCCCTCCTTTCCATGGTTCTGTCGGCCCGGATCAGATGAAATCGTTAACATGTGAGTTCGGACTTAGCGCGGTTAGCTACAACTCTGTGAAGCACATCTGGCTGATCTCCCAGTAGCTCTTCTGATGGTGCGTCAGTGTTTCCTGTAATAGTAGACGCTATGACGGGCCGGTACCTCCTTCACCTTCGGCGCCGTCCGATCAGCGCCGCGTCTCTTCCTCCTAAGTACAGAGCAAACCAACATCCCCAGTGAGCTAACAGCTGATCCCTGGTGTTAGACGATGGTAGATGGGGCGCTCACATGTTGTGCAGACAGAAATGCTGGGAAACGTATAAAAAAGGTAACAAACAACAAAATGGTCGGTTCTATCTGTGAACAAAGAGGTCAGATACGTACAGAGAATGAACTCAGGATCCAGTGGACCTGTAGCAGAACCAAACAAGGAACCACAGCGTGTGTGATGATCCAGAAGCTGAGACACAAGCCAACACTAGTAATGGTTCTGGTTCTGTTCAACAAGAGGTTCTGATGGTTGATCAGATTCATTCAGAGGGATGAACAGTTTGTTTCCTTTCAGATGAGTCACATCAGCAGCAGCTCAGGTGTTGTGGCTCCGCCCCTTACACAGACAGTCGCCTCACCTGACCCCCCCACCCCCAACGAGCCGCTCAACAACACCACCAGCAGTGACATCACTTCCTGCTCTGAAAGCAGCTCAGGTAAAGTCGAGGAGACGGAACCGCTGATGGAGGCCCATGCAGATTCTGATCCGGATTCTGATCCTGATCCGGATTCTGATCCAGTTTCTCTCTGTTTGTGTCTCAGGTCTGGAGGCCGGTGTCCGGAAGGTGGAGATCACCAGGGTAATCTCCTGAGTTATTCAGAACCAGAACCGTTTCTGAGCCTCAGTGTGCTGCTCTCTGATTGGACCACAGCTCTCAACCCAACTGGGTCCAAACTAGGATCAGAACCACAATAAATGGGATGAGAGTTTAATCTGGAAATGAAAGCTTTTCATAGAACCAGAACCAAATGATCCGGCCCGTTTCCATAGAGACAACCAGGCCTGTGATCTGACTGGTTCGGATTGGGTCCAGATTTGTCTAGGTGTGGTTCTGACCCAAATCAAAACTTCTTACCTGAACCCAGAATTAAATCTGAAATTATTCTTGAAATGGGACTGAACCCGGTCCAAACCCGGTCGTGCAGCCAGAGCAGAACCAGGTAAAAACTAAGTCCACCTCCTGACTCTGCAGCACCACCTGAACCTGGGTCCAACCACCGAGCAGCAGGCACAGAACATCCTCAGGTTGTATGTGAACAACTCTGGTTCTGATCCGACCGGTTCTGACCCACTCAGGGTCCGGGTGACTCCCTGGGGGTGAGCGTCGCCGGGGGGAAGGACAGTCCTCTGGGGGACGTCCCCATCTTCATCGCCATGATCCAGGCCAACGGCGTCGCCGCCAAGACGCACCGGCTCAAGGTGAGCTCGGGTCCGGTCCAGGTTCTGCTCCACAGGACCGCCATGTTCTGGTTCTGGAGAACCACAATCCTTCCGACTGGACCTGGAGGGTCTACAGAACCTTCTCTGGGCTCACCAGCTGCTCGGTCAGCATGTTGGACCCTCCAGAACACAGAACCTCTGCAGTCTGGAGATGTTCAGGCCTGGTTCTGAAGCCACCAGGCTGTCCAGAACAGATGTTCGGCTGCAGGAGAACATCTGGTGGTAGAACCGGGCCTTAATGGATCAGTAGAACCTCCACAGAGTTCTGGTGGTACGCTCCAGAATGGGTCCCTCAGCGGTTCCCATAGATCCTCCTGATGGTCCACCAGGATCTCTGCCCTGGTTCTGACCCGTTGCCCCCCTAGAGTCTGGAACATGGCCCGGTTCTGAAGGACGTCTTCACTGTTTCATTGGGACACTGGACTGTTCTCCTGCAGACAGATGCAGCTGGGTCGGTTCTGCTGGTCTGAGGTTCTGTGTGTCCACAGGTTGGGGACCGGATCGTCAGTGTGGGGGGACAGTTGGTGGACGGTCTGTCTCACAGCCAGGTGGTGGACATCCTGAAGAACAGCTACGGGAACATCGGCCTGGAGGTAACGCACCCAGAACCTCAGAGGTTCTGCTCAACCCCAGTTCCCCCTGCAGGTCTCTGGGTCAGAACCAGGATCATCCAGACTAGGACGTTTACCAGCTGTTCTGGTCTTCATCAGGTTCAGCACCAGATGAGATTCTCCTTCCTGCTAACTTTGACTTGGCCGTTGCAGAACCTGGGTTCCGTCCATCCTGGTTCCGTCCTTTGTGGTTCCTTCCATCCTGGTGTGTCCTTTGTGGTTCCTTCCATCCTGGTTCTGTCCTTTGTGGTTCCTTCCATCCTGGTTCCGTCCTTTGTGGTTCCGTCCATCCTAGTTCAATCCATCCTGGTTCTGTCCTTTGTGGTTCCGTCCATCCTGGTTCTGTCCTTTGTGGTTCCTTCCATCCTGGTTCTGTCCTTTGTGGTTCCTTCCATCCTGGTTCTGTCCTTTGTGGTTCCTTCCATCCTAGTTCTGTCCTTTGTGGTTCCGTCCATCCTAGTTCAATCCATCCTGGTTCTGTCCTTTGTGGTTCCTTCCATCCTGGTTCCGTCCTTTGTGGTTCCGTCCATCCTGGTTCTGTCCTTTGTGGTTCCTTCCATCCTGGTTCTGTCCATCCTGGTTCCGTCCTTTGTGGTTCCGTCCATCCTAGTTCAATCCATCCTGGTTCTGTCCTTTGTGGTTCTTTCCATCCTGGTTCTGTCCTTTGTGGTTCCGTCCATCCTGGTTCTGTCCTTTGTGGTTCCTTCCATCCTGGTTCTGTCCTTTGTGGTTCCTTCCATCCTGGTTCTGTCCTTTGTGGTTCCGTCCATCCTGGTTCTGTCCTTTGTGGTTCCTTCCATCCTGGTTCTGTCCTTTGTGGTTCCGTCCATCCTGGTTCCGTCCTTTGTGGTTCCATCCATCCTGTTTCTGTCCATCCTGGTTCTGTCCATCCTGGTTCCGTCCATCCTGGTTCCGTCTATCCTGGTTCTGTCCTTTGTGGTTCCTTCCATCCTGGTTCTGTCCTTTGTGGTTCCGTCCATCCTGGTTCCGTCCTTTGTGGTTCCATCCATCCTGTTTCTGTCCATCCTGGTTCTGTCCATCCTGGTTCCGTCCATCCTGGTTCCGTCTATCCTGGTTCTGTCCTTTGTGGTTCCTTCCATCCTGGTTCTGTCCTTTGTGGTTCCGTCCATCCTGGTTCCGTCCTTTGTGGTTCCATCCATCCTGTTTCTGTCCATCCTGGTTCTGTCCATCCTGGTTCCGTCCATCCTGGTTCCGTCCATCCTGGTTCCGTCCATCCTAGTTCTGTCCATCCTGGTTCTGTCCATCCTGGTTCCGTCCTTTGTGGTTCCGTCCATCCTGGTTCTGTCCATCCTGGTTCTGTCCATCCCGGTTCTGTCCATCCCTGGTTCTGTCCATCCTGGTTCCGTCCTTTGTGGTTCCGTCCATCCTGGTTCTGTCCATCCCGGTTCTGTCCATCCCTGGTTCTGTCCATCCCGGTTCTGTCCATCCCTGGTTCTGTCCATCCTGGTTCTGTTCTTTGTGGTTCCGTCCATCCTGGTTCTGTCCATCCTGGTCCAACATCTCCTCTCTGATCTCCCCTGTATCTGCTAACCTCAGTCCTGCCGCCATCTTGTTTCTCCTTCATTCCTTCCCAGCATCCATGCTGGTTCAGGGTCATGACCTTTAACCTCTGACCTGCTAGCTGTGTCCTGTACCGTCTCAGTTGGAGCTCTGGGTTTCCGGTCATCTCTCTGAGCTTACTGATCGGACGTTGGTCTGAATCTGCTGGACGTCCTCTCAGCTGCTGAGAGGTTCTCTCCTCTGTAGGTTGATGGACTCCAGGTGGTCTAAGATGACCTTTGACCCTTCCAGGTGGGTGGGCAGCTACAGCTGTTGCTCTGAGCTCATTCCTGAAATCTGCAGAGATGTTCACTCTGAAGATGATGATGAGCATCTCGTGGCTAGAACCTGATGAAGACCCGATCGGTTCTGATCTGTGAAACCTGAGAAGCGAAGGATGTTCTGCATCCTGTTGGGCGTAGACGTTCTAGATCCAGATGTTCTCTGGGTTCTATGGACAAGCATAATGTCTCATCTAATGGACAGTTCTGGTTCTGTTCTTCCTGTGTGAACCCATCCCTTCTCAAGATGACTTAAAGATCCGATGAACAGGTTCTGTTGGGTTCTGCCTGGTTTCTAGGTGGTGGCGGACACCAACATCAACGCCATCGCCTCTCAGGTTGAGAGTTTGACCAGCAGCTCCAGTCTATCGGCCAGCACCGACACACACACCTCCGCTGACTCCAAGTGAGAACACACACACATACACACACACACACACACACACACAGAACCAGGTGGAGGTAGCCTGAACCTGACCTCTGACCTCAGGGGACCACGGCAACGAAGCATCACTCTGGAGAAAGGTTCTGAGGGACTCGGCTTCAGCATCGTGGGCGGCTTCAGCAGTCCTCATGGAGACCTCCCCATCTACGTGAAGACCGTCTTCAGTAAGGTCAGAACCGCCTCAGAACCTCTAGCTGTGGTCCATTCACCTCAGCTGGTTCCGTGTTGGTCGGATCCAACTAGAACCCACTGGTTCTGCAGACCACCACTAGCCACACATTTAAGAAGCCTAGATGCTAGCTCCAACCCTTGTAGCTACTGCTAACCCATCAGCTAACCATAACAGACCACCATTAGCCACACATCCAACAAGCCTAGATGCTAGCTCCAACCCTTGTAGCTACTGCTAACCCATCAGCTAACCATAGCAGACCACCATTAGCCACACATTTAAGAAGCCTAGATGCTAGCTCCACCCCACATAGCTACTGCCAACCCATCAGCTAACCCTAGCAGACCACCACTAGCCACACATTTAAGAAGCCTAGATGCTAGCTCCAACCCTTGTAGCTACTGCTAACCCATCAGCTAACCCTAGCAGACCACCACTAGCCACACATTTAAGAAGCCTAGATGCTAGCTCCAACCCTTGTAGCTACTGCTAACCCATCAGCTAACCATAGCAGACCACCACTAGCCATACATTTAAGAAGCCTAGATGCTAGCTCCAACCCTTGTAGCTACTGCTAACCCATCAGCTAACCACAACAGACCACCATTAGCCACACATCCAACAAGCCTAGATGCTAGCTCCAACCCTTTTGGCTACTGCTAACCCATCAGCTAACCATAGCAGACCACCATTAGCCACACATTTAAGAAGCCTAGATGCTAGCTCCAACCCTTGTAGCTACTGCTAACCCATCAGCTAACCATAGCAGACCACCATTAGCCACACATTTAAGAAGCCTAGATGCTAGCTCCAACCCTTGTAGCTACTGCTAACCCATCAGCTAACCCTAGCAGACCACCACTAGCCACACATTTAAGAAGCCTAGATGCTAGCTCCAACCCTTGACTAGCTACTGCTAATACCATCAGCTAACCCTAGCAGACCACCCATAGCCACACATTTAAGAAAGCCTAGATGCTAGCTCCAACTTGTAGCTTACTGGCTAACCCATCAAGCTAACCATAACAGACACAATTAAGCACACATCCAACAAGCCTAGATGCTAGCTCCACCCCTTGTAGCTACTGCTACCCATCAGCTCTAACCATAGCAGAACCACCATTAGCACAATTTAAGAAAGCCTAGATGCTAGCTCCAAACCTTGTAGCTACTGCTAACCCATCAGCTAACCATAACAGACCACCATTAGCCACACATCCAACAAGCCTAGATGCTAGCTCCAACCCTTGTAGCTACTGCCAACCCATCAGCTAACCATAACAGACCACCATTAGCCACACATCCAACAAGCCTAGATGCTAGCTCCAACCCTTGTAGCTACTGCTAACCCATCAGCTAACCATAACAGACCACCATTAGCCACACATCCAACAAGCCTAGATGCTAGCTCCAACCCTTGTAGCTACTGCTAACCCATCAGCTAACCATAGCAGACCACCACTAGCCACACATTTAAGAAGCCTAGATGCTAGCTCCACCCCACATAGCTACTGCTAACCCATCAGCTAACCATAGCAGACCACCACTAGCCACACATTTAAGAAGCCTAGATGCTAGCTCCAACCCTTGTAGCTACTGCTAACCCATCAGCTAACCATAGCAGACCACCACTAGCCACACATTTAAGAAGCCTAGATGCTAGCTCCAACCCTTGTAGCTACTGCTAACCCATCAGCTAACCCTAGCAGACCACCATTAGCCACACATTTAAGAAGCCTAGATGCTAGCTCCACCCCACATAGCTGCTGCTAACCGATTAGCTAGCCATATCTGAGTTTGCCTCTTTAAATTTGAATTTCCCCCAGACAAAAGATCCACTGTTCTATGAAGATCTAAGACTCGTTCAGTTAAGGTTGTGTCTGGGCATGGAAAAATTAGCTTAGGACAAACAATTTAAAGATTGTATTTTTCACTCAGTTTTACTGTTTTTGTATGATTTCATTTTCAGACTGCTGAGTATAAACAAGCTGTTTTGTCTGTACATAAACATTGTTTTTATAATATGATTGACCGATAAGAAGAGACATTTTATTTATGCAACATGATCTACTCTTTTCTTCTGGAGTTTTCCTTTGTTTTTTTGTGCTAAGCTACACAGAGTGAACGTTAGCCTGCGCTACATGGTAAAAATAGCACTGTGCGCTAGCACTGATAAACATAATTTATCCTTTTGTGCAGTCTGCCACTGTAGACTACTGGTTCTCATAAACAGTGTTGTTTCTTATGATATTTAAAATACTGAACAGTTTTAAAATAGATCGTTTAAAGACCCAAAACTAGTTGTGTAAGGCGTTTTGAAATCGTCATATTATTATGCTAGAATATATCACTACTGTGACTGATGCCATATAGATACTCTTCTGTATGCATAAAACACAGGCTATTAGATAAATAACTATTTAATAATTTATGTGGGACACTGTGGAGTGCCAGCGCCATTGAATAGAGAGAGTTACGACACACTTTGAACTCGCCGATACGCGGTCACGTGGTTCATGGAGCCCTCATTAGTTCCAAACATCCCAGCGCCGTCACTGATTTCTAGCGGTAAAGGGCTTAATAAAGGACTTTTTTTTTCTTTTCCTACGATTTTCTATAAATTATATCATATGCACTGATTACTTCACCATATATTTCATAATTATGGTTCTATTTGTTGGACAAATGACATTTGTTACTGTTTATTAGTGGGAAATCAGACTGCAAAGAAATCGCACAATAGTTTTTCACTACATATCTTCTTCCAATGCACTAAATATAATCATGTCTGCAGTATTTAATAATGTTATGCACTTTAAACCAAACTGTACTGTAAATACACAATATAGAGCTTTCTGGTGGAATTCTGATGCTAGCATGGAGAGGCTATATCTGGTCCTATAAATATACCAGTGGTTATGGGCTCTGCTGCAGCTTATGTTCAGATGTTCATTTTTCACTAGGATAAACTCATAGTCCCAAACAACACATGTTTAGCTGTCAATCTGTCTCCTCTCTGCCTGATATCAAATGGAAAATTAGCTTAATGGCGGAACTGATCTAAACTACTTATTTTAAAGAAGTTTTAAATAATTAGGAGAAAAACATGAGTGTAGATGTTTGATAAGGGAATCGACAATTTTTCTCTGGGCATTTCATTTTTTGTTTTACCTCTGATCTGAGAAGAAAATCTATCTGTAACCCAGATTGTACTTTTAGCCAGAAACTTGTAAAATAGTTAATTGATTAAAAACTATATTTAAATTAAACTGTTTCAGTTAAATACATATTAAGGGGTAAAGAAGTGTATACTAATTATGCAAAAACAAGAAACTACCAAACATTTTATCAAACAATATCTTGTAAAAGTGAAAGCATCTCTCTTTGATTGAGGGGAGTGGTGGTGTTTGGAACTATTCGCAGCTCCATGAACCACGTGACTTCCGCATTCCTTTCTTTCTGTAGAAGTCTATCGGAGTGTCCGAACTCTCCTTAGACGACTCTGTCCGCAACACACACAGACGTCACTGACTAATTGATGGAAGAAACATTTTTTAACACTTTAGAGCTGCCATTCTGATTAAAACAAGCTAGCTTAAAACATGAACACAGTCACAGAGTTGTCACCCCTAGGCCACGCCCCCTGATTCGGGAACACCCATCACCACAGCAGACAAGAGAACACGAAACACCAGCAGCAGTTCTCTCACCGTTCTGTTGTTTTCTGTGACTCAGGCTAAGTAACATCTGCGCTAGCTAACAGCAACCACAGATGCTAACAGAGACTCGTAACAAGTTACCATGGAAACGTTGTTGTGGAACTCCAGGAAACCGAAGTGTTCCCAACCTGGAAGCTTCGACCATCCGTCCACCCATCCATCTGTCTATCCATCCAGCCATCCCTCCATCCATCATCCTCATCTTTAGTCTCTGTGTTTCAGGGCGCGGCGGCTGTTGATGGGCGTCTAAAACGTGGCGATCAGATCCTCTCTGTGAACGGAGAGTCTCTTCAGGGAGTGACTCATGAACAGGCGGTGACCATCCTCAAGAAACAGAAGGGGACGGTTACGCTGGACGTCCTGTCCTAACCTGCAGAGACACTTGAACGTCCATTTCTCTTCAGACGGACAACAGGAGTTCAGGTCAACATCAGTCGCTCAGAACTTCCCAACATGCAAAAAAATTCTTCCACCGGTCACTCAGCTGTCTTCTATCTGTACGAGGACATCACTTCCTGCTTCACATTCACCTGACTCCACCCACGTACCCGGCAGGTGTCTCACCTGGCCGTCCCTCAATGACCTTCACATGTTTGTGATGTCTGACCTCCTGCAGCAGTCCCACCTTTAACCTCTCGGAGCGTCTCAGCCTTTCATTTGGAAAACTTTCTGTCTGGACTGTAGAACTGGTTCTGGTTCTGGAGCATTACATGGCACTAACTGAACCAACCCGCAGACTGTAAAACAGGATAAGACGTCAACAAAACACCACAGATTTAACACGAGCAGCATTTAGGGCTTTCTGCCATCTAGTGGTCAGAATGCAGATAGCAGTCTCTCTGTTTTCCTGTTTTCCGTCTCCAGCGTTCCCAGATTCTCTTCAGCTCTGATTTTACAGCTTTCCTGAAGTTCAGCCTCCAGTTTTTTACCCTGAACTTTTCTCCTAGAAGCGTCACTATGATCTGAAGTCCCAATGAAAGGCTTGGACAGAATATGAAGGCTACTGATGTCTGTAAATCTGGATCCCAGAAAGTTGAGGGAAATCTGGGCCGTACGCTGGTATCCCATTGGCTCAGATGTCTCCAACCAGGAAGGCTGAGACGCTGCGTTTATCTCTGCTGCTTCTAGATGTGACCAGGTATTTTCCTGGAGGAGACGTTGACACTTCTGATGCTAACGAACAAAAAGAGACGTTTGATTTCTTGGGTCAGACATTGGTACTGAAAGATTCTGGTTCTGTCCGGAACATTCCCAGGGAGGCAGGGAGGAGTTTTCATAGCATGTTTAAAACTTTCTTACTCTGAATGATGATGCATGCAACTGTGTGTGCAAATAAAACACTGCAAGCTTAACAGAAAACCCTCTGATTGGTCAGCAACAATGATGTCACACCAGGCAGCAGAAAAGCCTCAAAAGTTCTGACAAGCCAATAAAAAAAGCTGAAATCTAGCATTAAACAGAAGTTTAATAACTGTTCATTTTCAGCAGAATCCATGTGAAGGACCAAGATTTGTTTTTGCAGGAAATTAAATAATTCTCTTTGGTTTAAAGCTAACATGTAGCATTTAGCTTAGCTTAAAGAAATCGCCTCAAAGGAAGTGCCATCTTTTCATAAATTCATTGTTTAATTTATTGTACGCAGAAGCGATATATTTACAGGATTTCTATTTGTTATTGCTCGCCTGTCTCCATGGAGACAGCTCTCAGGATGTTGTAGGTGTGGTGCCCGTTGCCTTGACGACAGATGCAGTGTCTTCCTCATGGTTGGTTGTGATAAATAAGTGAACATTTTGTTTAGACATTCCTCACGTTCCCCCAATAACCGTCTAAACCTGTTCTTATGAAATCCAGATTTATCGGAACATATCTGGAAACAGCGAATGATTTTCCTTCTGGTCAGGATAAATTCAGTTGCTCAAAACATCCTAAAGACTTTGCTAAAAAAAAATACTAAATGTTTTCCTGAAAAACACCCAGCATGTTTACCTGGAAACTCTAGGAAGCTTTCCAGATGTCCTGAAAACAAGAATATTTTCCTGGAATTCCATAATGGGCATTTAGAAGTTAAATTAGCTTTTTATTGTAAATATTTTAGAATCCAATTTAAGGAAATAAAAAGTTTAAAGTTAGTTAAAATTGTCACGTTCCCAGCCATTCCTGACAGATGGATCTGGAACTGGAAGTTTATGGATCTGGTCCACTTTCTGCTGCTGGTTCCAGCCTGAAGATCCTCCACACTCATATTAATGGATGAGTTTGATGAATCTTTCATTTCCAGATAATGTCTGTTAAACTGAGCGTTCAGAGAAACAAGTATCCATAGAAACTGTTAAAGCAGAGACTAAGAAAATAATTCTCCTGGCTTCCCTGGAATTATTTCTCCTCCTGAAATCATCACTGAGCCCAAAAACTCATTAAGTGTTTTTAACACCAAACTTTCTTCATTACTTCCAACCAACACCATTAAACAAAACCCGATGAATGAAGTAAAGGCTCGAAGGTCCTTCTCTGGAAAGAACATCGTAGAGGAATAAAAACCAGCGTTACAAACTAAAAGCAGCTTTTGCTTCATTCTGTTGAATTTCCTCCTCTTTAAATCAGCTCCTCCGTGAAACTATCCCCCATATTTTAGCTTTAGCGCTTCTTCTCTTAAATTTACTCTAACGGCGCTTAAACCTTCATCAGTTTTTAGACAAGAGTTTCTTCTAAGATTAGATGTGTAGATCAACCAGAGTTTTGGGTGTTTTGTGCAACTGATCAGTGCTAACATGTTAGCTTTATCCCCCAATAAGCTAAGCTAAGAATATATTAGCCTGTTGCTGTTAGCTCAGTTAGCTGAGTTAGCTCTGTACAAACAAACCCAGATTTACAGTTTAAACAAGTTTAAATCCACTCAGACCCAGTCTGATGGTTTAAGGTTTCTAATTATTCTCATTTAAACAAAACATTTAAAAAGGAAAGTTTAATATTTTTCACGATTTAAATATTTGCTTAGCTAGCATATTAGCTAAACCTTCCAGTCTTTATCAGTCCAAACGTTTCACTGAGTTACTTCGTCTGAAACTCTTAAATGTTAATTATGAATATAAACCTGTTTAGGAAGATTTGCATGAAAGATAAATTAGTTTTTAATTGTAATAGCTAAAGCTAGCTTGTTGTTAGCATTAGCATCTCTTGGAGCTGCTAACCAGGTCTATTAAGAGGGAAAAACATCTTCTACATATCAGTTATGTGCAAAAATCTACTGTCTTAATTATTTTGTTGATTAAATGTAATTTATTTGTTGATTCCACAGAATATAATTTCTTTTTTCTGTATTTGCGTTGCAGCTTTGTGCCACATTCTGTCTTAAGGAGCCTATTTTGGTTCTGTGTCTTTGTCATGTTGTCAAATGTTTCTGGAAAATTGTTTTGATTTATTGTGGGAAGATTTAAATGATTAGTTGAAGTGTTAATAAAGATGAATAAAATTAGACTTCCTCTGAGCAAACATGAATGTCATGGAAAACATGGAAAATATTATTTTGTTCTGGGACATTTATGTCTGTTTTACATTTGATCATTTTACAGTTTTATTCTGCAGACGCTTTAATCTAAAAGAGAAAATAATTCAGGTTATATGAAAGCTAACTGAGGCTAACTGGTTAGAGGTTCTGGTCCTGGATCTACAGAACCCAGAAGGATAAATCCAAAATGGTGAACCAGAAACCAGAACCTAGCTGGATTTATTCTGCTCTCTGTCCGAACCTGGAGTTGGACCGGAACCACTGGATGGGATCGTTTTACTGATGTGGGTCCATATCAGGATGTTTGCTTTAGATTTAATCTAGAACGTGTTTTTATTATTGTTTGGCTTCTTCTAATCTGATTGGAGATAAAATGAAATTGTGATTAAAACCATAAACGTTAAAGATTAAGTGGTAAAAATGAGGTGTTTTTATAATGTCACGTGGAAAACCTTGATTAATCATTCACGTTCAGTCAGGGACTCTGGTTTTATTACCTCAGCTCTGGACTTTGACTGGGACGTTTTAATTGATCTCTGTGTTTTCTAGCAGAGCAGCAGCTGAGGTTAACCGTCCCACCACCTCAGCCTGGGGGAGGAAACGCCCTCAGAGAGGTTCTGGTGGTCTTCACCAGGACTTCTGGTTGGTTTAACCAGTGACTGAGTTCCATCTGCAGGTAGCGGATCAGCTTCTTGTTGGGTCTGTTATGGTGGTAAATGTTCTGAAAGCGTTCGGAACCAGAGATCTGGATCCCAGGAAGACACAAGGAGCCGGATCAGGATTTTTGGACAGAATTGTTTATTACAAAGATCTGCAACGTTCCACAAAGAACAGAACCGTTTCCTCAGCTAGCTGGCTGACTACTAAACGCCACCTAGCTCCGGTTCTTCAGACATCATCTCTCTGGGTTCAATCATTAACAGAAGGTCAGGGGTCGGCTGATTGGACGGAGCCCTGAGGCAGCAGCTCGTTCCAAACGCCGCTAATTAATCTGTACAGGAAGAAACACGAGCAACAACTACACATGCTAGCACTTATCGGTCTCTGGGCCGTAATCACAGGATACGACGAGAAGATTCATCACAGGAGGCTGGAGCTGAGAGCCAATAGGATCCCTGCTGGGCGGTCACATGGCCGTGGATTTATCGGCCTCGATGACGTGATCGTAGACGTTGCTGCCGTCTCTCGCCCTGGATCACAAACAGAGTTCATCAGTGAAGCTGCAGCGCTTTTCCCACTCTTAAAAATAATCCTTTTAATATCCTAATAAAGAGGAATTTTCATGCAGGATGATGATCAATCTATTTTTCTTTAGTCTTGGATGTCCAAGGACAGATTTGGTCTCCAGGAGAGACGGAGATGTTTGTGCCTCTGATGCTAAAATACATTTTCATTGTCTGTCGAATCAGATCGACTGTTGGAAACAGAAAATAGATCCGATTCTGACAAAAACATGTTTCCAACGGGAACATGTGAGCTGAAAGGTTGGCTCTTTGGTTTCCCCCAGGGATCCTCCATGCAGGAAACGTGGCTAACTCAGCGTACGGTGTATGTAGAATATAATCTGGCATCAGAGTTTATCAGAATCAAAAAGGAATGAATGAAACCTCAGAATCAGAGCTTAGAACGAACAAAAAGTCCTCAGTGTAATTTATTGATATATAAGAACATATTTTAAACTTTAATATGCAGGATTTGTGATACTGTCGGAACTTTATAAAACTCATATTTTACTTCTCCATACACATTTTAAATGAATTCCTCCAATCAGAAACGAGCTACACAGATAACAGTCTGCACATGCTCAGTTACAATCCCTGCATCCGAATCGTATTAACTACACGCTACGTAGCAGCTACTACTCGCCCATTAATGTAGTTGTGATCGAAAAATGTATCATTATGATTAATCTTTTAGTATTATTAACACTGAGAGCAGAGGAGCCAGACAACAGGTGTTGAGTTCGAGGTTAGAGAAGACATCACTGCCTGAGAAAATATTGATTCTTCTTACAAACTTAGTTTTGAGAGTTTCTCTTATTGTGTTACATATAACCCAAGCTATTGCCATTGTTTTGTATATGTCAAAAGTCACTTATTCACAGCTAAAGAGCCAGATGTCTTCATCCGGAGATATTCCCACCCTGAGGTTAATAGTTGTGTCTTCAAAGTGATAGAGGCAAGGTTGCTGAACTTTATAAATACTTATTTTCATATGAGCTTGTTAGGTAGTAGGTAGTAGGTAGTAGGGAGTTAGGAGGGGGGCAGCATTCAGCATTCACTGTGATCTGTGCTGTTCTCCTGTATGATCAATTCAACTTTTATTAAAACCTCCAAACTCATAAAGGAATCTCTCTCATCTTTATTAAGAGTCTTAAATGCCATTACATTCTTGGCGCCCAAACGTTTTTCGGCTTCCAACAGCGGATCGGGTTCCAAAGGAGAACCAAGTTGTCTGGACGTCCCGGGATCAGCGACCGGCCCGTTAACTCCCATCTTCGGAGAAAGCGGGGATTTGGTCCTCCTTGGACTTCCGTGCGCTGTCTGGAAGGACGCACGCCCGGGTGAGAGGGATTTCTTCTTATCCTAATTTTTCGTTGATCTTAATTTTAAAAAAAAAGAAAAAAAAATGTTTGTACATTGTTGCGATGCTTTGCGAACGCAGTACTGTGCGTCGTTTAGAAATAGTTTCGCTTTGATTTAAGTGAGGGGTTTTGCTGACCTCTTCTCAAACTTTGAGAAGATGGGCTCAGCAAAAACTAAGCTTCCTCCTCCGGACAGCCCTGAGTGCCGCTTCATGGGCACAAAGTTTGGCTCGGAAGGTGTACAGTATGTCACTTTCTGGGTTAATAACTGGGGTTTTCCTATCGGGGGTAGTTTGGAGCTCTCAGATGTGGAGAAACTTGAGCAGAAATTAATTTCTGAAGAAAAGAAATTGGCGAAGACCATTTTTCATAAAGGTTTAAAGAAAAACATTGGACATCAGAGAAGGGTGTTTCTGTTGTGGCAGGCTGAAGCTGTGTTTCGCGACAGAAAGGCGAATCACACGGGGCTGAAGAGAAGGTTTGATGGTTCTGGTGTGATGACAAGACTGTGTGAAAATACGTTACTTTTACCCGAACATAATAAACAGGAAAATCACTGTGTTAGTTGGTCTGCTGTTTCTGCTTCTTTCCCATCTTTCCCTACCGCACCTGACATACAGACTGGCGTCAGACCTTCATTTCCTGAGTTGGCGAATCAAAGATCGTTTGACGGGAGCTTGAGGTATGACCCTGTAAGTCTCAACCAATGGGAGACGGTCACACCGGAGCAGACGGGAAGAGCAGCCAATCCTGACCAGGCACCAGAGGCGGAACTCAGTGACGACAGCTGTGTTCAACCAATGGCACGCGTAGTTGACCCGGAAAAGCCACGGGACGAACCGCTCACAGTAAGCGTTACTTTTGGACAGTTTGATCAATCTTCACAGAATGCTATTGAAGTATTGGAGGACTTAAAGCACTGGGGAACTCCAGTCCCCATTGGGACTCAGCGACTGCTGGATTCGGCCGGACGCTTTCCTCACGTTGAGCCCCCAAGACCCGCACCAAGGAAGTTGCTCAAGATGATACCCATCCCAGCGCTTCAGAAGTCGTTTCAACCGACCAGGAAGGCCCCACCGCCTCCGGCGAAGAAGAGTGCTTATGCTGACATGGACAAACAAAGAGAGGTCAGTCTTCCTCTAACCTCTGTTGAAAATGTGCATGATTTCTGGCGATGCAAGAAGCGGGACTACATCACTGACGAATGCAACAGCAAGCAGAGGCGTGGTTCGTGGACTGAGCGAGCTGATTGACATGGGGGTCAGAGTTCATGTTCCAAACAGACAGGAGATTTCTCCGTTTCACCAGCTTTTGGATTTAGAGGTCTGACGCACACACAAACACACACAGACACACATGTTCACTTAGAAAGTGATGAAATATCTGAATGTGATGATGAAACACATTCTGAAAGTGACAATCAATCAGATTTTAGTGATGATGTTATTGATGAAAATGTTGTTTGTAATGAACAACCTGTTGATGATGGAGAGGTTGTTTTTTGTGATGGCAGCAATGAAAATGCTGCAAGTTTAAATGAGATTGCCAGCAATGAAGAACTTGCTTCCTGCACTAACCATTCAGATCAAAGTTCTAACCCTCACACTTTGATTACAGAAGCCATTACACATTTAGAACAACAACAAATGCCACTGTCAGGTACGTACGCACAACTGACTTCTGATGCGTACAAAGCCTTACCTGTCCTGTCTCTCACTGTCTCAGGTACACCTATAGAATGCATGGTCGATTCTGGCGCAACTCATTCTGTGTTGAAGCACACAGCTCTACGTCCATCGCCAAAACTCAGTGGTAACCATGTCTTCTCAATTTCAGCATCTGGTCAGGTTGTGAAAGAACGATTCAGTTACCCACTCCGTTGTCAATTGGGAGATGGGCCAGCTTTTAAACATGGATTCTTAATCTCTGAGCAATGTCCTGTGAACTTATTAGGCTGAGATTTAATGTGCAAGCTTAACATTTCTCTTTTTTCGTCACCCCAAGGCATTGAAGTTGTTCCTGCACAGGAGACACCAATCCTGACAGCAGTGAAACACACGCCTCATGATCTCAGACATGAATACCAGTGGAAGCTGTTAACAGGTACCACGACCAAAACTTTCCTACAGACTGCTCAGAACCTGGTAAGTCCAGCTTCTGTTTTTATGCCAGAGGAGGAACTACATTGCACAACACATGTCTTTGCAGGACCAGACATAGAATATGAGCAGGCATGGTTCACCTCAGACACAGACATTTTGAACATAACTTCTATTTTGTGGGACATACATACATCAGCAGTGACCATCTGTCTCACACCTGAACAGAAAACGCTCTACCGATTCCAGAAATGTGATCCATACATTTCCCTATCTAAACCTGAGGGTGAAGAGTGGGAAATGGTGTCAAACCTTGTACGTCGCGCTCAGTCAGCTTCTGATTGGGAGCGACCTGAGAGTGACCGTTCCATCCTCTACTCCAGATCTGCTAAACTTTACAAACGTTCGCTGATCTCCACCGTGCATGTCACCAGGGTGATTCATTTAACTGAAGACCCTGATGAGAAGCTTTCTCATGTTTTTCTACATGATGAAGTTGCGACCGACGGCTCAGAAATGCACCCTTTGCTCAAAGGGGTTCCGAATGATTTGTGGGCAAAAAATTCACATGATGTGGGGTTAATTAAGGGTTGTACACCCATTAAAATAACACCAAAATCTTCTTTTCAACCCGTACAACGCAAGTACCCGTTGAAACCAGAAGCCGTACGTGAGATCAAACCAGTGTTCGATTCGCTGTTAAAAGCAGGAATCATTGTTGAATGTACTGATTCACCTGTCCGTAGTCCGATTTTTCCACTGAAGGAAATCAGTGAAAAAGGGGAGGAATGGAGTTTTGTGCAGGATTTGAAACGTGTAAATGCTGCTGTGATGCCGAGGGCATCAGGTTTCCCAAATCCGTGCACTGTGCAAGCGCAAGTGCCCCCTTCAGCTACTTATTTCTCAGTGGTGGACCTCAGTAATGCTTTCTTCAGTGTTCCTGTGGACCCTGACAGCCAGTTTTGGTTTGCTTTTGAGTTTGAAGGGAAAATGTTCACCTTCACTAGACTTCCACAAAGCTACGTTGAAGCTCCCACTATTTTGAACACGGCGTTAAAGGAGAGCTTGGAAGGGCTTGAGCTGTCACTTGGCTCCGCCCTGATACAGTTTGTTGATGGTCTGATGATTTCTTCTCCGTCTAAGGAACAGTGTGATAGAGACACTGTCAAGTTGTTGAAGCATTTGCATGCTTGTGGGCACAAAGCCAGCTTATCGAAGCTGCAGTTTGCAAAATCAGAGGTCATTTTTAGGGGTCATGTGGTTTCCAAGGGGTCGAAATTTCTTTTTTCCGAAAGAGTTGCTGCTATTCAGCGGTTGCAGAGACCAGTAACCAAGAAACAGATGGTGTCTTTCTTGGGTTTGACGTCGTATTGCCGGAATTTCATTCTGGACTACGCAGTGTTGGAAAAACCACTCTCTGATTTGATTCATGGCAGGAATATGACAGCCTCTGATGCTGTCCAGTGGACCCCTGAGGCTTTGCTGTCATTTGAGGAGCTTAAGGAAGCTCTGCAAAGCCCCCCCATTCTGGCTTGGCCAGACACAGGTAAACCATTTATTCAAATGGTTGATGAGGTGAGATGTGATGTTCTCAATCCTGCCAGGTTGCTACCCATAGGGGATGACGGAGACCCCCAAGACTGCCAAAGGGAATTTGAGGTACTGTGTAAACCTCGCCTTGATTTGTCAGACACCCCACTGGAGAATCCAGACATGATTCTCTACGTTGAAAGCACAGCTTTCAGAGATGCCAGGGGTAAAAGCAGAGTGGGTTATTCTGTTTGTTCTGACCATTGTACTTTGTATGCAGTAAGCCTTCCGTCTCATTTTTCTGCACGGACGGCAGAGTTGGTTGCGTTGACGAAGGCCTGTGAGCTGGCTAAAGATAAAGCAGTTACCATATACAGTGACAGCAGCTATGCGGTGGGCGTGGTCCACCATTTTGGAGCTCTGTGGAGACACAGAAGGTTCTTGAAGTCTGATGGTAAGCCGATTTTGAATGCATCACAGGTTGCAGACCTCCTTGATGCGATTTTGTTGCCATCCAAAATTGCAGTAGTGAATTGTGCTGCTCACACAATGTCCAAGGATGCTGTGAGTCTTGGAAATGCCAGGGCTGATGCTGCCGCCAAAGCGGGGGCAGTTCAACCGGTGATGACTACCTGTGCTGCGATTGAGCAGATAGATGAATTACCTGACATGTCTGATTTAACCGCTATGCAAAGTTTTGCCACCTCTTCTGAGATAAGAACATGGGGAAAAGCCAGGTGTAAAACAGGAGAGGGGGTGTGGTTTTCTGTCGAACGTGAAAACGGCACTTTAGAAGCTAAGCTTTCTAAGTGTTGTGAGGAAACAGGACTGTCTTGGGTCAGAGCTTTGCCTCTGGCTTTGTTTTACATGAGAATGAGAAAAAGAGCCAAAAACAACCTGAGTCCTTTTGACATTTCTTTTGGCAGACCTCCTGAGGTGGGGTTAAGCCCACCTGCAAGACCACACCTCTCTACAGACCTATTTGATGATGTAATGATTTCTCACTGCAAAAATCTCTCTGAGACTCTTAACCAGGTGCACCAACAAGTGGCAGCGGGACCACTCCATCCGATCAGACCTGGAGACTGGGTAACCTAGGATCTTTTGATCGGGGATCTGAGGCGAAAACACTGGAGAACTAAAAAATGGCAAGGGCCTTTTAAAGTTCTTCTGGTGACCTTCACCGCTGTCAAAGTCACTGAGAGAGCCACTTGAAAGAGTGACTGGATCGATTTTGGACAAACCTACCACTGCTGAAGCAGACAAACTCAGAGAAGTAGACTCTGACACAAAACTTGATTTGAAAAACTGTGATTCAACATTTTTCTTTCTCCTCACTAATCATCGAATCATGGGACGTGAAGACATGGAGAAGGAGACACATTTGTCAACGCTCTGGGGATCCAGAGCAATAACGACTGTGATATTGTGATTTTGATCATTTTTGTGTTCTGTTTTTTGATAGGGGGCGTCGTTTGGACTCTGCAGCAGGGACGAGAGGTCACCTGAGCTGCACTGATGCAGAGGTCACCTACGGGCCTGATGCAGACTCGATTCGACGAGATGGAAAAGAAGAACTGTTTGAAGATGAAACAGGTATGGACTTGCTGAATAACCTCGAGTTATATAATTGATTAGTTTACAGGTGTATGACAACTTCCTTTAAATCACTTTGTGAATTAGGTTGTCTGATGTTTTTCCCTGTGATTGATGTATTGTATTTTTCTAAGGAGGTTTAGCGGATTCATCCCAGAGATGACAGAGAAAAGAGGGGTTTGATTTGATTTTTCATTTTTATCTTTGCTTTTTTCTGACATTACTCTTCATTCAATCATTTTCAATTAAATTTGTTTTTGTTGTAGTTTGTTTTTGTTTTTTTACATTTTTCAGTTACATTTTAAATTTGTATTATTCATTTATTATTCCATTTCATTTATTCAAATCAATTTCATTTACAGTAATGTTTTGTTTTAGCTTTAGTCCTTTATTCAGTTAAGTTTTGATATTTGTTTTTGTTCTTTAGTTTTCATACTTAGTTGTTAGTTAAGAATGAAAAAGGGGGATGACAGATTTTTAGTTTTTTTGTCTTGATTTTTAACATGTCTAATCATTAGCATCATTGCATAAAATATTTTCCCTTGTTTGTTTTATATTATGGTTGATTACTACTGATTTGTTCTTTTGTATGACCTCTTAAAGGGTAACTGTGGTGCTGAGCAAAGAGTGAGAGACGATCTTGATTTTGAGGTTCACGCTGTGGATGCCTGACTCATTTAAGGGAAGAGTACATGTTTCAATTTATATTTAGAATTGTTTTGATTTTCGTTGTGTACTGGATTGATACTGCCTAACATTGTGCCCCTTTTCTTTGTTTTGCAGTTACGTTTATGCATCCTGACTAATGAGGAACCAAACAGGAGTGCCACCTTGGGGCTAGGGGCCGTCTCATACTTTTGCCCGCCTGTCGTGCGCAAGGACAACACGACCATAGTTGGGAGGTTGCTTATCTTACGCCCTAGCAGGATTTTTGTATGGGATGCTGTTATGAAGTTCAGATAATGTCATTAAGATGGATGCTTAGATTAGATAATTTTGTTAGATATGATTCAATGTGACATGTAATAATTGAAATTATTTGAACCATTTTTATTGTCTTTGTTTTTTAATGCTGCCCATCTCTTAGGTTAGTAATTGTTATTGTTGATTGTTAATTTTTCTTAGTATTTTGATTTATCTTTGAGATTAGATAAATGGGTAGGAGACTGTGATCGAAAAATGTATTATTATGATTAATCTCTAGTATTATTAACACTGAGAGCAGAGGAGCCAGACAACAGGTGTTGAGTTCGAGGTTAGAGAAGACATCACTGCCTGAGAAAATATCGATTCTTCTTACAAACTTAGTTTTGAGAGTTTCTCTTATTGTGTTACATATAACCCAAGCTATTGCCATTGTTTTGTATATGTCAAAAGTCACTTATTCACAGCTAAAGAGCCAGATGTCTTCATCCGGAGATATCCCCACCCTGAGGTTAATAGTTGTGTCTTTAAAGTTATAGAGGCAAGGTTGCTGAACTTTATAAATACTTATTTTCATTTGAGCTTGTTGGGTAGTAGGTAGTTGGGGAGTTAGGTAGGGGGGGCAGCATTCAGCATTCACTGTGATCTGTGCTGTTCTCCTGTATGATCAATTCAACTTTTATTAAAACCTCCAAACTCTTAAAGGAATCTCTCTCATCTTTATTAAGAGTCTTAAATGCCATTACAGTAGTAAATACTGCGTAACAAACAAGCGAGTAGTAGGCATGAAATCAGACGTACTGCTCCACCATTTTGTGCCCTTTGACCCGATGAGCGTTCTGTTGTTACGTAAGGTCGCCTTATTCAACTTAAAACGTTTAATCAGTTGTCAAAAAACAATTACAGTAAATCCGTATCATCGCTACACTTTTACATTTCTACGCAACGTTGTAAATAGTTGATAGTTCCGAGGTCGCTGCTACGTAGTGTAATAAAAGTATTCGGATGCAGCCGATGTCTTCTTGCTAGCAAAGCTGGAGCTACATTTGAAACTACCAGACAATTTTAACAATAAAAGTGTTTTTTTTAGTAAAGATTTAACTTTTGTATTGAATGTATTTTTGTTTATATGATCCTGAGATTAAATCTCTAAGAATCCAAATAAATATTATTAGAATCGCTGTTTTATAAGATAAAAATAGAAACGACTAGCATCTGTTGAACTAGTTTACCTGCTAGTTTAGGAGGTTAAAACGTTGCTGGTGATACAGGGAGGGTTAACCGTCTCTGAACCAGGTAAATGATTTTTATTAATAATTTAAAAACTGAAATGGAATCTTTTATATACACTGTATATTGTATTTTCTTGTTATTGCTGCTGTAACACAAACATTTTTCTATTATCTTATTTTCATTTTTACATTGCTTCATGACTTAATATCAAATTAAACCCAGCAATAAAAGCAAAAATCAGGATTCTGCATAGTGAACCTTTTAGAACCGCTGAAGGTTAAGGCGGGTCTGGTTCTGTGGTTCTGGTGTCGGTCCACCATCATCATCATCATCAGTTTGCTGCTTCATCATAAACATAAAAGTGTGCTTCATTATGTCACCAAGTGGCTTTCATTGGTTCGTTTGGTTGTTTTTGCATTACAACCATTTCACAGCTTCCCCCTTTTTTCATGTAGTATAAAGAATCATGTAATATGAATAATATTTTTCACTCTGAGCATTTCTTTAATTAATTATGTATATTTTAGATATTAGTGAAACTACTGCATTTAAATCAATTATGACCTGTACATATTCATAAAACTACTTAAATTATATTTATCGCTGAAGTTTATAATACAGCAGATAAGTTGTTCTAGTAAAAATGGTTTTAGATTTATTGGAAAAATATCGAAGTTTTCCAGCTGCCCCTGGTCTCCCCGACTTACTCAAAGCCAGGCAGCGTTTCTTTGATGGTGCGTTCCAGTTACGTCGTAATTCTGAGTGACCAAGAGTAGACGATGTCAGTAACAAACATTTTGGGGTTTTAGCTGCATCGTCTCGTTGGGAGGAAATAGAAAAACCTCTGAGAAAGTAGCGTGTATCGCTGCTCTTACCGATTCAACATCACAATATCCGTGGTTTATGGATTTTAAAAAAAACAATGGTGCTTTAAAAAACCAGCTCACGTGAATGCACCATGAGTACCACTGGGCAGTGCCATTGAGATGCTGCTGGTACTGAGAGTCGGCTTAATTTCTAAGTTGCTGGGGACAATAAGAATAAGCTGGAATTCAGTTAGAAGATTTCTAGGGACAATTATTAATTTTCATACTCGGTGCAGCTCGTTTTTTAACAGATTTTTGTTGGATTTTTTTACCGTAAATAACCGATATTGTGGCGTAGAAACGGGAAGAGCAGCGATACGCGCTGCTAATGCGTCCGCGTCTGTTAATGACATCGTCTACTCACAGTCACTCAGAATTACGAGGTAACTTGAACGCACCATCGGAGGAACTGAGAGGAAACGTAAATAGCAGGATTGCTGCTACTTTCTAAAAGTTTGTATCCTCTGAAACGATGAACAGCAGCATCACAAATTCTGTACATAAGTTTGTTCTTTTATCCATCAGTGAAACCTTTGGTGTCGGGCTTTTCATCTGAAGGTGACGATGTTTTCCTGATGCCTTCTTACCTACGGTCTGACTCTGAGGACGTTTTTTCTGATACACCTGAGAATGTCCTAAACTGAACACCGTAACAGTTTTTACAGCTGAAACCTTTATAACTCTGTGACATCGCAGCTCTGATGTTTCAAAAATCGTGCTGGACTTGAAGGCATTGTGCTGCTGTGACTGTAACTCCTGTCGTTCTGAACGACCCGCCGCTGCTGCACCAGAACCATCCCACAGGGGGGCGCTGCTCGCTAGCTAAGACTGTATCCAGCTAACATAATCTTCTGTTTTATCATAGTTCTTATTGTAAATTCTGCTTTTAATATAAATCAGTCCTTCCTGCTGCATGTTGAACTCCAAGCGTTTTCTTTCTTGGTGTCAGAGCCAAATGTAGGAGAGCTTTTGATTGGATGTCAGCTGTTAATGTTCCTGTTTCTCTGAATCTACCTGGCGAAAGACTTCCAGTGACTTTAGACCTTCCCTGGTAAAACAAACTGAGGTCATGTGCACAGATAGGCGGGTTTAAAAAAAGGAATGTCGTCCTCAGCTTGTCAGAATAAAATCTCCATCCTCATTTAACCCGATAAGTTTGTTTTTAAAGTGATAGATCGGGTAGAAACGAGGAAGCGGAAAGCATTTGGACAGACAATAATACCGTCACAGCTCTGAGGTATAAAAGCTGTTTGAATGGAGAAACGGGTCACACAGGTGATGCTGGGACACCGAAAGCTCTGCTTACATCTTTTCACAAACATGCTGGGAACAGAGAAAATCCAGAGTTTGTAGAAGAGAATTGTTTTCATGTGAATAACAGACCAAACGGTAGAAAAATGTGTCTGGTGTTTGAGATGCCCGGCTACGCGTGGACAGGGCTGAGGCCATCAAAGCTGCAATGCTGGTCAGAACTGGAGCACACGTTACTGTTTCTAACTGATGGGGACATAATTCATGTCTGAAATCTTTTTGTTCCAAGCAGTCTGATCCCAGCACAAAGAGCTTTTAAATGACCGGATAAGCTCCCGGACTGCTAGGTATCCTGCTACCATCACACAGCGCCTCCCTGGACTTCCTCGTCCTGCATGGATCAGTCACCACATCATGGTTCCTAACAGGATGGAAGTTCCGACCCACAGTCCTGAGCTAACGGCTGGTTCTGGGTCGGTTCTGAACCTTTTCTCTCCTGTTCAGCCAGACGTTGGATGAGTCTTTGAGCTGACCTATCCTGCCGCTCGCCCAGTAAACCAGACTGTAGTTCCTACCTGAGGATGTCCAGGCTGGTCTCGTAGTTCCCCTTCTCTGAGTCCTGACTGGTCCTCTTGGGCCTGCAGACACAGAAACCTGAGCTCAGCATCTGATCCGGTCAGCAGAACATCCAGAACAACGGTTCAGTTACAGATCTGGGATCAGCTCAGTCTGATGGTGGAATAAATCCCTGGATATAACCTGTATAGTGTCATATGATAACGTTCACAGTTATGCTGATGATACACAGTTGTACATCTCCATGTCTCCTGATGACACACGGCCAATGGATGCACTTTTTAACTGCATTTTAGACATTAAATCCTGGATGGCAGAAAACTTTCTGCAAGTCAACCAGGACAAAACTGAGGTTTTAGTTATCGGTCCTGAAGCTCAGAGAGAGAAACTTTTACCAAAACTACAATCATTGTCTTTTAATCCTTTACAAGTGAAGAACCTGGGTGTGATTTTTGACTCTGAGCTGAATTTTATTCCACACATTAAAAATATGACTAAAATAGATTTTTATCACCTGAAAAGCTTCAACAAACTCAGCAGCTCGTGTCCTGATGAAGACCAGGAGGAAGGAGCTCATTACACCGGTCTTAGAATCACTGCATTGGCTCCCCGTATGTTTTAGGATCCATTTTAAGGTTCTTTTAATGGTTTTTAAGTGTCTTAATGGTCTTGGGCCTTCTTATCTTTTACCATATGAACCCTCGTGGTCTCTGCGCTCCTCTAGCAGCCGTCTCCTTATCATTCCCAAAATCAGGACACAGACTCATGATGAGGCGTCTTTCCATTATTATGGCCCTCACCTCTGGAACAGGCTGATAGAGGATCTCAGGGCCGCAGAGAAAGTTCATGTTTTTAAGATTCACCTTTTTAGCCGAGCTTTTAACTGATTATTGCATTCTTTGTATCAAAAGTAGTTAATAAATAAAGTCTGATTGATTGACTGGATGAAAAATGAAACCTTTAATCTGTTGTTTCAACTCCATATTAAAATGAAAGGTTGGATCTGGAACATGTTCATGATAGCGCCATCTAGTGTATGTAGTTACAACAATAAAAACATCATTCCAGATGTTGGGTTGCCAGGTTTGCTGCCGATACGCCCAGTTACCAACCTGAACTGCATCCAGTGAGAAATGTAGTCAGTTTCTGTGTGTGTTTGATGGCGTAGAAATGTTTTATGTGGGTCCATCTAGTGTAGGTTTAACCTAAAGCTACTCTAGTTTCTGTTAGCTAGCTAGCTAAGTTAGCTAGTGTGTTAGCTTACCGATCCAGGAGGAAAGTCTAAGTTTCTGCGTGTGTTTGATGGCGTAGAAATGTTTTATGTGGGTCCATCTAGTGTAGGTTTAACCTAAAGCTACTCTAGTTTCTGTTAGCTAGCTAGCTAAGTTAGCTAGTGTGTTAGCTTACCGATCCAGGAGGAAAGTCTAAGTTTCTGCGTGTGTTTGATGGCGTAGAAATGTTTTATGTGGGTCCATCTAGTGTAGGTTTAACCTAAAGCTACTCTAGTTTCTGTTAGCTAGCTAGCTAAGTTAGCTAGTGTGTTAGCTTACCGATCCAGGAGGAAAGTCTAAGTTTCTGCGTGTGTTTGATGGCGTAGAAATGTTTCATGTGGGTCCATCTAGTGTAGGCTTCACCTAAAGCTACTCTAGTTTCTGTTCTTCTGCGGTCACTCCTCTCCTGAGACGGATAAAAATATCTCTGGGGCTCTGAAGCAGCTGCTGGACTTGCTTACTCCACCATTCTTCCCAGTACCAGGAAATGTAGTACTTTCATTCTGCAGCGCTCTAAACAACCCGTGGAGGTATTATTGTTTTTACATGTAGCTGTTTATGCAAATCTTCCATATTCAACCTTTAATATGGATTAAATCTGGTCTCCATCTGGAGCTGGGGAACAGAACCAGATGTTCCAGCCTGAAGAAGGTCGGTACATAATCGCTTTCAATCTTTTTAACTAACAGAAGTTAAAACCTTTTTTCACTTTCTGTCCCTGTAAAAAAAGTCTGATTATGAATAAAGTTATAGAAGCAGATGAAGAACTTCTCCTGCTCTACCTGAGGTTGTCCAGGTTGCTCTCGTAGGGGTTGTTCTCCACGTACTCGTTGTCCCTGGCTGGCTCCACGCTGTGACACACAAACACAAACCAGGTCGGGGTTAATTCCCATTTCTGCTCTCAGGGGTCAAAGGTCACCACGAAGACTTACCCGTCGGAGTTCTCAAACCACATCTTCTTCACCAGGGCGGCGACGAAGGTGAGGATGAGGAAGCCGCAGACGGCGATGATCCCCGTCAGCCACTGGGGGAGCAGCCGCTCGTAGTGGGTGGGCTGGGCTGTGGGGAGAGGTCAGAGGTCACCAGGTTGCTGACCAATCACATTCCGGCCCTCCTGACCCAGTGTTTGGACCCGAGGGTGTCACCGGGCCCGGTTCCGCTGACGCTGCGCGTGTTCACTCTGCTTCGGTCCATTAAGCCGCTGACCTTTGACCTCTGATCACTCAGGCAGAACCCGACCCATTGAACACTGCAAAAAACTGTCCGTCTAAACTAGTCCAAAAACATTTGGTTTTAAGACTTTTACACTAAACAAGAGCAGAAGGTGTTAGATTATTAATCTTTAGAGAAATTATTGTTTTGTTTCATCTGCAGATTATTTCACTTCATTCAACATGCTTTAGACACAAACCCTCATAACACTATATATATATACACTATATATATATATATATATATAGTGTATATATATATATATATATATATATATATATATATACACTATATATATATATATATATATATATATATATATAGTGTATATATATATGGGTCTCAGAACAAGATCAAAAATGCTTTTTAGCTGGAAACCAGATTTTTTGACTCGGTTTCACCTCTTCATTAAAGGCTGTGTTGGTTTCCTGTGCAGCTCCTCCTACAGGTTTATGATTCCAACAGATGTGCTGAGCTTTAGAGCTGCGTCATAAATGATTAAATATGGAGCCACGTTTGCTGGGATCATAAATGGTTTTATCACTGGACCCAGCAGAGAGCAGAGATCCTGTTCACTGGGAAAAAGCTATTCTAGAAACAAGTACAAAAAACTAAAACGAGATTTTTGCTTTTAATAAGCTAAAAAAAAGATTGTCTTGAAATAAGAGAATATATTTGAAAAATAAGAAAAAAAATGTCCATAAACAATGGTTACTTTCTCATAAATCGTTTTATGCAGTGTGTGTCAAACTGGGAACCAGTCTGGAACCATCAGCTGTTTCATGTTGGTCCAGTTAATAAAACATTACAGAGGAAGGCAGATCTGTCTGCTCTGTTTCTATGTTGGACTAAATCTGATTTATTTAGATGATATTCTCACAGCTTCGTTGTGTTTTTCCAGGTTTTATTGTTGGGATGCCGGTTCACATGCAGACAACCAACAGATTAGTGAGCGATGACTGCAGTAGATGCACATAAAACGTTGTACGTCCTCCATAAAACAGAGTAGCTGCTGCCTTGCTCAAAGTGACATCAAGTTTAAAGGTTTTCTGCTGGTTTTAGTTCTCATCAAGCATCTTTTCCTCTTATTTCTCTGATTTTAGCTGTAAAAACTGCCAACATTCAGGGGAAACCTGCAGGGTTTCTATTTAAGCTCTGTGTGTCCTATAATTGGTCCAGGTGAGCGTACCTGTCTGGGCCGCCGCGGCTCCAACCAGCACCAGCATGCAGGACGTCAGCTCGGACACGCTTCCCATCTCGCCGTCTGGAAAACAAACTGAGAGCAGGCGGGTGTTTGAGAGCTTCACATCGCTCCCTGTTAATGTGTAACCAGGTTGTTATCGGCTCCGCTGCCTGAGAAACACATCATGCTGCTTCCTTACAACCACAACCTGATTCCTTCTGGAAGGTTCACCCCCAGACTGACCGTTTGTCTGCAGAACATCTGCTGGAACACCAGAGATGCTTAAAGCATCCTTTTGGATGTACAATAACTGTTTCATTGCCAGGGTAACCAGACTACCACGTCATAATGCCGTTGTCACGTTTCCACAGCCTGATTTGGTATCAGAGGGTGAATCAGTTTTATTGAACATAATTAGCCTGTTTTATGTTCCTCCTCCAGGCGGATAATCACGTTCCTGCAGTTTCTCCCTGCACATTGATCTAGAACCCAGCATGATGGACGCAGCCTCGTAGCACAGCCACAAAACTTCTAAAAATATAAAGTAACATTTCATATTCATGTCTGAATTTTTTTTAGTAGTTAATTTAATGTCCATTTATTTCCTGTAAATCAACCGTTCTGTCAGTTTACAGCGTTCTGTGAAGGATAAACTTTTCGTCCAATCAGAGCTAACTCTGCTCTGTTGCCAGGCAGATAACTAGAGTTTGTTGTTGTTTGTTCTGCTTTTCTTTATATAGTTCATCATTGTGATCACAGACCTCCCTGCCAGTAGGAGCGCTATTCCCCACTGTACCTTCAACAGGAGCAGGAGGAGATGTAGAAACGGCCTGCTGCCTGGAAATCAGCCTGACTTACCCGTTAGCTGAGGTTAGCGGGGGGTTGGGGGGAACAAAAGATAAAATCGATCAGATGAACTGGTTTCAGCTGATGAAATAAGTCCTAACTGGGGAACACGTTCACACCGCCCCAAACGTTAGCGTCTGTGGATGAGTCCATCAGAGGCGTTGTGGCGTCTCTGCGCCGCTTCGCATTACCTGCGTTTCAGGCAGCTAACACAAGCAATGCAGAAGCTCAGCTAGCTGAACTTCTGATAGACTTGATGCAGTGCGGCAACCAATCAGAGCGTCTCACTGTAGTGACATCGCCCTACGTCGACGTCGCCTAGCCAATCATGATCCACCAGTGTCTAAAACATCCGGCAGAGAAAGGCCCGCCCACACGCTTTGCTAGCTGCAGCTTAAAAATGTATACATGTGAAACTAGATGCGTTGCTTGATGCAGACATTAGGCTCCTCCCCTTCCTGCCTGATGAAATAATGAATGGAAGTCAACAGAGCAATAAAAGTTATTTTCTGGTCCACTTTCTCCTGATCAAAGATTAAAACTACTATTCAGAGCTGCCTTTGAGTCCTAAATAGCATTTTTTTAAATTTATTTAAATGCTGAATATAAAGGCTACATATTTAAAATTAATATTTAATAAATGTCTTCTTTTAATTCTGTTAAATCTTGTAAAGCACCTTGAATTGCCTTGTTCTGAAAATGTGCTATATAAATAAAATTGCTTGCCATGAATCACACGTTTTACCTCAGTTTAAATGTTAATATGTACATTTCGACTGTGTTTGTCAAATGGTTTGGGATTTATTTGACTGTAAAAATTTTAATTGAAATTCCTACAAATCAGAAGTCACAAAAATGATGTCAAGGAGCTAATGCTAGCTATAGCACTAACTATAGCACTAGCTATGGCATTAAAACCCTTTCAGATTCTGCAAAATGGATCTGTAATTACAGATTCTAGCAGAGAGGGAGGCGATGTCTGCACCATCCACTGAGCCGGTAGACGCTGAACTTCTAAAGCTGCTGCTAAAAGGTTGTTTCCTGGGAGAAGGTGGAGCTGAATGCTGTTTTAGCCGAGCCAAACAGAGAGGACAGCCTGACATCCAAGCTAACAGTGGCTATCTGTGGCTCACACACGGCCTCACTGCTAGCTAGTAGCCTACACTGCTGCTAGCTAATTTCTTCCCTTTAAGCCTGTTTTCCCCCAGACAACAGCGCTACTCTTCCATGGATGTTTAAGCAACGTTCACGTAAGGTTGTGTCTGAGCAGAGATTAATTCGTTTATCCGTTTCACTGTGTTTACTACCTTTTATAGGTTTTTATTTAGTTTTTTTGTACAAAGGGTTTAAACGGTGTTCTCGAGGTTTCCCACTTATAGTCGAGAGTTTTTCCTTTATCTTTTGGTGCTAATGGCTAAATCTGAGCGGCTTTAAGCTGCGCTACATAGCTTAGCATTACATGACCTGGTCTTGGCGGGTTCTTTTAACAGACCATCAGTGTTCATGAACAAGTAAAGATTGTTTTAACACAGAAAAGTAATCTTATAGGTCATTTTTGAAACTGTCTTCTTAATGATACAAAATATTAAAATAGATCAATCGCTGCATGACTATCAATAAAATAGAATTGGTTCTCTTTAGGGTATTGATTTCTGATCTAACAAATTATTAAATGAAACATTAGTTCCTCTAAATAATGTTTTTGTATTTGCTTTGGTTTGAACAATACCCAAATGGTGCTAATTAGTGTTAAACTAATCACGAATAATTTAAAACTAGCTTAGTTCACTTCCAAAGGTTTTCATTACAAGCCTTGGTCCTTAAGCAAACTGTCCCATTAGCATTAATTTATGGCTTAATGTATTTATTTCTGTTTCATTTATCCACTTACTGTTTTTATTTATTTCCTTAGTTGTTGCATGTTACTAGCTTGGTGACTAACTTCTATTTTTAAACTTTTGTTAATAAATTTGTAATTTCAAAAGTCGTTAGCTGTGATTTGTAATTTGCTGTTCAATGAACATAAGGAGTTCATTACTTCATCTTTTGTTTAATGATAGTTATTTAAGAAGCTACCCACGGGGGGCGCTTGAAATAAAGGAACTGTAAGAGAAGAAGATGGCAGTCTCTTAAATAAACAGCTAGCTGAAGCTAGTAACTCTCTAACTTATCCATAGAAAATAAAGATAATATAATTAGCTCAGCCTGATCAGACAGATAATCATAAACAATAACTGAGACTGAATAATTTAGCAATTATTATTTTCTTGGTTACAGGATGGAGCCCCTAACGTAATAATTTGGACATACATTTTTAATAATAATTGTCCTAAGCCATTGTTCATGAATATTCCCAGTCAAACCTAGCTACCCGTGTTCCAGCATTTTGTGGTGAAATAAGATGGAGAACCTCGGTCTGCAGAACAGATTTAATTTAAAGAAGCAACAGGAGGAGAGAATTCAGGAAGGCTGGATACTGAAGGAGAAGCAGGAGAGACATGAAGGAGGAACAGCTGATGGAGCATTAGGGAAACCATAACTAACTGGTAAAGAAACAAAGTGTAATCAGACTACCAAAATAAAACAGGAAGTAAAGCTCAAACCAATCATGGAAACTTATAAACGTCCAAAATAAACACAGAAACCTTTATTAATCTTTACCATGAAAGCTTCAAACGTTGCTGCTGATCAGCTATGATCTCTACTCTGTTGACCATCTGTGGGAGCTAAAGTAAAAAACTAAATTATTAATATTTCTGAGGAAAAGCATCCAACTCTGACAGACAAGGGCTGTTAATAACAGAAATAAATATATCTGCGGTCCTCCTAAAGCTGGAGACTTCCTACTGGTTCCTAACTGGGACAACATACTTTCTACTGGTTCCTTATTGGGACCAAAGACTTCCTACTGGTTCCTAACTTGGACCACAGACTTCCTACTGGTTCCTTACTGGGACCACAGACTTCCTACTGGTTCCTTACTGGGACCATAGACTTTCCTACTGGTTCCTTATTGGGACCAAAGACTTCCTACTGGTTCCTAACTTGGACCACAGACTTCCTACTGGTTCCTTACTGGGACCACAGACTTCCTACTGGTTCCTTACTGGGACCAAAGACTTCCTACTGGTTCCTAACTTGGACCACAGACTTCCTACTGGTTCCTTACTGGGACCACAGACTTCCTACTGGTTCCTTACTGGGACCAAAGACTTCCTACTGGTTCCTAACTTGGACCACAGACTTCCTACTGGTTCCTTACTGGGACCACAGACTTCCTATTGGTTCCTTAATGGGACCACAGACTTCTTACTGGTTCCTAACTGGGACCAAAGACTTCCTCCTCGTTCCTTACTGGGACCATAGACTTTCCTACTGGTTCCTTATTGGGACCACAGACTTCCTACTGGTTCCTTACTGGGACCATAGACTTTCCTACTGGTTCCTTATTGGGACCAAAGACTTCCTACTGGTTCCTAACTTGGACCACAGACTTCCTACTGGTTCCTTACTGGGACCACAGACTTCCTATTGGTTCCTTAATGGGACCAAAGACTTTCCTACTGGTTCCTTATTGGGACCAAAGACTTCCTACTGGTTCCTTACTGGGACCAAAGACTTCCTCCTCGTTCCTTACTGGGACCACATACTTCCTACTGGTTCCTTACTGGGACCACAGACTTTCCTACTGGTTCCTTCCTGGGACCACAGACTTTCCTACTGGTTCCTTACTGGGACCACAGACTTTCCTACTGGTTCCTTATTGGGACCAAAGACTTCCTACTGGTTCCTTTACTGGGACCACAGACTTTCCTACTGGTTCCTTTACTGGGACCACAGACTTTCCTACTGGTTCCTTACTGGGACCACAGACTTTCCTACTGGTTCCTTATTGGGACCAAGACTTTCCTATGGTTCCTTACTGGGACCACAGGAGCTTTCCTACTGGTTCCTACTGGGACCAAGGATTCCTCCCCCCATTCCATACTGGGACCAAATACTTCCTACTGGTTCCTTACTGGGGACCACAGACTTTCCTACTGGTTCCTTCCTGGGACCACAGACTTTCCTACTGGTTCCTTACTGGGACCACAGACTTTCCTACTGGTTCCTTATTGGGACCAAAGACTTCCTACTGGTTCCTTACTGGGACCACAGACTTTCCTACTGGTTCCTTACTGGGACCACAGACTTTCCTACTGGTTCCTTACTGGGACCACAGACTTTCCTACTGGTTCCTTACTGGGACCACAGACTTTCCTACTGGTTCCTTATTGGGACCAAAGACTTCCTACTGGTTCCTTACTGGGACCACGACTTTCCTTACTGGTTCCTAACTGGGACCAAAGACTTCCTCCTGGTTCTTACTGGGACCAATACTTCCTACTGGTTCCTTACTGGGACCACAGACTTTCCTACTGGTTCCTAACTGGGACCACAGACTTTCCTACTGGTTCCTAACTGGGACCACAGACTTTCCTACTGGTTCCTTAATGGGACCACAGACTTTCCTACTGGTTCCTTACTGGGACCACAGACTTTCCTACTGGTTCCTTATTGGGACCAAAGACTTCCTACTGGTTCCTAACTTGGACCACAGACTTCCTACTGGTTCCTTACTGGGACCACAGACTTCCTATTGGTTCCTTAATGGGACCAAAGACTTTCCTACTGGTTCCTTATTGGGACCAAAGACTTCCTACTGGTTCCTTACTGGGACCAAAGACTTCCTCCTCGTTCCTTACTGGGACCACATACTTCCTACTGGTTCCTTACTGGGACCACAGACTTTCCTACTGGTTCCTTCCTGGGACCACAGACTTTCCTACTGGTTCCTTACTGGGACCACAGACTTTCCTACTGGTTCCTTATTGGGACCAAAGACTTCCTACTGGTTCCTTACTGGGACCACAGACTTTCCTACTGGTTCCTTACTGGGACCACAGACTTTCCTACTGGTTCCTTACTGGGACCACAGACTTTCCTACTGGTTCCTTATTGGGACCAAAGACTTCCTACTGGTTCTTATGGACCACAGACTTTCTACTGGTTCCTTACTGGGACCACATACTTCCTACTGGTTCCTAAACTAGGACCCACAGACTTTCATACTGGTTCCTTACTGGGCCAAAAGTCTTTTCCTACTGGTTTTCCTTACTGGGACCAAAGACTTTCCTCCTCGTTCCTTATGGGACCACATTCTTTCCTATGGTTCCTTACTGGGGACCACAGACTTTTCTTACTGGTTCCTTCCTGGGACACAGACTTTCCTACTGGTTCACTTACTGGGACCACAGACTTTCCTAATGGTTCCTTACTGGGACCCAAAGACTTCCTAACTGGTTCCTTACTGGGACACAGACTTTATACTGGGTTCCTTTACTGGGAACCACAGACTTTTCCTACTGGTCATAACTGGGACCCAGACTTTCCTACTGTTCCTTTACTGGGACCAAACATACTTTCTACTGGTTCCTTATTGGGACCAAGACTTCCTACTGGTTCTTACTGGGATCCACCAGACTTTCATCTGGTTCCTAACTGGACCACAGGACTTTTCCTACTGGTTCCTTATGGGACTCACAGACTTTCCTACTGGTTCCTTACTGGGACCACAGACTTTACCTACTGGTTTAACTGGACCACAGACTTTCCTTACTGCGTTCCTAACTGGGACCACCGGACTTCCTACTGGTCCTTAATTGGGACCACTCAGACTTTCCTACTGGTTCCTTATGGACCACAGACTTTCTACTGGTTCCTTAATTGGGACCAACAAGACTTCTATGGTTCCTTAACTGGGACCACAGACTTCCTACTGATTCCTAACTGGGACCAAAGACTTCCTCCTCGTTCCTTACTGGGACCACATACTTCCTACTGGTTCCTTACTGGGACCACAGACTTTCCTACTGGTTCCTAACTGGGACCACAGACTTCCTACTGGTTCCTTAATGGGACCACAGACTTCCTACTGGTTCCTTACTGGGACCACAGACTTCCTATTGGTTCTTTATTGGGACCAAAGACTTCTTACTGGTTCCTAACTGGGACCAAAGACTTCCTCCTCGTTCCTTACTGGGACCATAGACTTTCCTACTGGTTCCTTATTGGGACCAAAGACTTCCTACTGGTTCCTAACTTGGACCACAGACTTCCTACTGGTTCCTTATTGGGACCAAAGACTTCCTCCTCGTTCCTTACTGGGACCAAAGACTTCCTCCTCGTTCCTTACTGGGACCACATACTTCCTACTGGTTCCTTACTGGGACCACAAGCCCTATCTCCCCCTAGGTTTTTTTTTTTTTCCCCCCCCTTTAGTGGCGACCAAAGAGACCGGAGACCCCACGAACACCCCGCCACTTCTACTGGTTCCTTACTGGGACCACTGGACTTTCAATGGTTCCAAACTGGGGACCACGATTCCTACTGATTCCTAACTGGGACCAAAGACTTCCTCCTCGTTCCTTACTGGGACCACATACTTCCTACTGGTTCCTTACTGGGACCACAGACTTTCCTACTGGTTCCTAACTGGGACCACAGACTTCCTACTGGTTCCTTACTGGGACCACATACTTCCTACTGGTTCCTTACTGGGACCACAGACTTTCCTACTGGTTCCTTACTGGGACCACAGACTTTCCTACTGGTTCCTTACTGGGACCAAAGACTTCCTACTGGTTCCTAACTGGGACAACATACTTCCTACTGGTTCCTTATTGGGACCAAAGACTTCCTCCTCGTTCCTTACTGGGACCACCGACTTCCTACTGGTTCCTTACTGGGACCACAGAGTTCCTACTGGTTCCTTATTGGGACCAAAGACTTTCTACTGGTTCCATACTGGGACAACATACTTCCTACTGGTTCCTTATTGGGACCAAAGACTTCCTCTTCGTTCCTTACTGGGACAACAGACTTCCTACTGGTTCCTAACTGGGACCAAACACTTCCTACTTTTTTCTTACTCATCCGTTAAACAGTCTATGTAATTATGGGCCATTTGTCTGTCCATCTATCCATCCATCTGTTCATCCTGGGTTGATCTGAGTACAGCATGCAGTCCATTAAAGCTAGAGCAGAACCTTTCAAAACAAAGTTAAAGTACATTTTTACATGATGAAGGTGAGCAGGAAGCTTCTGGATTCAGATCTGACACCAACAGAACCCCCAGCAGCCTCGTTTTGGGTCCTGGTGTCCTACAGGAGGACACAGGAGGAGGAGGGCTTGGTTCTGATCATGCTCATGAGATTTAGGTTGATCTGGGCCGGGTTGAAGTCCTGTAGGTTGGAAACATTGTACCGCTGACCGTCCATGTTCTTCTCCCTGGAGGTGACCCGGTACTGGGCCCGGATGTTCCTCAGGGGCTTGTAGTCTGGGTCGATGTGGTCCGGACACCTGAAGGCCTCCTGGATGACGGATCCCTGAAGGGTGAGGCCCACAAAACCATTCCTGAAGGTCACCAGGCGGACGACGGGGGAGTAGACGTACTGAACGTAGAGAAGTCTCCCTGATCGAAAGAAACATGGAGGCATCACAACCAGAAAACCTGATAGGGTACGGACACTGGACCGGTTCTGATCCTAAGGATGGCAAAAGTAACAGAATGAATATGTTACAGAGCAAAAGGATGGATGAACAGATGGATGGAATAGTAGGTGACCCAGAGGTGAACCTGATCATCTGGTTATGTTGGAGGTTCTGGAGGAAACAGTCATGTTCTGAAGCCGTCTCACCTGAAGCTACCTCCCACACTTTGACGGTCCGGTCCTGTGATCCAGTGAAGACGAACCGGTCGCTGTCGGAGAAGGCGGCGCAGAGGACTCCCTCGAAAACCCAACCCTGGTCAGGACAGCAGAGCAGAACCTCCTGGTGAAAAAAGAACCTTAAACTGCGTCTCTGCTTCAGTGTGAAGCCCTCAGATCTCACCTCGTACTCCATTGTGTGGTCCAGGGCCAGTGAGTCCAGGGCCCACAGTCTCTGTGTGGCGTCCTGGGAGCCCACCAGGGCATACATCCCCCAGTTACTGACCGTAATGCAGGTCACTCTACTGCAGTGGGGCTGTAACTCAGAGCTATCGCTGCCGCTGAAGTTGTGCAGCTTCACCTTCCCGCAGTTCGTCCCGTAAAGCAGCCTGCTGTCGGACAGCAGGGCCATGGAGGACAGAGGAGCTTGGAGGAGCGGCAGCGTAGCCCTCCCTAGGGGCCCCTCCACGGTGGGGAAGTTGTCTCTGGTGGTGATTTCGTACAGACACACAGAGTCCTCGTAGGCCACAGCCAAGTGATTCTCCTGGGAGCTGATGGCGAGGCAGAGCACCAGGGACAGGCTCTCTGGAGGGGGGATGCAGAGGGTCTCCTGAGGGATGGTCAGTGGGTAGATGAGGACGGTACCGCTCTTCAGACCACAGATGAGCAAACTCTTTTTCTGTGCCAGCTCCAGACAGCTGACCTCAGCTGAGACAGCTAGGCGCTCCGACAGAGAACCTGTAGCAGAAACAGGCTGAATAAGAGGAAAACCTGGACCTTAGGATAGAAAACCTGAAGGAACCAGGGCTGATTGCCTCTGACCTGTTCGGTTGTTCCAGCTAATCACCTCCCTCTGGCTCTGATGGTGAACATAGAAAACCCGATCTCCATCTTTGGTGATGGCCGCGTGGGCACAGTCTGCAGGGATGTGGGCGGGGGGTTTGTGGCTGGTGTCATATTTCAGACTCCACAGCTGGACTGAATCTGCAGCCGCTGAGGCTGAGACCACAAGGTCTTCATAGAGGAGCAGGGATGTGACCGGAGCATTGCAGCCGCACAGAGAGTCCAGGAGGAGGCCGGTAGTCAGTGACCAGATCTGACCAGGACACATAACAACATATGAGGATTACACCAGGACAAACCAGAGCAAACTATGACACACCGAGACACACAAGGATACATCAGAACACATTAGGAAACACCGGGACATACCTTAACAAACAAGGACATACCAGAACACTCCGTGACACATCTGTGCACTCTATGACACATCGGGACCCTCGGCGACACACTGGGACACTCCATGACACTCCGTGACACTCCATGACACACCAGGAAACTCCATGACACACCAGGACAATCCATGACACATCAGGACACTTCATGACACACCGGGACACTCCATGGCACACCGGGACACTCCGTGACACACCGGGACACTCCGTGACACACCGGGACATTCCATGACACACCGGGATACTCCGTGACACATCAGGACACACCGGGACACTCTGTGACACACAGGGACACTCCGTGACACATCGGGACACACCAGGACACTCTGTGACACACAGGGACACTCTGTGACACACAGGGACACTCCGTGACACTCCAAGACACACCAGAACACTCTGTGACACATCTGTGCACTCTATGACACATCGGGACACTCCGTGACACACTGGGACACTCCATGACACTCCATGACACACCAGGAAACTCCATGACACATCAGGACACTTCATGACACATTGGGACACTCCATGGCACACCGGGACACTCCGTGACACACCGGGACACTCTGTGACATACTGGGACACTCCGTGACACACCGGGACACTCCGTGACACATCAGGACACACCGGGACACTCTGTGACACACAGGGACACTCCGTTACACACAGGGACACTCCGTGATACAAGTGAAACACTGGGACACTCCATGACACACCGGGAAACTACATCACACACCAGGACAATCCATGACACATCAGGACACTTCATGACACACTGGGACACTCCGTGACATACTGGGACACTCCGTGACATACCGGGACACTCCGTGACACACCGGGACATTCCGTGACACATCAGGACACACCGGGACACTCTGTGACACACAGGGACACTCCGTTACACACAGGGACACTCCGTGATACAAGTGAAACACTGGGACACTCCATGACACACCGGGACACTCCGTGACACACCGGGACACTCCGTGACATACTGGGACACTCCGTGACATACTGGGACACTCCGTGACACACCGGGACACTCCGTGACACACCGGGACATTCCGTGACACATCAGGACACACAGGGACACTCCGTTACACACAGGGACACTCCGTGATACAAGTGAAACACCAGGACACTCCATGACACACTGGGACACACCGGGACACACCTGGACATTCCGTGACACATCATTATACACCTTGACACACCTGGATACACCGGGACACTCAGTGGCACACCGGGACACTTCATGTCTCGGTCATTGTGTCCTTGTTCAAGACACTTCACCCGTTGCCTACTGCTGGTGGCAGCTCCCTCGTCTTTGTCAGTGCGCCCCAGGGCAGCTGTGGCTGCAACGTTACTCGCATCGTCAATGTGTGAATGACTGAATGTAGTGTAAAGAGCTTTGTGATCCGTGAGAACTAGATAAAGCACCATAAAAGTACAGGCCATTTACCAGCACACATCAGAACACGCCATTTCAAACCAGAACAACACATGCAGGGCAACACAGAGACAGACAGGACAAACAATTATGCACGTGTATCTAAAGCCAATTTAGAGCTGGGGTGCCCAAGTCAAGTCCATGAGAGGTTCTATCCAGGAGCTTTTAGATGCATACCTTATCCAACACACCTAAATCAAATGAATGGATTTTTACCATACCTCTGCAGAGCTGGTTGACTGCTGAGGGAAATCAGTCATTTGATTAATTGTTGGAGCAGGGAGGCTACTTAGAGTTGCAGGATTGTAGCTCTTGAGGACGGGATGTTTCTAATTTTAGCAATATTTCGGAGGTCAAAGAAGTAAATCATCCAGGTTTCTGAGTTCTAGACATGCCTGTAGTCTACCCAGATAATTATCCTCATCAGGACATTGAGTATCATCAGCATAACAGGGGGCATTTATCCCATGCTGTCTGATGATGTAATCGACTGATTTGTGATTATCATTAGTAAGAGGAGATCTTCACCATCCAACAGTGACTAACTGAAACGTCTCCACTCTTTCATGTCTGCAGAAGAACAAAAGGTGAGCACTGTGTTGGATTCTCACTCGGATCAGCTGGTCTGCAGCTCCAGAGATGATGCGTCTGCAGTCCGAGGACACACGGGCTGATAAAACCTCGTCATCATGTTGCAGGTCCAGGAATCTGTCCACAGAGTCACTGCAGATGTTGAAGAGACTCAGAGTCCGCTCCCAGCCTGGAGACAGCAGAAGAAAAGCAGAAAAGGTTTCAGTTGAACAGCTGAACTGGATCAGTCGGTCCAGTCTGGTCTCTGTGACTGCTACCTCCTATGAGGATCTTCTCATCCTCCGAAACTGAGACAAGAGATGGACGCAGAGGAAACTCTGCGATGGTTTGTCTTCCTGTCCTGGAGATCTGCAGAAAGAAAGTTCATGGTGACATGGTTTCACCTTCCACCACAAACACCTCCAGGTTTTACAGAGGACTGAGACTTTAGATTTTACTTTCATTGTTCTGAACAGTAACACTGAAAAATACTTATCACAGCATGTATTTATCCAGTTTTAACCCTGGAGATATTAAATTAATTATCAGGAATCAGTCCTAAGTCTGTTCTTAAATGAAATATATAATTCAGACTATTGAGGAACCGTTCCTGGTTTTACCCTAAAAAAAAATCTCACCTGGTGTAGGAACCCGTCCTCCGATACCACAATCACTGTCCCACGTTTTGGAGATGTCACTGAAGTCACCGGAGTCAGGCTCCGAGTCAACTGGGTCAACGTCTGGATCCCAGTAACCGGGTCATAGATTCGGACCTGATCTGAATCGCGCAGAGATACCACAGAATCTCCCAGAACCCCTAGAACCAGCGAGGCATCCTCACCGCTGCTGAGTTGGATCTCGGTTCCATCTAGTTTCCAAACCTTCACCTGAAAAAGCATCAGAGCTGTGAGACCAGGAGGCTGAGGAACACACCTGGGTTCTTCAGAACCAGGTGAAGGTCCAACTGGAAGTCAACTGGAGAGAAGGTCCAGAAATTATTGCATGGATCATAAAGGTGCAATACAGAATCCAAATACACAGAAAACACAAATTTACACAAAACACACGGGAACCACCAACAGAACCCAACAAGAACCAGAGAGAACCGTTCAATATTAAGACCTGCTGACAGCAAGGAGACAAACAGGAGAAGGACTGAACTCAAATACAGACGCAGAGAAAGAAACATGAAGCAGAAAGATCAGCAGATGGACTGTGGACCACATCCGCCACAAAGACATAGACAGAAGAGATCCAGAACTTTCTGGAGACACAGATAAACCAACGATGAACTCCTGGGAAACAAGCAACAAATCCGTAAAGAAACTCTGATTAACAAAGAAATGTCTGCAGAAAGCTGGAATTTACCCAGAAACCTCCCGGAACGTCCGAGCCAATCAGGCTCCGCCCACCACCTACCTGTGTCAAAGTGTAGACAAACAGCAGCTGGTCCGACACCTGCAGGTGAACCGAGGAAGGGGTGGAGCCAGCAGGTCCCGCCCCATGGATACAGATAAGCTGCTGGCCGCTCTTTAAGCTCCACCCCCTCATGGAGCCATCTGCAGCCATTGTGAAGCAGTGGGCGGAGCTTTCAACGACCTTCACAGACAAAATGGCCGCTATGCAGCACGAAACAGACAGGAAGTAGCCGTTACTGTCCGACCTGAGCTGGAGGTAGTTGTTCCTCTGCAGACGTCTCACCTGAGTGTCCCTGCAGGACGTGCAGCAGATGTTTGTCAACGAGGCTCCAGACCGCCACCACGCCGTCAGCCGAACCGCTGACCAGCAGCTGCCCCGTCACGTCCAAACAGAGGACGCCTGAGAAACAGAGACACAGCACAGCTCCGTGAGCAGAACCGGAACCAGGGTCCATCCTGTCTGGGTCAGAGCACCGATTCAGGAGGTTAGTAGAGGATCCGTGGTTTGGTGATCTACTAGTTCTCCTCCAGAACATCTATCATGCTTATGGTCTGATTTGGACATTGTGGTTAAAAGGTTCCTTCACCTTCACACCAGAGAAGAGAAAACATGCCACTGGGGCCTTGCAGCATTACAGTTCTTGGTTTGAATCCCAACCTGGAGTCTTTCTAAGGTGAGTGTGTATATTTTCTTGGATTGGTCAATCAAACCAGTCAACCGGGTTCTGTAGAACGGATCCATCTTCTGTTTTTTTGTCCTTGTTGACTAAACCGAAGGATGTTTTTTCATATGATCACCTGAAATATTTGTAACAAGACCATAAACCTAAAGGTAGGACCATATGCTGCTGCTCTCCTCCCACATAAAGACGCATTTAAGCTTCCTGAGGCTGTGGCAACAGCATGGAGGACAGGGAGGACACGGAATACTCAGAGGACATTGGTAAATGGCCTGTACTTCTATAGCCTTTTATTTCGTCTCTATAGACCCGAAAGTGCTTAATACTAGGTTCAGTCATTCACCCATTCATGCACACATTCACACACTGGTGATGGTAAGCCACGCTGTAACCACAGCTTCCCTGGGGCGCACTGACGGAGGCGAGGCTGCCGGACACTGGCACCACCAGGCCTTCTGACCTGGTAACGGGTGAAGTCCTTTCCCCCAAGGACAAAATGACTGAGACAGTCGGAGCTGGGGCTCAAATCGACAACCATCCGATTGCAAGTCGAATTCCTAACTCCTGAGCAAAGAAGGATAAGGGGGACATGGAGACACAGAGGATGTGGACCAAGGAAGTTGGACTGGACTGATCGGAGGATTTAGGACTGGTACCAGCAGGCTGGATTCTCTGACCTACTCTGATGACTCAGCAGTTTCCTCTCTGGAAGAAGGATTCACGTCAATGATGACTAAGCATGTTCCTGTCTGGTTTTGACCCTCTGACCTCCGTGTGGTGCAGTCAGCGTGTGCTGCAGCGCCCCCCCTGGCTGCTGCAGGAAGCTGCTCCTCGGGATCAGAACCGGCTCCGGACACTCCTGAAGCCAGTCGTTGCACTGGCTGCAGAGCCGGCCAATCACGGCGCAGAAGGTGGTGGACAGGGAGGAGAGTCGGGCCAGCAGCTCGGAGTAAAACAGAGACTGGTCTGGAATCAGAAAAAAACCCACAGCGGGTCAGCCAGAATTGAACCAAAATGGCCAGAAATTTCCATTCGGAGTACACCGACCCATGTGACCCGACAGGACATCCAGGCTGGGCTTCATCAGGATCAGAGCGTCACGGACCAGTCCACTTTCAGGGCAGTCCATGTACTGGGAGCACTGGTCCAGGTCGTTGACCACGCTGGAGGCCCCACAGACCCGGCTCTTACAGTAGAGCCACTCAGCGCTGCCTGCAGACACACAGAACCACAGAACCTGGAGATACTGGGTCCACTGCTTAAACTGGACCTTCTAGAGAACCTCAGATGAAAACTTCAGACTTTAAACGTCATCTGGCAACAGCTTCCTTACTCGCATCGGATATTTGATCTGAGCATGCTCAGTTTATCCTACCTATGACTTCCTGCTTTAGCTCCTCCCACAGACCGGCATGCAGCAAGTGATAGGGCAACTCCTGGAGCTTCCGGACGTTAGCCAATCCTGGGGCAAACCACAGCGGCTGGAGCGGGACCTTTGGAAGCAGAGAACCAATCAGAATTCGTACTACAATCTGACAGATGCTCTTCCTTGTTTCTCCATGTTAAGATGTTTCCTGACGTCTGGTGGAGGAGTTCTGGTACCTTCCTGTCGGACAGCAGCAGCGTCAGACCTGGAAGAGACGCAGGCTTCAGTTTACCCGACCAGTGACCCAGAAAGTACTCGGCCAGGATCCTGTGGGTCCGCCCCTGTCGCTCCGGTGTCAGATAGCGGGCTCTAACTGCCCCCGAGAACAGCCTAGCAGAAGATGAGAAGGACCAAAGCTGGACGTCACCTCTGGACCTGGATCAGAACCAACCGAACCAACACCAGGAGGTCCAACATCTGGGGACCAGCTCACCGGCTGCCGTAGGCGAGGGCGGCGACTCCGTCAGTCCAGCGCTCCTCCAGCTGGTCCTCCAGGTCCCGTCTGAGCCGCGCCCACAGGAGGGGGGGCAGCCGGATCAGCGAAGGGCTCGGAGGAAGGGAGTACCTGTACACCTCCCTGATGACGTCATCGTCCAGAGACATGACATCACGCAGCTCCGCCTCCAACAGGCCACTCCTGTAGAGTCGTGACATGAAGATGACGACACCATAAGAACCTCCATGACTTCCAGGCTCACGCCTTATTGGGCAATGTAATGGCATTTAAGACTCTTAATAAAGATGAGAGAGATTCCTTTAAGCGTTTGGAGGTTTTAATAAAAGTTGAATTGATCATACAGGAGAACAGCACAGATCACAGTGAATGCCGAATGCTGCCCCGCCTACCTCCTACACCCTACCTCCTACACCCTACCTCCTACACCCTACTCCCTAACTAGCTCAAATGAAAATAAGTATTTATAAAGTTCAGCAACCTTGCCTCTATAACTTTAAAGACACAACTATTAACCTCAGGGTGGGGATATCTCCGGATGAAGACATCTGGCTCTTTAGCTGTGAATAAGTGACTTTTGACATATACAAAACAATGGCAATAGCTTGGGTTATATGTAACACAATAAGAGAAACTCTCAAAACTAAGTTTGTAAGAAGAATCAATATTTTCTCAGGCAGTGATGTCTTCTCTTACCTCGAACTCAACACCTGTTGTCTGGCTCCTCTGCTCTCAGTGTTAATAATACTAGAGATTAATCATAATAATACATTTCTCGATCACAGGCAGCAACTGTTATTGATAAGAAATTAGCTCTTCTAAAGACAAAGGTGAAACCGAGACATTCAGGCGTTTAATAATAAAGTTGGGACACAGCTTTCTCTTACACTCCCTACCTTTTCTGACTAAACACCTTAAATAGTATTCAGTAATCACCGTTTATCTTTAACAATCTTCTTGTTTAGCTTTTGAAGAACCGGACCATGCCAGTCTGATAGTAAACCTGAAGCAGTCCTCAATGCCAGAACCTCCAATAGATATCCTACTAATCTGACATCTTTATCAGGCTTTATATCTTTATATGCTTCTTCCTTCTCTGTCCATCTCATGTCTTGTCCTGCTGCTCTCTGTCTGTCCTGTATGTCTTCTGTCGCGTCTATTTTTTGGAGTGCCTGTCTGCATTTTTGGTGGACTTAGTCAGCTTGTCTCTGAATGCAATTGATCAAGCAATCATGGATCCCTGGGTGAAGTGGAACATAATCTGCCTTTCGTTGCTTTCCGTCGAAGATGTTGAAGACATCTACCTGACTGGAACGATGGTCACTGGATTTCTGGTGTTTGGGATGGGTGGATTCCTAGTGTATCGGTTTTAGAAGAAATTCTGGAAGCTGTGTGACCAACACAAAGGGATATGTCGTGCTGTAACTACTCAGACTCATGCACTGGACAAACTAAACCGTAAATTTACTAGGAATTATACGCTGAATGGGAACCAACTCAGAAGTTTTAGCATGGCTCCATGGAAGCTCATCCTAAATTTGGCTGTTTGGGAGTATAGAGATGCTGACAGAGAATTTAAGGCAAAAGAAAAGGGATATTGCCTGCAACCAAAACAACTTGTTATTTGGAATCTGGCTGCCTGTCACCTTGAATGGTTTCATCATCTCCACTGAAGTCTGAAACCTTCAGCTCAGACTTTATTCGAACCCAAAGGTGATTTTTCTTTGCAGTAGATTTCCACATATAACTGAAAGAACCCATAAAACATAGAAGCTAAAACTTCTTCTAACTCAGTGGAGGCTCATTGGGGATAAAACTGTTTCTAACATGATTTGTTCTCCAGATTGTAGCTCTGTATCGTTGTCCTGATGGGAGACGCTGGATTTCACAGTGCAGAAGTGGTAGGTATGTTTAAAAATGAATGCAGAGGTTCTATGTGCTTGTTTTAAAAACAATTTCACTATTTGGTTTTGTTGATTTTTTTTTTTTAAAAGACAAATTGTCCAAACCGTGAAGCCACTAAGCAGAAGGATAAAACGGATTCTCACCTTGCCACCGCGATGCTTCCCAAAGCCCCGCCCACCAGCTCCTTCCCATGCTTCTCCTCCAGCTTCAGGAGGAGCTGTGACATCACTTCCTGTGGGCTGGCACCCAGCAGCAGCTCCGTCAGCGGCGTGAAAGACGCCCAGCGTTTTGCGGCAGACAGGATGAGCTGCAGGTGGAGCGGCGAGCCGGTGGCCTCGAAGCTCCGAAGCACGACCTCCTTCTGCTCAGAGGTCAGAGTTCGCCCACTCGCCTGCAGGTAGGACTCGACGATCCGCACCCCTTCATCCTGGGACAGCGGCTCCACCTCGAACATCTGCACGGAGGCGCCCAGCCTCAGGCGCAGGGTGGCGAACGCCTCGCTGGCGGTGTCAACTGAGAGCAGCAGGTGGACGTTTGGTGGGACGTTGGTGGGCAGCCAGAGCAGCCGGTGGGTCCTGTGTCGGTCAGCCAGCTGCTCCAGAGAGTCCAGGAGGATGAGCACGGTGTCCCCCTGCTGAGAGACGTCCTCCAGAACGCTCTGGAAGAGACGCCGCAGCTCCAGGTGAGAGCTGACCGACAGTAGAGGGGGTGGAGCCAGGCCAAAGGCCAGACACATCTGCAGGCAGACGCTGCGGAGGACGTGGTGGATGTCGGGTCTCTGAGGATGATCGGCGACCAGCAGTCGGATCGCCAGCACCGCCCTGTCCTCCAGGACATCCTGCATCTCCTGCGCCAGGCGGCACAGCAGCGTGGTCTTCCCCATCCCGGGAGCTCCGTGGACCACCAGCGGAGCGTGACGGACGCCACTGGACTCCCAAATGCTGAGGCAGATCTTCCCCAGCAGCCTGTCTCTCCCATGGAGAGCTTTACTGAGCCGGGCGGCCATTGCGGCATGTCGGCTCGCCTCTTCTAGCTGCCAATCAGGCTCATCCTTCTCTGTCCCTCCCCAGATCCTCCTCCCGTCCTCCAGCGGGCCGACCGTCTCTCCGATCCGGGTCTTCATCTGGGAGACGAACTGCTGGCAGAGGCTGTCCAGGTACTGAGCGTGCTCCTTGCGCTTTGGGTCGATGCTTCCTCTGCTCAGCTCCACACAGTGCAGGTTGAGGACCTTCTTGGACGTGGTGTACAAACGCGACTTCAGCCGAGAGTGAAGT
>JAPXFQ010001656.1:600000-768929 GCA_028564705.1 Apricaphanius iberus
AAAATTCTGACCTTTTTAGACAATATTGTTCTTGCAAAAATAGGACTTTGTGTAAGAGCACTCTATCAACCATCCTTAACCACCCTGAAGCTGTTTATTGGCCAATTTTGTTCTTTTATCCATTTGAATTTTAAAGAATTCGAGATCATTTTAGCTGAGCAACCTATTTTCTAATTTTCTAAATTTTCTCTTTCCCATTTCTATCTTTATCGATATACAAATAGGAAACCTTAACAGTATTTTTGGGAAATCTAAGAACAAATTATTGGTGGAACTTTTGTTATTTTACAAACCACAGCTGTGTTTTAAGGAATTGTAATCAATACATAATTCAGTTTAGGTGTTATGAGTTTATGGTGCAGTGTTGTATGTTAACCTTTTTAGCTTATGCAATGGTGCTACAGAGGTTGCTGGTTTTGTAACGCACACAAAAAAAGTTGCAGCACCAACACAAAATATATTTTACAGTATCTAAAAATCAGCTGTTGTATTCTACACAGAAAAAATAACATGCAGCTCTAACTTAAATAAATTGATTAAACCGGTCACAAGTAATTGAATTAAATTAATCAAACTTAATTTTTTTAACTGGAAAACTTAATAAAGTTACTTGAATAAACTTAATTAAATTACTTATGACCAAGTAAAGCAATTTATTTAAGGTGGTTATACGTATAACAGAATAAAATTTCCATTAACCGTTCCCCAGTGGAGAACGGTTAATGTGAAAATTCTGACATAAAAGTAAAGTGAAATTTTAATCCATCCATCCATTTTCTGAACCTGCTTAGTCCTCCAGGGGTCGCGGGGGGGTGGGGGTGGGGTTTTGGGGGGGTGGTGCCTATCTCCAGCTGTCAACGGGCGAGAGGCGGGGTACACCCTGGACAGGTCGCCAGTCCATCACAGTGCACACAGAGTCAGACAGGACAAACAACCATGTACGCACACACCCACACCTAAGGACAATTTATATTGATCAATTAACCTGACAGTCATGTTTTTGGACTTTGGGAGGAAGCCGGAGTACCCAGGGCGAACCCACGCATGCACGGGGAGAACATGCAAACTCCATGCAGAAAGGCCCTGGGCAGGGATACGAACCCACAACCTTATTGCTGCAAGGCAACAGTGCTAACCACTGCTTCACCGTGCAGCCCAGTGAAATATTTAAAAAAACATTTAAAAAAAATAAAATAAAATAAAATAAAAAAAATATATATATATATAAACAATAGTGTACTAAATTACTGTTGTAATTTAGTCTGGATATCTACCAAAAAGTTTTCTAAAAAAGGTCCTCCCAGCCATCGGAGTGGATCTGATTAACTCATCCTTCCTATCACGTGTCTTCCCCATAGCACTACTGTGAAGTTATTAAAAATAGGCTACTCTGGATCAAGAAAAAAATCAACTGAGCAGAATTTATCAGGATACTAGACTCAGCAGAGTAAATATCTGCTCTAACCACTCTGAGCAGAACCTAGGTGTGCAGGAGGGCGGAGCTGCATGTTGTTAGCGCTTTGGACTCACTGCAGCATATCTGCTTCGTGAGAACAGTAAAACTGTGTTTCCAAAGGTCTCCCATAACACCATAAAAAGCCGCTAGATTTGCAGCTTTTTTGAGAAATAAAGAGTCGCTAGAGGGGTCTAAACAGTTGCTAATTATCGCGACAGTCGCTACGTTGGCCACAGTGTTCCCTTCTTCTTTCAGCCCAAACGAGGTGAAGTAACATAACTGTACATAGACACCAGGTAGTGACAGCCTCTATGTAGTGTTGAGATTTTACTTCATCTGTGGCATATTACATTAAAAAACAAGCGAACAAAAAACACCAACATACTGCTTACAAGGCTGTCGCACAGGTGCTACGTAATAAAAAAAAAAGTTATCACACAGACATATATGGTGCATTCTATTTGTACTCGGAACTCGGAAATTCCGACTTCAGAGTGGAAAAAATCAACTGGAACGCCCTCTGAAGTCAAACTTCCCACTCTGAACGTCAGACTTTTTTTTCCCCTCCGATTTTGACTTTCAATATTGCCACTCCTCACGTCAGCAACAATGGCTGTGGTTGGAAAATGTCTCTTTTACAAGACACACTAGTAAGAATGCATCTAAAATCAATCTTACATGTAGAACCTGCAACTTTAACACTAGATTTACTGGAAAATGTATTCCTCCTGCAAGCCTGAGCTCCTGCAGAGCTCATCTTTTGTTGCGCTGATGGCCCATTAACTGAAATGTACAATTTCACATTACCACTTTTGCATTTGCCAGTTGGGGGAAGATTGTTTTGGGTGAAGTGAGTTTCTGAGTTTAGGTGTAACAGTCAATGTAATGAATAGATGTCTTTGCCAGGTGAATAGTTTTAGCCAGTTCGGAGAAGATTGTTTTGGAGGAAGTGAGTTTCTGAGTTTCAATGTGACAATCAATGTAATGAATAGAATTTTTTTTTACCATGCAGAAACCATGTGGCCCTTGGAATAAGGTCAGACAACGGTCCAAAAGAATGTAAACATTGGAATTTTTATTTTCTCACACAAGTTCCAACACTAGAAACAGTTTTCATGTTCAAACTTTGGAGCATTTTGCACAGGTAGCATAGGTAATACGGTTACTGTATAACTGTCTTGCACCTCAAAAACAACAACTATATACAAAAATAACCACTATATACAAGTTTCAACAGCAGAAACATATGTTTCAAACTTTGCAGTCTTTGCAAACCCAGTGTCCATCATCCCTGCATTTGGCACAGGTGAATCTTTGGCATGCTGCACAGGTAAACTTGCTGCGATTCCTCTTGCATGCCTTCAGCACTTGACACTGGGTTGTCCAAACCCTCCCTGGTTCAGCAGCTGCAGAAGCCTCAGAGCCAACAGGAGCCCTCGGGAGCTTCAGAGCCTTGTTCTGTGCCTCTAGTTCTTTGAGCTGCATGAAACGGCAGCGGAGTTCCTTAGCAAGAAGACTCAAAAATAATCTTCTTTTGCCGTCCCATCCTGTACATGAATGTACATGTACAAAAATCCTCCCCCCAGGTTTATCCTGGCTTACTAATGCAAATCATGTTGCCCTTGCAGATCAACCTCCACCCTTGCTTAGTGGCTCGTCAGCAAAAACAAAAGAGAGGGACAATTGAGCAAGCCAGGGGGGCTGCAGCCTGATTTTGGGCAAATTTTCGCGTGTCTCAGTAAATCTAGTGCTAATATTAACAAAACAAAAAGGAGTGTTTGTCTCTGGAAGGTACAGCTTAAAACAATGTTTGTAAGAGGTACTACAAGTACCATTATGTGGGCGTCACCATATTGGATTTCCGACTTATCCGACAACGTTACTGGAACGATATTTCCTAGGGCGTGATGCCAAACCCAGCACCGAGTTCTAATTTCCGAGCTAAATAAAACGCACCACTAAGTCCCAATGTACAGTAGGGGCGGAGTTAGGGGGTGGCAACTTGGGCTTGAGCACCAAAGCCCCGAATCTCAATTTTACTTTTGAAAGGGGAAAAATAGCCTCTCTTAAATAAGTTGCAGTACCGGAGTTGACCAGAGAGGCAGCAGAGAGAAGAAACACTTCGGCTGCCTCAGCAGTCTGCCTGCTTGGTATCCTGCTGCTCATTAAACACCTGCAGGAGAAGAATGTTGCTGATATAGCTATTTGTAACTTGTTTAGACAAAAACTACAGATTGACTGTGATCAAATGGATTATGATTGAGGTCTGTGAATCTTATTTTATAAGTGTTGGCTTGTTAAATGTCAGTTTGCTGTAGGTTTTGGTAGAGAATGAATGGTAACGAGGTAATGTTACCTATATATGGTGACATGGAAAGAGTGTAAAAATATTTTGATAACTAATTAAATAAATATCAGAGAGGCAGGTGTACTCTGGATGACAGAGAAATAATTGAAGAAGAGTAAAATTGTGTTACAGAAAGTAAATACAGTCAGTTAAACATCGAGAGTATAAAATATTAATATAGCCTATGCGATTATTCATCAGTTTGGCCTACTTTTTACCCTTCATTTTTATACTATTAATGATATGCTTTAGCTATTTAATTTCTATTTATTTTAATACACAGTCTGAATGAACTGAATAATCTACACATCAGGTTGGGAGGCTTAAAGAGTGCTCTGCAGCCGCACTACAGAGGAGGTTTAAAGCACCGCTTCAGCTTTGAAAGTTTTTAAATCAGGGAATGTTTTTCAAATTAAAGTGATCAGAAGTCGTAAAGACTTTTTTAACCAGCTACTACCTGACCCGCAAACTCCAGCAGGAGTAAATACTGCAGCATATGTTTTGGTCTGCACTGGGCTCTTTGGAGTCTGGAATCGGATCCTCCGCAGATGCCACAGATGTGCCCCAAAGACTCAGTAACTCTTCAACCTGCTGTGAGCTCCCAGATAGAAAGATGTGTTTAGTATGATGTTCATATCTGAGATGATGCTGACATGGGAATCTTTTTTTTTTTTAAGTTTCCTATACTTCATGCGTAAAGTTGAAAATAACTCTGGGTCTGCATCAAGTGGTACCTTATTACAAAAACCATTAGGCTACTTACTCCAAAGGAATCATTAACGCTGACCCACGCAGCTCTGTCAGCCACCCCTCTCTCCTTTCAAACCACAAAAAGGATGAAATTATTTGAGCTGAAACAGAATTTTTTGATAGGTGATCAAATGTCACAGCAAGGAAGCAGGTGGAAGTTGTTCTGGATAAATGTTAGTGGTGCAGGTAAAGGTTTCGTCCCATTTTCAACCGATCGTCGACGCACTAAAACCCTAACCGTGGCAATAATAAACGAAATAAAAAATTACAATCAGCTGTCTTAAGCAGGACTTCCCTCCTATGGCACGATGTGTTGCAAATCTGTTACAGAGAGACACGGGAAACTTACCCAGGAATAGGTCAAAGACCGTTATAAATACCTCAGAGTTTACCTGGACAAAAGACTAGACTGGAGAATCAACTGTAAGCTGTCTACAAGAAGGGACAGAGTGAAACGGAGTGAGACAAGGAGACTGTATTTTTTAAGAAGGCTTGGGTCCTTCAAGGTTTGCAGCAAGATGCTGCAAATTTTCTACAAGTCTGTGGTGGAGAGTGTTATCTCTTCTTCCATCATCTGTTGGGGTAAATGCATCAGAGCGATGGACTTAAAAAGGCTCAACAACCTGATGAAGAAGGCTGGTTCTGTTCTGGGGACGACTGTGGAACAACTGGAGATAATGATGCAAGGAAGGATTCTTTATAAAATTACAGACGTGGACAAAATTGTTGGTACCCTTCATTAAATCAAAGAAAAACTCATAATGGTCACAGAAATAACTTTAATCTGACAAAAGTAATAATAAATAAAAATTATATAAATGTTGACCAATGAAAGTCAGACATTGCTTTTCATCCATGCTTCAACGGAATTATTTAAAAAATAAATGCATGAAACAGGCCTGGACAAAAATGATGGTACCCACAACTTAATATTTGGTTGCACAACCTTTTGAGGCAATCACTGCAATGAAATGATTCCTGTAACTGTCAATGAGACTTCTGCACCTCTCAGCAGGTATTTTGGCCCACTCCTCATGAGCAAACTGTTCTAGTTGTTTCCGGTTTGAAGGGCGCCTTTTCCAGACAGCACGTTTCAGCTCCTTCCAAAGATGCTCAATAGGATTGAGATCAGGGCTCATAGAAGGCCAGTGTTTTCCTCTTAGCCCTTCTTGGGTGTTTTTAGCTGTGTGTTTTGGGTCATTTTCCTGTTGTAAGACCCGTGACCTGCGACTGAGACCATGCTTTCTGACACTGGCCAGCACATTTCTCTCTAGAATCCCCTGATAGTCTTGAGATTTCATTGTACCCTGCACAGATTCAAGACACCCTGTGTCAGATGCAGCAAATCAGCCCCAGAACATAACCGAGCCTCCCCCATGTTTCACAGTAGGGACCGTGTTCTTTTCTAGATATGCTTCATTTTTCCGTCTGTGAACATAGAGCTGATGTGCCTTGGCAAAAAGTTAAATTTTTGTCTCATCTGTCCACAGGACATTCTCCCAGAAGCTTTGTGGCTCGTCAGCATGTAGTTTGGCATACTCCAGTCTGTTTTTTTTAATGATTTGTCCTCTGGCTCAAACAGCGAAGGATGTTCCGATCTGACACTGATGTTCCTTGAGCATAAAGTTCAGCTTGGATCTATTTTGAAGTCTTTCTAGGCTCTTTTGTTACCATTTGGATTATCCGTCTCTTTGATCTGTCATCAATTTTCCTCCTGCAGCCACGTCCAGGGAGGTTGGCTACAGTTCCATGGATCGTACATTATTGAATGACATGTGCAGCTGTAGTCACAGAAACATCTAGCTGCTTGGAGATGGTCTTATAGCCTTTACTTTACTTTCTCATCTCCTGAGACAACTCTTTCCTTTGCTTCCTCTGGTTTATATCGAGTGTGGTACACACCACGTCACCAAACAACTCCCCTAAGCCATCATGACCTACAGCAATGGCTTAAAGAATGAATTATGAGCTACAAAATCACTTAATTTCCCTCTGGGATCAATAAAGTATTTTTGTATTGAGTTTAATAACTGTCAGGTTTATGGCTATTAGAGTTTTAATCACAATTAGGTTTTATTGTGTGTGAATGAGATTTCTCGTTTGTCAGTAATAAACTTATGTATAATGAGGTAGCGCAAAGTTGAGACATACCTTTCAGAAGCGCTAAAAAAAAAAAAAACTAAAAAAAAAAACTCACTAAAATAACTGCCGCAAACATTTCTATGCTTAGTAAATAATACTGGCCTGGAATGCCTACTAAGGCCGTTTTCACATGTGTGGCCGTACCAGAAAACGGCCTGAGAAAATGCTAATTTTTTCTGTTCACATGGCACGGATCTCTGACCGTATTGGGATCCAGTCTTTTACTACAAATAAACAGCAGGTGGCGGCATACAAATAAGTCTTAGTTCTCCAACAAACAAGGGAGTGAGAAGTACCAACGTCATAAAACGAGCGACAGCCTAGAATGTAAACAAACTGGTCTACTGGTCAGCTGCTACCTGAAGCCATCTACAGGGTGAGTGTTGTAGTAAACCCGCCGTTTTGTAACCTGCTGTGTTGCTGTGGGATGCTTGAATCGCGTTGTTTTGGTATTTTTATGGTCGCGAGATGATTCTGTAATTTCGGCCGGCGATGTCGTCATTTCCGCATGGAGCGCGTCTATTGTCTTGAGTACGGCCAGAGTACGGGTTGTGTTCACATGATACATGGCCGCTCGTACCTGGACTCGGATACTACCTCCAAGGCAGGTCTCTCTGGCCGTATTCTGGCACTGTACAGTCTGTGTTCACATGGTACGAAATAAGTGGATTTTGACCAAATACCGTACCCGAGTACGGACTACCGTACCATGTGAAAGCGCCCTTATTTGCTTACTAGCCTTCCAATATTTTGTGTCTTCTTACACTGGTTACACTGGTATTAACCAGTGCAAACTGCTGATAAATTAGGCCTTTATTGTATTTTGAAGAATTTCAGTTCAGCATATACAGATTTTTTTAGATTTTGAACTAGAGATGATCAGCGATTTCATGCTCCTTAAGCCATATTAGATTGGTGCTGAACTGTAAGGTAATTTCCCAGTGTTTCGCCTCGGTTACAGAACGTGAAACTAAGCATTAAAAACCTGATTACTGCGCTGACAGAACTTTCCCTTATGCTTTCTTCTGCCATCCCAATGTAGAATAATGCCCTGTCAACTATGTAATAAATCACCCTCTATGACAGCATGTCAGCAACCAAAGATGAGGCCGTGAAGATGTTTAGTTAAAATCAAGTAATAACATTTTAAAATGCATTCTACAGGAAACTGATGAAAAGATTTGAGCACTGAACTAATACTTTTTTGAATTCCAAAAGACCTGGGGTCTTATTTATAAAACTTTGCGCAGATCGTCACTAAAACCTCTTCACAGAAATGTGCTCAGCTGTTTCTGGATCATATCCTGCCTCCTACACACCCACTTTGTGCCATAAATGGTCAACGCAAAGTGTCTATGAAATATTCTGCATCGACTTAAGACGGCTGAAATTGGGAGTATCACGGGTAACAATGGCAACCGAGAGGCGGAGAAAGACACAACTGCAAGCATGCGAAGGCAGAGAAAACTATTTAATTTCAATCAATCAGTCAATCAATGTTGATCTATATAGAGCTTTACTCAGCCAAAGGCATAACATAGAAAGAAAATTAAATACAGAGTTTCAATTATAGGCTAATATTTTCTCTTGCAGCGACAGTAAGACTGGAATCAAAGCAAACTCAAACAAATAAAACTAAATACCAATAGAACATAATAAATTTAAGCACTCCAAGATATTTAAAGCCTGGTGAAAAGGTGCGTTTCAAAACTGCTTTTAAAAAGTATCATCCGTTCAAAATTTTGATTTGGGGTCATAAAAATAAATGGAAGACCTGCAGGGGACACAGCATTGATGCAGCAGCGTACCTGACATAAAAAAAGAATCTTCAATGAGTGCCAGTGCATCCATTGTGCAGAATTATGCTGGGATGCTGCAGCACATTTGTCCTTCACACATGCACCAATACTTACAATTGTTTTACAATCTGAAGGCATATATATGAAAATAATTCATATTTTTAATCAAATTCTCACTTTTATTCTCTGTTCCTATAGACGGGATGTAGGAGGGGTTTGTGTGTTGGTTGTGTTTTTCTTTGTGTGCAATGCTCAACAAGTCTGAAAATGTTGCAAGCTCCTTAGTGTGCTTAAGGTTGCGTACATTTTTTCGCCACTTTTTTTCCAGAAATTCTAAACTTTGCGTATAAAGTTGCTTACGTAGTTTTCAGACCTCGTTTTGTGCGTAAGCGAGCTTTATAAATGAGATTCCAGTTCATATTGCTAGTTTAAATGATTTTTTCAAAGGTTTTGTGGCCATGGCAGCCTTTATTTGAAGTCAATGGTAGAGACATGGGGAAAGAAGTGGGGGAGAGACATTTGGCAAATGTGCAAATGGGGTAGTAGTCGGGACCGGGAGGAATGCTTTTATAGCTGAGGCCTCAAAAATGGGGTGCCCATCATAACCCCTTTTGCCACGCGACGCCCCCTGCTGTTTTAAATTACATTAAAAGGAGAGAAATGCAATAATCCACTCTAGATGCCACAAAAGCATGTATTAATCTTTCACAGTCAGTTTAGCAAAGCATATTCCAGTTCTTAGTGATATACATGTCAAATATTCTATGTAGGGTTGAACGATAAATCGATTTGATCAATTAATCAAATTTTCTGTTTATGAAGTTTTAATCTTGGGAAAATAGACACTATTTTTTCGTTTTTGTGGCAAGGCACTACTTGGACTTCCATAGCTCAGACTGATGTCAATCTGCCCAGTACCGACCATCTTGTTTTTAAATGATACTTTACAGCTTGTTTTTAGTTTGATTTTGGATTCTGGTAAACGCTAGTAGGGGATGATTGGAATAAAAGCACGTTTAAGATTATATCTTATGTCACTTACCATTTCAGGTAGAAATTTGCAGGTAGTGTTTTTTTACTAAAATTCGAAACTAGATTTGGTTTGAAAAAAATCTGACCTTAAATTTTTAAACCATATCGTCCAGTCCTAAATCTAAGGTCACCTTCAAGGTGTGACCGAGCCTTTAGTTATTAAATTTACCAGAGCTGTATGTTGTCCCCATAGCCATTGGAATTATATATCATTTTTTGGAAAATATTGTCGACTGGGAGATGGATGGTGGTGAGGTTCAAGCACAGAGCCTTGGGGTACACCAAAAGAAAAGGGGGCATATTTGGGATGAATAGGATTTTTGTTGGACCATTTGACCACTGGATCATGTCAGCTAATGGGTCAATGCGGTTGGTGTGGGCGATTGTGTTAAAGGCTGAGAAGAGGATGCTAAAGAGTGCAGCATTGGTAACCTTTAGAAGGTATTGGAGATTTTGAAAGAGTTATTTAATTTGTGTTAAGTCATTGAGTAGCAGATTGGAACTATTTGAGAGGGCGATGATCATAAACCTGGAATGCAAAAGTTTTTTTCTGTTGGATTTTTTAAATGAAATCCCAGAAAAAAATCCTATTTTTCTAAAAGAAACCACACCATTCACCATGATATATTTAGACATCTATTGCAAATATAGGACATGTGTAAATTGCCACTGATAGTGATATTTTACAGCAAGTGATGATCAGTGTTTGTTTCTCTGTCCCTGTCCGCCCTGTTTCCTTCTGCAGGTACCTGATGAATGTGACATTTGAGGGGCGCAATCTGTCGTTCAGCGAGGATGGGTACCAGATGCACCCTAAGCTTGTCATTATTCTACTCAACAAAGAGAGACAGTGGGACAGGGTAAGACGGAGTGAGACGTGCCAGCGTCTGGTTGTCTCTTTGCAACTCAATTTTAAGATGTCTGTCTGTAATGGGGGTATTTGTTTGCTTACCTAACAAGAGGCCAGAGAGGGAATTTAGAGAGCCACTGTCAGAGGCTTAGGTATGTATGTGTTTCCCTCTGGATATACTGCTGGAGTTTTACTGTTTAAGCATTTAAAGCATTAAGCTTTTGAAGCGCTGCTCTGATTAGATATCATCAACTCAGTGAAGGTGCCTTTGGGCCATTCAATTCACAGAAGCTTCCAACTTCTGATGTGAAAAGACTTATCTAAAAGTGAATCTTCAACTGTGTTTGCTGCTGTTTGTAGAGTTAATATGTTCACTTTAACTGTAACTTTATTTTCCTATAAATTCCTGTCATTGTTTTGAAGAAGCAGCAAATTATTATGAAAAAAATAACATAATGAGTGTGTTTTCAAACCACAACTTAGCCTTACAGAGTCAGAAGGAGCCTCCAGGGTTAGGTTATTTATACTGCAGTAGAAAAAAAAAATGCTTTGCAAGATTTGTAGCATGAAGAATCCCATTATTGACTAAAAACAGGCATGCAAACAGAAAGTAAGAATACATAGCAGAGATGGGAATTGTGGCTTCAACTACTCATCTGCATGCTGTGTTTTTGCTCTGCTCATAAACTAAACCAGGTTGATTCTCTGTGCTGTTTGGAATCACCTGGTTCAGTTGCTGAGCAGAACAAAAACACGGCATGGAGATGACTTGTTGAAGCCCCACTTCCCACCTCTAATAAATAGTGTACTGTTTGTATACCACTGCCTCTATGGAACCAGGTTTTGGATATTACTTTAACATGATAATTGTAGAGAGGCCAGTGTTTTCTTTTTACCAGATTTTAGTCATCAGATGAGTTTATTGAAAGGAATTTGGGTCATTTCATTAAACAGTTATGATTACGGATGCACCGATACGATATTGGTATCGGGCATCGTTCCAGATACCATCTAATTTACATGTATCGGTATTGGTTAAAGTTAACCATTACATGAACCGATACTTAAAAATTTGATAAATCTGCCAGAAATCCACAGAAGATGGTTAATTTTCACTTTAAATTTTAGTTTTATTGTGATTTTATATTTTTCATCTGTTAATTTATCTTAGTTATGTTTAGTTAGTAAAGTCTGGTGTCTTTAGTCTCTTCGAGAAAGGTATAAGGTGGAAGGTATAAAGTTGATTAATTCAGCAATAGTGTCTGTAATCAGTATCGGGTATCGACAGATACACAAAGCCCAGATATAAGTATCGGAACTGAAAACGTTGGATGGATGGATGGATGGATGGATGGATGGATAGATAGATAGATAGACAGACAGACAGACAGACATGTTTGCAGACTATGGAGAACCAGCTTTGACTACAATTACAGCATCAAGGCCAGAGACAATTATTTCATCGACAATCTCTTCAGCAAAATAGCTGAAGCTTGACCAAATCCAAAGCAAATGGTAGCATTCAAGTTTGCTGCAGATTCTAAAATGGATTTTTATCTGGACTTTGAAAGGACCATTCTAAGACACAAATTTACCTTTATCTAGACCATCTCAAAATCCAGTCCTTGAGGGCCATTGTCCTGCAGTGTAATCAAGTCACCAACAGGACTCTGTAGACTCTAACCGCCTCCAGAGGAGACAGTTTATCGAATTGATTCAGGCGTTTTGGATGTTAAATGTTGCAGGGCATCGGCCCTCGAGGACTGGAGTTTGAGAGTCCAGATCTAAAACCCATTTAATTGTTCCGTTACTTCTAACCAGTGCTGAAGAAAAGCTTTCCCAATCATGATTCTAAAACCATAATTTTTTACCATAACCATAACTAGACCCAAGCACGGTGGGGAACAAGTGATGGGTAGGAAGCAGTACACTAGATGATCTAGTAACACCCAGAGTGCAAAAGCGAATTTAACTGAGAGATCGGTCTTACATTAATAGATGTCACAGAAGTGAGTTGTATCGAAGTAAATCTGTGCCATCGGATTTTGAATTCTTAGCACCAGTTTTTTTTATATCCAGTTTTTAACAAAAATCTGGGATGGCCGCCAATTCTTGTACCCAATCAGAGGCAAGAAAAGGTGGGACTAGTCCCTAAAAGAAATAGCTAATCATGCGAGAGAAGTTCTATCCAATCAGAGGCAAGGAAGGCAGTAAGTGCAGATACTTAATGATGATTAAGATTCATGGCAACCGGAGAGCTGACCGGCCAGATTCAGACGTATTGACCAAATCGTTTTCCTTTTCCCACCAGGACAGCAGGGGGTGCTGATTTTTTTCTGTCTTACCATTGCAGTGTTGTTTCGTCAAGTAAAGTTTATTTTATTCAGCTTGTGAACGCATTCCCCCCTCAAGGAGAAATAACCGACAGAAAGTACGTTTTGGTTGAGCTGGAACGCTTTTTCCTAGAGGTGCAGCTGACTGAATTCTCTAAAAACGGTTGTAAACACAGCGGTCTGTTTTGTATTTCTCTATACCTCCTGCTATTCAAAATCGCCAAACTATGTCAATGGATAATGGCTTCTCCGTCCCTATGCAGATGCAGAAGTATCAACTAGGCTTTAGGCCTGAGCATTATTTATTCTGCGATAGATTAACCACAGGTGGACTCTCATTGCTGACTCAATACTTCTGAAGGCAACTGGTTGTACCGAATGCCTTCTGGTACGTACAGAGTACAAATCCTTGACATATGTTTCTGTTATTTAAAAAAAAAAAAAAAAACCCACAAACATCCATAAACATAAACTACACAGATGTATGCATAAGCTATTAACGCTAACCAGATTCCACTGCATTACAGTGAAGTGAGTCATTGGTTTTGGATAGGGGCTGATCTTTGGGATGCATTTCTTTAAAACTTGAAACAGATGTGGAATTTCGCCTTCAGGACTTTCTATATATAATAAAAACAACCCAGTCCCGTCTGTTGAAGTCCATTGATGTAAACTGAGGCTCAGTTGCACAACATATGTTCTCATCCTCGGGGTTAGAACCTGCAGGCTAGCTGTGGGTGAAGCTGTGTGAAGCATGCATAATTTCTCTGAGTCTGCGTGGGTTATCTCTGCAGACTCCATTTTCCTCCCACAGTACACAGACATGCAGGTTAGACTTAATTGCTGACTTCAGAATTTCTGTAGGTGTGGATATGCATGCCAATAATTGTCTGTCTTTTCTAGTCAACCCAGTGATTGACTGGCAGCCAATCCAGAGTGTACTACCTGGCTCTTGGGCCATTATAGATGTTCCCTCCTGTCCCCACTTTAGCATTAAGGCAGCTATAGATAGCATATATTGTGTAGCATATATTGTGCGTATACATGGATCGACCAACGACTGAGACCTTTGAACTGAAGAAGTTCAGCTCTAAGAAGGGGATATTATTAGCAGTAAAAAGCAAACTTCAGATAAACTTTCAGCGCTGATTCAGCTTCTTTTCAATGAATCTGGCTTTTTAAAAAAAAAACAATTTTATGATGTGATAAAAACAATAGAATAAAAGTGACAGGAGAAGCTGGTGGTGTACATATGGCAACAATAATTCAAACCACCCAAAATTAACCTGTCGCAGCCCGCCACCTGCCGAGTCAGCATGCATCTGTGTTTGAGATGATCCTGCTCCATTGTGTCCGTGTCCCGCCGTCTGACTCCCTCACCTCTCCCTGCTTTCTATTCTCTGTACATCTCTCCGTCTTCTGCCTCTCTAATCTATATTCTGTCCTCTGATCAGAGAACAAGGTGACTCGTTCCCCTCCGGTCTCCCTTTCTGCCCCCCCACCCCACCCCTCGTCTTGCAGCCTTCTCCACCACCCTTCTTTCTCCTCCACCTCCACCTCTCGCTTTATCGCTCATGTCTAATTCCCAGCTTGATTTCCAGTTTCTCGGATCCTAACGACCTCCGGCTCTTCTTCCCTCCGCTGGCTTTTTGAAGATGTGTAAAAGACTCTGGTAATGTCCGTTTCCCGTCCCTCCAGGCCAAATTTGAACCGTCTTTCTCCTCTTGTTTCTTTCACTGACTGCCTCTCACCCGTTATCATCCAGACAGAAAAAGGGCTGCATTGTGCTCCAGGGATACACAGCCTCGGCCTTATCCTTTCCAGGCCACGTTGCCAAGTTTGTGTTCCCCAGAGTGCAGTATGTTTGAACACATTTCCATATTTAATGAGTGTGCAGACTGGACTTTACACACTTGATCACAGTTCCCTGGGCTTGCAATTAAGCTGTTTCAAATTGTCAGATCCATTTCTACTTCAAACCTTTTGTTCCTCTTGATTAAAGGGACTGGCACATCCAGGTAGGGTTCTCTAAGAACGGAATGGGGGGGGGGGGGATTGACTAATTGGTGATGCTTGTTCAGTCAAGTAGAGCTCCAGGGGCTGGAGGGTCCTCCAGATGTACAGCTGGACACTCTTCCACACAAGATCCAGCATTTTGCATTTGAATCAATTACATGTTAACTCACCCTCTTTTACTTCAGATTCCACTTTCCTTTTGCAGAAATATCAGCTTTTCTTTTTCTTGCTTTGTGTATATCTTCCTGTATTTTCTTTCCTCTGCATCTAAATTCAGCTTTATCCTTTGTGTCAGCCCCGTCCTTCTTGTTAACCTTGTTCTTATTCTCTACTACCAGTCCCAGTTCTGCATCTCCTCTCCTCTCCTGCTCCACTCTCCTCCTCTCCATATTTTAACTATGTATGTACGCAACATGTTACGATGCAAGTGCAACCACATGATTACAAGTTCATCTCAGTGAATTAAATTATCATTTAAAAGATAATTTAATTCAGTTAGTTAGATCAAGATTTAAAATATATATTTTATTCCTGGGTTCAAATCCCAACCTGGGGTCCATATGCAATGACTCTCCATGTTCTCCCTGTGCATTTGTGCTTTCCCATATGAGTGAACACACTCACAACATTAAGGAATTGCTTCGGTTCTTGGTGCAGACATACAAAAGAACAATACTAAGTATGCCATAAAGAGTATAAAATAGAAAAAGATAAACATACTATATATAAATGGATGTGCAAGTGATCAATGCAAAACAGATGGGGTTAAAAAACACAACACAGGTTCATGTGACTGAAACAGAGCGGGTGGTGGAACAGTCTTAGGCTTATTGTTCATGAGTCCAACAGCAGAGAGGAAGGATTCAGTCCGATTGCTCCGGCTTCCTCCCACAGTCGAAACCCTGACTGTTAAGTCAATTGAATCCTCTCAATTGCACTGGTATGAATGTGTGGGTGCGTGGTTGTGTCCCCCTGTGATAGCCTTGATTACCTTTCAAGGGTGTACCCCACCTCTAACCCAATGACTGCTGGAGATAGGCACCAGTGGCATGTATAGTAGAGGTGACCCCGAATAGTGGAAGATTCAATGCATCAATATTTTTAGCCTGATTCGACCACCAATATCAACGTTGACTCTTTGCAGGTGAAACGAGCATTATACAATTTGGAAATATGGTGGTGGTCAATGTAACTATCTGTACCTTTCCCATCGTCTGAACTGTACATACATGTTCCTCAGCACTAAAAAGTACGTTTTTGTTCCATTTTTTGGACAGGGTACAATTTCTGGTGCTTATCTTTTTTACAAAAAAATACATTCGCTAGCAAAGCTAGATTTATGTAAATAAACTTCAACAAACAAACTTGTCAACACATTTTTTGAATTTTCTTTTTGAATTTTCTTTTATTTAATAAAACAAAAAAAACAAATGGGAGACTATTGAACACATTGTGGTCAGGTGATGTGTCAATCATGTCAAGTCAATAATGATTGGTTGTTAAGGTAGCACTGATAAAAGGTATAGACTACAGGGGTACAAATTGGTGCCTACAGTTAAGCGTACAAAATGGTACCTTTGACGGTACCACCCCAGTGACAAGACATCTTACCCCTAAAAGTACATTTCTGTACTTTAATTTCTGAGTGTGTATGATAATGTTGTAAAAACAAATGTGAAAAGAAAGAAGAGTTCAATAAATATTTTCAACGTGTGTGTGTGAATAAATCCAACCACCCCTGCAACAGATTTAAGTTTCACTTTCCTTGATCCGTGACCGACAAGGAATATCTTGGTGGAAGGATTACTTAACAATGTTACTTTTGCAACCTTTGTCATTTTTGCCCATTCTGTGCGCAGAAAGTTGAACTTTAACCCCTTAACATTCCTGCAACTTCTGCCCAAAATATTTTTAAAGCACATACCAAAAAACAAAATTAATAGCTGTTTTTGAAGTGTTTGGATTAGAGATATGGCTGTGGTCTCTTTGGAAATAAAACACTCTGAAATATTTCACAGAACAGTGAAAATATGTCTAAGTGCAATTATTGCCCACTTGTATAATTTTTAATACAAGAGGAAACTCTTATTTATTACCTTTATCCACAAAAACTGACAACAATACCAAATCAAAACAAAAAAATTAACATTTTACATCACATATAATAAACTAAAGGTCAAATGTGCCCAAAAAAAGGTTCAATCTGTGCCAAATCTATCTATCTAAAAAAATCCCTCCCAAAATTACCACTGTTTTTACTCAAACAAAGCTCCACGGCTTCTACCATGTTGCATAACAATAAATAAAGTGTGTTTTGACCTAGCACTGAGAGGGTTACTTACTGTGGGTAACGGTGCGTAATCCTTTCCTTTCTTAATTTGGTTTAAGCTTCTTTACGCAGGCTGTTTCCCATGATCAAGATAAAGTCCAACCCCTCGAGGGACCTATTGCCGTTTTCAGCATTCCATTGGCTATTCGATGCATCAATCAGCATTGTTCTCAGCCGCGACTGGTTTGAATCACGTAAGAGAGAATAGGGACGGTACTTTTGAGCTATCAGCCAATAGCTGACAATTTTGCAACAAAAGTTATGAGTCATAAGGTAGGCCCTTCGGGCATGCGCAGTGGAATTTGATGCAAAAAATCCACATGATATAAGAATCTATGGAAAAAAAACATTGTGAAACACATTACTGGGGAGTGAAATTTCTTGAATTTTCAGGGCAGATCATGTTGGGCTGTGGATGTATGAGCTGTTGTGGAAATGTAGAAAATCAAATTGACCCTTGTGGATGTAAAAACACTGTTTGTTCAAGATGGATAGGACTAGTGAGAGACAGCAGGCTGCAAAATGTGAGTTGTGCATAATTCTTCTTCTGGGGGGGGGGGGACGACTGCTGTGTTCACTCTTATGGTTGAGTGCTTTATTAGCATATATGGTTAGAAAAACAATGCTATTAGCTACTATTAGGTAAATCAGAATATCATTGATTAAAAAGTTAAAATGGAGGGGTTAATTTAAAGTTCAGAGTCCTGAAATAGAATGGGTACCTGCGGCTAATCTGCTGTTTCAGGTGGACAAAAACATAAATAAAATTCTGCGGGTCCCAGAGGAGATTTTGTAAATGCAGATAGGAGTTGAGAGTTAGAAAATATAATTGTTTTAATGTTTTGTTTACGACTCCAAAAGAGGATCATGTTAAAATAAAGGATCATGCTGATATATTATTTTGGTGGAAAAAGCACAACAGAATATTTCCTGACCTTTCGCTGATGACGTAATATTTTCATAGTATATTCATGAAGCGCTGCCAGAGAGCGCTGAATTTGCATTTAAGGCTCCAGGCCCTGACACTTTTTTCAGCCGCCTGTATCCCTGATCTCATTCTTTCGGTCACCACCAAGAGTTCGTGACCATAGATGAGGGTAGGAACGTAGATCGACCGCTAAATTGAGAGCTTTGCCTTTCAGCTCAGCTCTCTCTTCACCACGACAGACCGGTTCAGCACCGTAAAACTGCAGACGCCTTACCAATCCGTCATTCGATCTCCCGCTCCATTTTTCATCCACAAATTCACATAGATTAATAGATTTGATAGATTATTCTTACTTTTAAAAACATCTAAACTAATATATTATCTTTAGATGCAGAAAAAGCATTTGATAGTGTTAACTGGAAACTTTTATTTGCATCCTTACATAAATTTGGCTTTGGAAATTCTTTTATAAAATGTTGGAAAATATTATACAGTTTTTCAACAGCATGTATTAGCAGCAGCGATCAGAAAAACTAACAATATCAAAGGTATAAAATGCAATAACATACAACATACAATTAATCTGTATGCAGATGATGTATTACTTTTTCTCTGGCATTACCAAACATTTCTCTCTCAGGTAATCAAGTTGATCAAATCTATCCTTAAATTGATTAAAATCTACAGTTCTTCCAATCAATTGTTCTTTGCAGAATTACAGTACTATACAACTGTAGTATGAGAATATTATATATCTAGGTATCCACGTGTCAGACTGGCAGATTTATCAAAGCTAAACCATATCCCACTTTTAAAAAAAGTGGAAGAGGAAGTTGCTAAATGGAAATCCCCATTTATGGGAATCGTAGCATTAATAAACATTATGGTTTTGCCTTGAATCAATTATTTATTCTCAATGATCCCAAGTAACCATCACCTGATTGGTTGAGATCTCTGGACTCTTCAGTCTCTAAATTTCTTTGTAAAGATAATAACCCGGATATCTTACAAAAAACAAAAAAAAAACGTATAGACTGTGTGATAACTGGAGTTGTAAAGGAATTGAATACCTAGAACACATATTTGAGGGAACAGACTTTATGCCATTTAATACATTAGTTACAAAATATGGAATTAATAAAAATACATTCTTAGAATATCAACAAATTACATCTATTATAACAGTTAAATATAGGCTCAATACAGTTAATACCAAAAAGAGTTTTATATTTTCTTAATATCAAACCTCCCCTCCAGGAGGCAAGGTAGGGGTCTTTCCATGCCACTGTTCGCTACTGACCCTGAGGGGTTGGAGTCCGCGAGGTGAACAGATAGATTGGTCAGGTTCCTGGGCTTGTGTGCTGCTCTGGCCACTGTGGGGTCTTGGTGGTCTGCTTGTCTCCATCCTAGAAGGTAGTGGGTTCATCTCCCGGGTGTGGGGGCTGGTTGCTCTACTGGCGCATTGGTACCTGGACCTAAGAGTATAGGGTGTGTATGGGGTGTTTGACTGAGTGTACAGCGTCCTTTCTTCAGTGTCTTGGTGTACCGGTGGGAGTGTGTATATGTTAGAGGGAGCTTACGTATGACTGTGTCTGTATGTCTCTGTCTATCTGTCAGGTTGGGTCTTGGGCTGCCCTCTCGCCTGGCACATCTCAGGTCCTACATCTAAGGGGAGGCCAATTTCCCCCCGTCATTCTCTGCCAGTGACTGTTGCCACTGCCTACTTTTACATTGGTGGCCCTCTTTTTGCAGGCCCGGGTGCCCTGAAGCAGTCCCGTTTAGCCCAGATGCGTGCCTGGCTGGGCTTGGTTGGACCGGTGTGTCGGTCAGCCAGGTCGATGTTGTCCTTTTGTTGGTTGGGGCACTCTATTCAGGGTTGCCAGTTTTTGGTACCTGGTACCCCAGTACCTGTTCGATGGTTCGACGGGGTGGGGATCTGGCGTCTCCGCTTGATTGTTTACCTGTTCTGTGTGCATCATGCCTGGCCAGTTCATTGGTGGGTTTGTTTGGCCTTGGTTGGATGCCTGGGCTCTGTGCTCCTGGTGTCTCCTGGATCAGGACTCAGGAGCTGGTAAAGCTTGGTGTCCAGATGCCACTGTAGCTGTTGCTGTGGCACCCTAGTACTGTCTACTATTATTGTGTCCTGAGCCTGTTTGGACTACAAATAAAGATGAGCCGTCGTAGCTCTGAAGGAAACTCTGCATTTGGGTCCTCCTTAAAACACCACCTCATGACTACGACACTGCAAGGTAAACAGACACATCATATTGTTTCTCTAAGCTGCCAGTTTAAGAAATTAAAAAATATGTTTTTACATCTTCGGCAACTTTCAGTAAAGATGAACTATTATTCCTTAGATTCCCTTCGCCTGATATAACCTGTAATTACACAGGCAGATGGCCTACCTGCAATAAAATGCAGGACGCTCAACATGAGGCTTTAAAATCCCAACTGGATGAAGATGTTTTCGCTGTAAGGCATGGTACATACTCCGTATGCCTCTTTTATGATATGCCTCAAAACGGTTTGTAACTGCAGAGCAGACGTTATTTTTTTTATAGAATGGAGCTACTGTAGAGTGAAATGATGAAAATGATCTAATTTATTTTTTTAACTTTGATTCGTGCCAGGTGATGCGTTTTGTGCTCCCAAACCTTAGTCACTAAATAAAATGAATAAGGACAATCCTCAATGAAACCAACAGAAATGAGAATATAAAGAGATGTCAAACATGGATATTTGAAAGTTAAAACAACAAAAAAGGAAATAAATGTTTAATCTGTGTTTCACAGTTCCATACAAAAGTATTCTTACCACTTAATCTGTAAAGTTTCATCTCAGCAGACCCACAAACATCATAGGGCCAACATAAAGTGGTGTATGACTGCAACAAAAATGATACATGTTTTTTTACAAAAGAAACTTCAAGTGTTTTCTTGGATTGGTTTTCAGATCATTAGCCCTCAAAAGCAAGAGTGTCAGTTTGTTTTTAAAAGTGCTTGTGACAATAACCATAAACCTGAGTGTGGTTTTAAGATAGCTGGGGACAGTTATTTTTACCTATTAATAGCCTATTATTACTCTGTTTCACGTTTCATTACAGTAAGCGCTGGAGTGTATAAACAGGTGTTGAAAAGTCAAAGGATTAGGGTTAAATCCACATATAGCACAATGGCAAAGATTTAATCGCCCCAGAAGAATACGTGCAACACTAAAAGATGTTCCCTTTGCTATTGTTACCCATTCTGTGCTGAGATATTTCAAATTTAATTTACAGTTGAGAGTCCTGCAATAGAATGGGAACCTGCGGTTACTCCGCTGTTTCAGGTGGACATATCAAATCTCTCTCTGGGAGTGCTGTATGCCAAGATAGAGTGAATATTCTGCTTTCACCTCAAAGTTGGGGGGATTTTCTGGCATGCTCTCTCCACACAAGCAAAAGATTCGTTTTGGGAGTCTTGCACAACCAAAAATATTACATGAATATTTTTTTCAGCCATCTGCAATAAAGAAACTTCAGCCAGGCCCATGACATTTAGATTAAGTATTTTTTTCATCTTGAAATGGTAATGGTAATTGTGTTGGGAGCAAGTGTGGCTGTTAGATTGGTTCTGGTACAGAATTTCCGCCTGGTTAATACCGGCCGGGCTTCGGAAAATCACGCTTCATCAGCTGCTCACCTGTTCACACTAGACGCGTATTTCTCCTAGGTCCTTCTGCTCAGCTTTGCTTTGTTATGAGCAATTTTTTTTTATAATTGGTAAGTAAATAACCTTGTGAAATATTTAAACCATGTTTCTGTTACTAGGAAGTTTGTACACTTCTTTAATTTATTTGTTGTCGAGACACACACGTACACAAAGAGAGTGTGTGTGGTAGTAGAGAGTAGTGTAGATATACTGTGGAAATACACATATTTGTTTATCTACTCTTCTATTTTAATAACAATAATTTCTATTCCTGTTTTCCAGTGCGAGTATGGAGAAGGGCTCTCTTTATCATCTCTATAATCTGTTTAGATCCACAAATATTATCGCATTTGTCAGCTGCAGTATTTTATTTAGAAGAATTGCCTTTATTTTCACGGTTGTCTTGTGTGTCTTGGTGTGACTTTGTACAGCATTGACGCGGAACGCTCGCAGTTTGCGTAAAAAAAAGACCAGCCACCGAGACTACTGTGGCGCTCAGCGTCTGGTGTGAACCAGGCTTTAGGTTTGGTGGTGACAAAGCCGTACATCATAAAAATTGCTGGGGATATATACCCATCATCCCTGGTTAAAATGACAACTATGCTCAGAAGTCACCTAAATTAGGAATAGAGTCCACCTGTGTGTAATGAAATCTCAGTATGAGTACATTTTGAAGTAGGTTATAAAAACAATCTCTTTAGCTTTCAATATTTCATGTAGCAATATTTGACCAATCATTTATAAATGGAAAGGGTACGGCATCACTGCGAGCCTATGACGATGCTATGTGCTAAAACTGAACAACCAGGCAAGGACAGCACTTCGCTAATCTTCCCAGGCATGGAGTCAGCATTCAACACAGATCTAAGAAATGTTAAAGTAATGTGTCTGAATAGAGACAAATTATCACACTCTCTTTTTAGCATGGCCTGCTTTTTTGGACCGCTAGTGTTCATAAACAATAGGGATTTATCATAAGTCATTTTTGAAACAGCCTTCTTAGTAAGTCAAAATGATCAAATTAGGGAATTACACTTAGTTGCAACAAAAAACATTGCATGTAAGTCACAGGTCTGCGATCGTGCAGTGTAATGGACATTCTGACAGATTATTGAACACATTCATAATCAAGTTCAGCCTCCGACAGTCTATAAGCATTGTCAAAATATCTAGAACTCCAGTCTCCAATTGAACTATGTAAACACACTCAGGAAGTGACACAAAAAACTAGTGTTGGCTCTGCACCTGAAACCTTAGTATGTACTACATGCTACGTAGTAGCTACTACTTGCACGTTGATGCAGTACATACTGCATAGCAAACGAGCGTTACATCGCCTGTAGTCCAGTCAAACATTAATTTATCATCTTAAATGTTTAATCACTTGTCAAAAAACAATTAAACTAATCAGTACCATCGCTACACTTTTACATTTGTATGCTGAAATTGTGGCAGTGTCAATGGCTGAGAGTTCCTCGGTAGCCAAGGTCACTCTACTTCAACGATTTTGGGGATTCCGCTGCATTGTGGGATAGTGTAGTGTACAATGGCTGCTTACTCTGGCGGTAGTGCACATCCGGGAACTTTATGCCTACTACTCAAATCCATACTGGAGATTCGGATCTAGTACATCGTTGGCATACTGCTTTTCACATACAACGTAGTTGGGGTAGTAGGAGTATTCGGATGCAGGGTAAGATTACAGTAGCAGTATCAACATTACCAACATTGGAGGCTACAGGTGAAAACATGTAGAGCAGCGAAGAAGACACATTTATTGAGCTTTTAGCATCAAAGACTGTGTAGATGACATTTTATGAATGACTTTTTGCAGGCCTTTGCCAAAGTTGATGGAATTGTGAAGAGGTAATTCATTTATTTGATTCTGCTGCATTAGAACAAGGATGCATCTAAAACCTTCTGGACAGTAGCTCTCGAGGACCAGAGTTGGAGAGCCCTGGTCTATCACATACAATCCCAAAGAGTTGCATAGCCAGATTTTAAAATGTTTGAACGGTATGAATACCTTTGGATGGTACTCTATGTGAGAAAAATGAATGTTTTTTGAAGGTGACGCAGAGTCTAAGAATCTTTTTTTTTTTGTTGCATGTCTCTGCAGGTGGGTAAATGGGAGAATGGCTCCTTGTCCATGAAGTACCATGTGTGGCCTCGCTTTGAGCTGTATGGGGGGGCAGCAACCAGGGAAGATGACCACCTGTCCATCGTGACATTGGAAGAGGCTCCGTTTGTCATTGTGGAAGATGTGGATCCGCTGAGTGGGACCTGCATGAGGAACACCGTCCCCTGCAGAAAACAGATTAAAACAATGTGAGACCGTAATCTGGGACATACCAAATCATGTTTAACCCAGTCAAGATTATCAAAGCATGACATATTTATCTTCACACATGCTGTGACAGATTGTTGCATTTTTCCCCCCTGCCAATCTATCACAGTAGTTGAAACTGACCGAAGCGAAAAGCTGAGTAAATTATGTTTCTGAATGATGTTGCTTTCCAATGGTTGCTTTACAGTGCCAGAGGTAGAATAATTTCACACTTCAACAGTGTGAGAATGACAAAGCCAGAAACGCTAAATAGCATTCACAAGTGGAATAGCCAATTCAAGCAGATGTACATTTTGGATTAAATACTGTTTATCTCTCTGTTTATGCAGTAATCAGACCAAGGAATCAGGGATCTATATCAAGCGTTGCTGTAAGGGCTTCTGTATTGACATCCTGAAGAAGATCGCCAAGACGGTCAAGTTTACGTATGACCTTTACCTGGTCACTAACGGAAAACATGGCAAAAAAATCAATGGAACGTGGAACGGCATGGTGGGAGAGGTGAGGGGAAGCATCTGTGTTTGTCAATCTGCATATCTTTCCTATGAATGTTATAGGCCCCCTGTCACTCATTTCTGTTTACTCTGCATGTTGTTGCACTGGCAAATACTTCCAGTGTTTAAACACTGCAGATCTGACAGATTTTACAGGTCAACAGCTTCAAGTCTATTGTATTTCTGGATTTCATGACGGTGGAAATTATGCAGCGGTTTCATCTGTGATTTGTTGGCTAAACTTGCAAATGAAGATTGCCCCTAATTCACAGTTTGCGACTCAATGTTACTGAGATTTGTGGTGTTATCAGGGTTTTTGTTGTTGTATTTGGCTCCGTAACAAGTGAGGACACGAGGAGAGCAATGAAACGTTTGAGGTCAGTACAGATAATGTTCTATTACCAAACAGGCTTTGGTACACAGAGATCCTAAGTCAATTTTAGTCAGTAAATAATTGCAGAAACAACAAATGAGTCAGAGTGGAAAAAATGTAGTCGTCATTCGTGTCCAAACATCATCCATTTTTTATTTGGCTTTTTTTCCCCCCTAAACTACCTTGTACCACATCACCTTGTCAGTCTGCTTAAACCAATTGCTTTGGAAAAGACAACGTTTTCTAATGGGCATTGGTCCCATGGCAAGGTTACCGTCAGTTCTCACACTGTAAGTCTTTAAGTGCCAGCTCTGATTCTGTTGACTGATCTTGGCGTTTTGTTAATGAGGGAAGTGGTGAACCAATCAATGGTACCCTAAAGGCCGTCTCTGAAACATGCTGAGTGGCTTGATGTCTGAGCGTTTACACGAAAGACCTTCACAGGTCACGGACATCAGGTGTCTATCCCCACCCCATTAAAACTATTTCTATTTAATTTACATTAAACTAACCCATTTAATGTCTCACGTGAAGCCATTGTTGTCATCCTGCCAGCGTCTTTAATGGGTACTGAGCTGTAAATGTGGTCACCTGAAATAAATCCTGACAGCCGGGCTAAAAGCATGGTAGGGCATCTTGTACCACAGAGGAGTGCTCATTTGTTCAAGTACCTCTCCAACTCACAGACACATGCATGCATACAGATAAAAACATTTATGAAAGATAAAAGGAAGAGTGTCTTTCTCTATCTTTCCCTTACTGTAGTATTCGTACTTAAGATTTTTTGGTTTTACACGCATGTGTACCAAAAGAATGCAGTGTTGTTTGAAAAAGTGTAATCTTTAATAGTGATAAGATAGGCTGCTTTTGAATGCTTAATTGTTCACCTTCAATAATGATAGCAGAATTTACCAAGAAAAACAGTCTAAAGTCTAAACCCAGCTGTCTGTCGCATTTAACCAACCAATTATTAAAAACACTGCTTAACTACACATCTTACATTAAGTAAAGCAATTGTACACACCTGGAAACTATTACTACATTTCATTTCACTCTCAAATATAGTGCAATTGAGGCTAAAAAAGTTTGTTATTTGGCAGAGAGTCTCATCAACATAAATACTTCCACTAAATGGGAAACATAATGAGTAACAAGTTCAGAAGGGGAAAAGTCAGTTAATATCCTCTCAAATTCTGGCAAAATGTAAGAGAGCACAAAACAAATTTCTCTTTTTTCTATTGGATAGTTAATATACATATAGTTTCTTAAATTCTTTATCATATATTTTGTCCTATTTGATGACCTCTATATGAATAACGTCACATATTACTCACGAGCAAATTAGCCAATTACTACATTTTTTTAATTAATTGAAATTTAAGAACAAGGGAAAATAATGCTGAATTTCATTTGTCTTGTGCTGTACACGAGAACGTGACGTCATTCCCGACTTAAAGCATTCCATTTTGTCTCGCTACACTCCGAGTCGGAAAGAACATGGACGCTTTGAGGGCAGCAGCTGTCGAGGGGCGAGCTAGTTATTGCTATTGTTGTTAGCGGCATAGCATCTTCAGCAGACCAGCATGAGAAACAAAGCTGTACATTGTTTTGCACGCACAGCAAGGCCGTGCAATGTATAAATTGGTGACCGGATTAAAGCAGAAATGTAGTGTGTAAGACCATTTAAAAATGACATTAAAATGACCAACAGTGTGAATACAAAGAAAATATATCTCAACTACGGGCGCAGCCATCTTTGTTCTCCGATCAGTACTTCCTACTCAGTCTACTTTTAGAGGTCCGAGTTGGAGCTCTTTTTTTCTGACCTAAAGGGGGCGTGTCTCGGTAAAATGACGCGAGACAACTTCGAGATTTCAGACTTTCCGACTCGGAAAGGTCAACTGGAATGCAGCATAACTCCAACAAGTGAAGAACAACTCAAAGCCATTCACACTCTTCTTTTTACTTTGCGTCTGCCTCTGATCTGCTCAACTGATGATCTATCAGAAAGATAACGAGGGTAGCAGTAATTCTTTTAACCAAACCACAATACACAAAATTGTGCATAAGGTGATAGAAACACATTAATCACTGAGATTGTTATTTTTGTTGGATCGTAAATCTGGATTTTTTTTTCCACTTTTTCCTTTACACTGCATTAGTATTAACATTTGCAGTCGGGTGCTCTCATGTTTGCTCTGTTTACATTAGCTCAGTAATTTAGACAATAGCCTGTTGACTGAGTAACGTTAACATTCGGTTAAAAAAGTTCAAACAAGGCTTGTGTAGTTGTGTGTACTTGCTGGAGTTAATTGGTATTTTTTAAATTGCTCCTTCTGTTGCAGACAGCAAGTTGCAGACTATAGGCTAATTAACCTTAGCATGCTTCCTGTCACCTAGCTGAAACTCCCTACCTGGATTTGGGCAACCAAATAGAAAAGCGTGTGCCTGGTGTTGAGCCATCTCTTGCTTCTCCACCTGCCAAAGAAACTTGCTCGAGTTCTGTGTGGAAGCATTTTACAATCAGAGCTGCAAAAACAAATGTCAAATCAGCAGAGACAGAGATATCAAACAACTGTCAACATCTGCTATGCATAATCATATGTACATAAAGCATCCTCTCCTGGTACATATTAGGTAACCAAATTGAAAAGACTGTGCCTGCCTCTGTAAAGTGAGAGATATAAAAAATTTCTCAACATCTGCAATGCATAATCATGTGCACTTTAAAGTTTCCTCTCCTGGTCTGTCAACACCCCCACAAGCACCAATCCCCCCAACAGCACTAATTCATCATCACAACCATCTTCTGCCAAAACTCCCCATAAGCACAAAATCTGCCATGCTGTGCTCACCGTCACTGTCATTGTCATGCTGTTGTCTTGTCTCCTCCCACAGAACGTCATCCTCATTACCATCCAATGAATTAGATATGCAGCACTTTTTACAGCCATTGATGATGCACTCTCGTGTTACCTCATCCCATGCCCGGAGGATCCATTTACAACAGCGACATACAGCCGGTTTTTGAATTTTTCGAGATGGTTTGATTTCTTGATAACCGGACAGAAGCCGCCTGACTTAGCCATACTCAATTCTAATCAGAATGCCAGTCTGATACTGCTCAATTGGGCTGTGATTATGCGGTGTGTTTTAACAGAACGAGGAAAAAAAATGCCTCTGCACTCAATTGGATAGACCTATAACCAATCAGAACAATGGATGTTTGTGACGTTGCTCTGCAGAGCAACGGACTTTATCTGTTCCTCTTTTCAAATGAATGCGCTGTCGATATCTTCTAAAACAGACTTGATGGCAGAATCTAAACATCTCAGTTCTCCCTGCAGCAGCCATCGTTGTTGTAAACAAATTCAACCCAGGCGCTCTTTGGTGACGTTGTTGATTACGTTACTGTTGTTCACCTTTCAATCATCGTAAGCCCGATTTGATTGGTCCGAATAGATCTTGTGCGGGCATAATTGCTCCTGAACAGAGGAATGCAAGACCGAACAGGCTAGGTAACTGTGTCAATGTGTGTCAATAGTTAGACCACGATAATAAGTCAATCCCACAGGTTTACATTGGTTGCAATGAAAAAAAAACCTTGTCCTATGCACTATTGAGACAATATTTATATATCCTTTATTCTTCATTTTGACACTATACGGTTGAGGAAGATTTCATCTTGCCAACTCTGCTGTTCTTTTAAGTAAAAATTAAAGAGCAACTCACCACTCAACACAAGAGTCTAACTGCACTTACATTTCCTGTAGGTGGAGTTAGCCTATACAGTATAGCTGACATCAGCTTTAAAGGCTGAGCGGGTAGCAATGCCCAATTCAATTTCAAGTGGAGCATAAAATTTTAACCTAAAGAGGGCACCACATGACGGTTTTGGTAGAAAATTACATGTTTTTAAAGTTTTTTTTGACCATAGTGGGCTTTATTTAACAAAAACAAGTTGATTTTGTTAAAATTAGTTGACAGAGTATTTCTGCCTACCTACCCTTTCAACACTAACCAAACAAGAATATGTTAAACTGTCAATGGGTTGCTATACAGACTGACACTTAGCAGTCAAAGAGATCACTCTGAGATTTTACAACTTGTCAGATTTTAAAATGGAAAAAAAAAGAAACTATCAAATGGTTTGAGAAGCCTTACACCTCTTCCTGACTTTGTTCTGGCAGCAAGAATCTGTTTTCATCAGCCACAGTGACTCGTGCTGCCAGCAAGACTCCAAATCTGAAATATTAGAGACAATACATTTTGAATTTATTCTCGCTAAGAGATTCACCGAAGACACTGGTCGACACACATACACAAACCAAGACACACAAACACACACAGATCCTTGCTCAATCATTCTCAATAACACCCACATGGGTCACTTTCATAACACGGAGAGAACAAGTCGTAGGAGGGAGATGGAGAGAGCGAATGGTGAGAGGGGAAGTGAACACACTGCTGGATCCACTCGTTCTCCTCCCCAGGGAGATGTTTGCACATTCAGGCACACACACATTCACACACACACAAACTCCAATGCATATTTAGATCCATACTAACATACTCACTGAATAAATATGACTGAAAAGATACAAATGGACCTAGACAATGGAATTGCAGATCATCTGCAAGGCAGACATTTCATATTTTTCCTGCCTGAAAAGGTCCACTTCACAGGTAGATGAACAAAGGTTCACTCACATCTCTTTCTCTTTGTCGTTTTCCCTTTATGACTCACACATAAGCACACACACACACACACCAGCTCAACTGTGTTGAAGCACACACCACAGCTTTGACTCATGCAGTCACACACACCTTATTAACTCACGGAGACAATCTCGTCCCACTTTACCCCAATGGTTTAAGGCTATAAAATTTGGGTCTAAATATACCACCTGTGCAGAGAACTGAAGGGAGTGGGGCAGGTAGCAAAAGGGATAGGACCGGCTATTTCCAGCAGGCGTGACCCACTGTGGTAACCCACTTTCTTCCTCTCTCCTTCTGTCTTTCCACCTCTTTCTGTGGCCTGGTGAGCATCACGAGTGTCCACTGGAGAGCTCTTTGTGGAAAGAAGTTTTGCCTCCTGTCGCTACCCGCCACACTCTGTCTCCACTGTCCCCAGCTTTTGGTCTAACTTTACATGTTTTAATATCTTTACTTTGAGTTTTCTTTAAAGGAACCCTGTTTTTGCTCAAATATGCAGCTTGGCTCTATGCTTATACATTTATTTTCTTTATTTCAAAGGATTATGATCATATACTGAATGTGATGTCACCTGCTCCTTAATATAGGGTAATGAGGGGAAAAACTGTTTGTACATTCATTCACAAAAATTTTCAGCGTAAAATAGCAAAGACAATCTCCCCTATGTGTTGCGCTATACTTAACCAAACAAGCCGATGATGTCATACTGTGTCGAATTGACATGACCTTTTAGACATCAAGCCTTCACTACGGAAACAGAGATGGCGGGTAGGGACACACAGAATTCATATAAAGTCTTACATATAAGGTTAAAGTCATATATCCTCCTGTCTAGTGTTTCACATTTATGGTGATGAAACTTTGTTAAGTTCACTGAAAGAACTACCGTAGGTTGAAGTTCAGTGATCGGTTCAGTCTCTTTGATTAAGTTGAGCCTATATGTCTGTTAATGGCAAGAAAGTGTGTTAGTGAAGTTTTGCTGTGCTTGAGCCTTGAATTTCATGGACATTTTGTGGGGCTGGAAAATTTATTGAGTTTTTAAAGAATATCGTTATATCTTTATATAAGACACAAGATGACCCTATAACCTTTATATTGTTGGGACACAGAAGGTTCTATAATTTGGCTAAGAATATTTATGCATGATTTTTTTTTTGGCAATCATTAATGAGATGAATAATTTTATGTACAATTATTATACACAGGGACCACCTAATATTCAGGAACTATAGTAACAGCTAAATATTTCAGTCTTAGTTATTGTTTATGATTACCTGCCTGATTAAGGATGAGGTAATTAAACAAAGGTGAAGGCGTGAGCTCTATACGTTCACTGAAGAGCAAATTTCTATATATGTATGTGAAATAATGAATAGACGACTTTCCAATATGCAAGAGTTTATTTACACAAGAGAATTAAGTCAACCATTTAAATCAACAAAGCTAGTAACACACCTAACTAATTAACAGAGAATGAACAGACTAATTTCCAAAGATAAAGAACACAATGAACAGATAAATATGCAAAGACATAGAAGGCATGCATCCTGATGTTAAAAGTTAGTATGAATCTGGATGCTTAAATACCAAGGCTTATATTGAAATGTTTGAAAATGAACATTAATTAGTTCACCAACTGTGATTAGTTTAAACTAATTAGTACCATTGGTTTATGTCTAAACCAATAAACAATGCAAGGAAAAATAAAACAGTCTTTGGAGGAAGTAATGTTTTGTTAAAGAATCCGCTTGATTAGAATTCAATAACATTTGGATTAGTGTCACCCAATGGCTGTGTGTACCCCAACAACATGGATATAAATATATCAGTACGTCTTCTTGCATCTATTTCTTTTTACTTCACCTGCTCCCCCTCCCTTCCCTGCTGAACACATCTTACTCTAACAGCCAACGAAACTGCTAAACTCAGTCTTGAAGGCAGCGACAGCATGGAAATGGATGAAGACACGAGGGAAAGTACTAAAGAGGAGCCGCTGGTTACTAAAACTAAAACTACTGCCTCAATTATTTGGAGATTGTTTGGATGTAAAGTTTCAGATGTGGAAAAAAATTAACGCGGTCAGTGGAGAATGTTTAAAATGAATGTTAACCAAGAATCTCCAAGCACTACAAATCTTTACTTTAATTTACAACACAGACACAAAGAACAGTATAAACAGTGTTTAAAACGTCATTCTGTATGCCAGAAAACAAGACTGTCTTAGCCTCCTTCTGCCCCGAAACCATGGGTTGGGAATAGGGAGGCGATTAAACATCTGTTATGAACCTGCTGTGTGTCTTTTTGAGGCATCTTCCTTTTTAGCAGATCTTTGTAAGTGCTACTATTGCACCTGCAGGGATTTGTACCTTTCTGCTTCGCTTGATTCTGGAAGGTTTGGAAATATTCCTGAATTTAATAAATGTAATATTTTGATATTGTTTGCTAGCAAGAGCTGCTATCAGACATCAGCAGCTCTCTTATGCTTTGAAAGGAAGGCCACCTAACCTCAAAAGTTTTGCCACCGGACCTATCATTCTAAGATACTCATAAAAATAATAATTTTCAATCCACGACCCACCCCGATAATGAAAAAAAAATTCTATTTTTACCCACAAAAATTAAATGATGTATCATTCACCTGTTTCAGGATTTCAGCAGTGGCTAATTAAATATAATTGGCTCAACAGTTAAACTGTTGCTTCTCTTTTACAAAAAAAAACATAAAAGAAACACAGGCGATATCGCTAAAAGAAATGATGCACATGAAAAGATATGATAATGCATGGAGGAAACAGAGCAAGGAAAAAGGCACATGAAGACGAGGGTTTTGATTTTTATATACGTCCAGCCTCCAAAGATTTAGATGTGTATTTTCTTCTCACCAGCATCAACAACTCCTTTTTTTTATTTTACTCTTATCATTAAACTCATATGTTAGACATATTATTTTATGTTGTTATTCTACTAATAAAAGTATTTTTTATCAAAATTATGATTCTGCTTGCAGCCCTAGAGTTCAAAAAGCCTCTCAGAACCATACACCTGGGCTGAATTTCAACATTAGCCCACCCCTGACACAAAGCAGTACTTTTTAATACCAGTGCTATAAATATTTTTGGTTTGGTAGAAAATTGTTTTATTCAAAACTGTAATGATAATATGTGCCAATACCTTTTGACACCGTTTCTAATGTACATCTACAGCTGTGAGTCAATAACAGTGACTGTGTGGCATTTGAAACACGTAGCTTACTGTCTTAATGGCTTTTTTGTCAAAACCTTTTGGGAAGAATATATATATATATATATTTAGACAATCGGCTGAAAAATATTGAGATATAACTTTTAGTCCTTATCGTCCAGCCCTGCCATCTGATTTTAAATACCGTCTGTAATTGGTCCATCCCGCCATTGACCAGTGAGTCTACAAAAACCTGACACAGATCAGCCAATACTCTGAGTTATTACAGCAGGAGGTTGACTTCAACTTACCCATCCTGTCTGGTACACAGAAACATCAAAAACATGTTTTGTTTAAGAGACTAGTTTGAGAGCCACAAATTTGCCTATGTTATTGTATATCATTTGGAATACCCAGCATTTAAGCATTTACGATTAGATGGGTCTCTCTAGGTTTATCTCGTCTGATTGAAGACCAGTCTAAAGCATAGTATTCACTCTTCATTGTCTCTTAATCAACAATGACATGTTTTTAAATGTTTTATTAAGGAGAAAAATCTTCAGCATTACCGTACTATAAAAATTTATTGGTAGCCATGTAGTAATGCAATCAGCTCGTTGGACAAGACAGAGCACAATCCTCAGCCCACGAGAATGACAGCAATTAGAGCAATCAATCCCCCTTTTAATTTCTGACCAACTTATGTGTCTCCATTGGTATTTTGATGATTTCTCTCTGGGGATGAGCTCCAACACTTTTAAATGCTTTCCCACCAAAAAAAAGAACCAGAGCTATTGTAGTTCGGTGCTGGTACCAGAGACAGTGCTTAGTCAATTTTCCATTGATGCAGGCTCTAGTTGTTGCTGCGTCATAATGTCATCTGAACAGAGAGAGATTTTAACAATGGAGGAGTTCATCATGCTCTTACAAGTGCTGCTGTTGTGCCATCCCCTTAATCTGTTGCTCATGCCACATATCTATCTATCCATCCATTTTCTAAACTGCTTATGCTCAAAGGGTAATGGGGTGGCTGGTGCCTATCTCCAGCTGGCAACGGGTGAGAGGTGGGGTACACCCTGGACAGGTCGCCAGTCCGTCACAATGCAACATAGAGACAGACAGACAACAACAACCATGTATGCGCACACTCACACCAAAGAACAATTTAGAGAGACCAATTAACCTAAGAGTCATGGTTTGTTTTTGGACTGTGGGAGGAAGCCATAGTACCAGGAGGTAACCCACATATGCAAAAGGAGAACATCCAGACTCCATGCAGAAAGATACTTGGCCGGGATTCGAACCCAAAAACTTCTTGCTACAATACATCAGTTCTACCCACTGAGCAACCATGCAGCCCTCATTCTATATATTCTAAATCAAATTTAAATTGAAACTCACACTATGCCACTCTAAAGCGTTAAGATTACTACGAGTAAAGCAAAACCTTTTGTTATATTTGAATGATTACTTTTAACTTGGGGACTACTTATTTTCTGTCCCAAACACTGCACGGGCTCATTTTCACATTTGGTGATCAATAGATTTCACTCCACCAAACAAAGAATTGAGGAGTTTAACTATGGCCTCATAAGGTCTCATTCTGTGAAATTTTCATTTATTAATAATAATAATAATAATAATAATAATAATAATAATAATAATAATAGACATTAACTTTGACTGGATTACTCACTGTCTTCCAGTGACTTCCTAATTTTAACCAGTTATCCTTAAATTTCTTTTGTTTTTCTTGCCACAACTCTTTAAAGACCCTCTCCAAGTGAAAAGCTGAATCTTTGCGAAAGATTTAGCTTCACTTTACTGTGAGTATCGCTCTAGTAGTGGATTGACGCAAAATGTTTGCTTTGGAAGTAATTTTCTTTCTCTTCTCAACACATTTTTCCTAGGTTGTGTTAAAAAATGCCCACATGGCTGTTGGATCCCTAACCATCAATGAGGAGAGGTCAGAGGTCATTGATTTTTCTGTTCCCTTCATTGAAACTGGAATTAGTGTCATGGTTTCCCGCAGTAATGGCACCGTTTCACCTTCAGCGTTTTTAGGTGAGTAATAACAATCATTCAGCATGTTTAAAACATGATTAATATAAATTGATGTAATATGGAGTTTCTTTGATCATAAAAAACAGAATTCGAAATTGGGATTTACATGCACTCTGGAGTTATGTTCTAGATTAAAGTCAAAAATATAAACAGAAACAGGTACATTACTTTTTTTCTTTTTCACCAGCCATTAAAGGTTTGGATTGGTTTTCTAAGTGTGTTTGTCGATGGTTAATGATCAGTTTTCTGAATGGTTTATGTCTCTCTGGTTCAACCCACCTGGATCAATAAGTGGTTGACAGCCAGGCCTATGCAGAACGTGATGATTTCAGTTGCTTTGTTATGTCGATATGTATTCCCCACTCAAGATGTGTTCCAGCTCGACCAACACGCAAAGCGGTTGCTGCTCAAATGTTACACAGATGGATCTTGTTTGGTTTAGGCACTGGTTCTAGATTGGTAGGATTAGGAAAATACTCAAGTTATGGTTAGGCAATGCTCCCCCAATGCTAGGATTAGAAAATGATTTAGGGTTTGGCCATTGTTCTCGAATGTTAGGATTAGTAAGAAATCCACCGGTCAGCCAATGAGAAACGACAAAGGCGGGGCCTTGCCCCACAACAGATAAAATTGTAGTACTGTAGGTGAAGTTGAAACACATCTCAATGGGGGAACACATACCGACGTAACACCTCTCCTGAAAATCTCCCGGAGCCATCATTGTCCCGAATTTCTGACAGCCTAACATATAATGTACACTTCCTGTTTCTTATGTAAGAGGGATGGAGAATAAGACATGTTTCATTTGCATTTTGCCAGGGGCTATGGGGTACAGTTTTCTCATTTCAGCACCTGTTGGCGAAATTCGCCATTTTGAATCCAAAATAGGTCACCTAGGTGATTCATACAGTATATGTAGGATCAGGAAAACAATCAGCTGTAATTAGTGATGCACGTTGCAGCAGCAAGCCGCAAGTTTTCAGCACAGTCAGTATGTGACTTATAGAAACTCCAGTTTGAATTACTTTTTAAATTTTAAAATGTTTCAACTGACCTCAAGTCTAGTTTCCTTTTATGCCGGCTGTGTGATGGTAACTTCAGTGGTAGGTTTTTTTTCATCTCTTTGAGCCCAAGAGCGCAGGAGGACATGCTTTTGGTCTGACAGAAAACAAAGTTACAGCATCAAAATCAACAGACTCAATACTGTGCTGCAACCAAACTAGGAAAAAGCACTTTCACACTCTCTCCTGACACAGAGACTCCTATGACTTTTTAGAATGATTAATAATTGAGTATTGCTAAACTTTCAGTGCTGCTGAGCAGGGGTGTATCCAGGAGGTAATAAAGAGGGGCTAACAGGGCCCAGGGTGAGTTTGGGACTGTAGCACCAAAATAAAAGCCGAACTGTTCTTCTATTGGGAACCTAATCTGAGCTGGTCACGTTTTAGAGTTCTCATCTGTTAAAAGGACATTTAAAGTCATTTTATTTTGCTATTGTTTATGTGACAATGTAGCCTCTAACTCTGCTTGCTTTTCAAACAATTAGTGATTGGCGAAAAATCACAGAAAATCAAATAAAAATATTGCAACTTTTCACAAAAGCTTTTTCACAAAAAAGTGGAGGGACTGTTTGATTTCTTAATTTACATTGTTGCTGTGGACTGTTATTTTGTCAAATAAATAAATACTGTAAAATTCAAGTATTTCTTTTTTTCTTTTATAAACCACCCCCTGTGCCCCTTTTGAGCGTCTCCCTAATTCTGAGGTCTCAAGGTTGTTAAGTATAGTGGAACCACTTGACATAAAATTGATAAGTAATCCGAGGTCTCTTTTGTTTCAGTGAGGATATGGACAGGTAGCTATTGACTTGTAAAAGTATATATAAAAACAAAATTTTTTGGCCAGTATTGTGGTGGTTTTCATTTGAATTACATGGGATTTTGTTTGACTTTCCTTGCTGACATTCTGGGTGCATTCACACCAGCCCTGTTTATTCTGCTTGAAACAAACTCTAGTTCGTTTGCCCGGTGTTACGCATTAACGTGTTTTTGTGCTAACTGGTTTCCAACTTCCATTAGTGTCAGTGGTTGTTAATAACTACCCTGGGGTACAATGTGTTTATAATATGTCATATTTTAAATTAGAATGGGATTTACATGATTCATAATCCTAGCTGATGAATCTGCCGGCGCCGATTGTTCGCATAGCAGATTTGTCTGCTTTTTATCATATCAAACACTGGAAAAATACTGAAAAAGTGGTCATTGTAATCGCTCCTCACAGCTCTCTCAGACAGGACCCAACTATGAGCTAGGAGCGTGGAGCTACTTGCGTGTTGCTGGAATTTTTTCACTTACATATCCCAAAGATGAATGGAAAAAAGCTCAGGCTGGAATGAAATTTATTTGCTCATGGGGAGCACGGATTTGCTGCTGCATGATAAGAGGTGATCATGATGGTGGTGGCAAAGGTGGTAGGTGGATGTGATGTAGAGCAGTTGGTATTTGACGTCACTTCCGATTAAACAACTTTCCAGTTGAAGAAATCAAATAAGTCAGGGTTCCAATATGGCAACGTCCAGGGAGCCATTGTTGGTAGTACATCTTATAAACATTATTATAAGTTGTACCTTCTATATGCAAAGACTACTTTTATTTAGTTTAGAGATGCAGTGTCTACATGTAACGTTGATTTAAGATGCACTCTTACAAGTGCGTCTTGTAAAATAAAAGTTTAGCCACATCACAATCTTTTGTTAACACAGTGAGCGGCTATGTTGAAATTTTAATGGTGCGTTCACATCCCACACTTTGTCAGCGTCAAATAACGCTCAAAAAGCGGCGAGTTTGAGGCCTATTCCATTTAAGGTGTGCAAAGCGTGGGCGGACCTTTCTCTGGCGGATGTTTTAAACACTAGCGGATCATGGTTGGCTAAACAACGTTGACGTTGCAAGCTTCTTCCTTCTGAAACGCAGGAAAAGTTTTGAAAATTGACACGGTTAAAACACACAAAGTGCCTCTCTGACAACCTCAACCCGTTGACTTTACATCTAATTCTTGTCAGGTTTTCCCCACTCGGAGTTCAGAATTTCTAAGTTCCAACTCCTAATGGATTGTACTATTATCATGCTGCACAGCCTTCATTCAGCTCAAAGGGCCCCTTTTTATTTGACCCCGTTTGGAGTGAGTTTGGCAGCTTTCGTTAGATTTAAATGTTTATGTTTAGATTTCCTCTTTTATAAAGTGAGGAAAACAAAAGCGATTTAATGGGTGAAAATATGGTAAAATAAGTTTCAGGAACCTTTCCCAGACAAGGTGTTCTAAGCTACATGATAATTCAGCTAACTGCTTATTTTTTCTCTCTTTCTCTTCACCCTCTCATGTTTCCCACTCCTGCTCATTTTCTCTGACGCTCCCTTCCTCTTCTCAACATGACACGCCGCATTTACATATCTCTCTTGCTTCACTTTCCCTTTCTCTCTGCTGCCCTTGCTCAAGGGAAACTCCCTCCCCATGTACCTCATTTCTGCCTCACCTCCTGCCTCCTTACAACCCTTTACCCAAATATTTTTTCTGCTACATCACTTTCTAACCATGCTTCCTCCTTTTATCAAACCATCGTCTTCTTTGTTAAACTTCATCTTCCCCCCTACTGGTCCCCCCCCCCCCCCTTCAGAGCCCTTTAGTGCAGATGTGTGGGTGATGATGTTCGTGATGCTGCTGCTGGTGTCAGCAGTGGCTGTATTCGTGTTTGAGTACTTCAGCCCTGTGGGCTACAACCGTTGTCTGGCTGATGGCAGAGGTGAGAGCACTGAACTCACCACACACGCACACACACACACACACAATAAATAAAAAACTCCACTCATATACACACACATGAAACCTGCTTGGGTGTGGATTACTTCAGAATACAGTATTCATATAATGTTGCCATTTATACAGTGCCTTGCAAAAGTATTCATACCTGTCAAACTTTTCTGGATTTTGTCATACTGCAAACAGAAACCGGAATGTTTCATTGAGATTTTAAGTGATAAACCAAAACAATCCAATGCAACACGTTGGCTACACTTGAAACAGTAAATAGAGTAAAACTGTGTTAAATAATCTCACGTCGATCGGCTGTGATTTCGTACCTAGAACACTTTTAATTGATTGGAATATTTGTAAAATTGTATTGAAATGTCTTTTCGTGTAAAGTGTCTAGGAATGACATCTGTTGTGATTTAGCACTATCGCTATCGCTAGTTTGATCTGAAATAGGAAAGATGGTTGTACAACTGCAAATCTACCAACATTAGAGCCCACCACCTAAAAGTGATCGATTTGGCAGGGTGAGCATTAACCAGAGAAGCAGCAGAGAGGTCCTTGGTAACCTTGGAGGAGTTGCAGTAATTCATAGCTCAAGTGAGACAGTCTAATGCATATACACGTCATTAATCTGACATTTTTTAAAAGAGGATAAAGAGAAAAAAAATAGTTGGACGAAGGTGCTCTGGTCAGATGAAACCAAAACTTATTGAATGTGGCAGATAATTAATGCCTTTCAGAAACAATTACCCTAAAATACAACCAGAACTACAAAGATATGGTTAAGCTGTTACAATGATCCAGTCAAAATCCAGACCAGAGGTGTCACATCTGGCTCTTTAAACCCTCCATAGAGCCTCTTAGAACTTTTGCACGGCTATCTTTTAGAACCAAGCAGTATTTTGATATTTTAAGGGGAAAAAAGGCTTTTATGCAAAATCAGCAACATTTCACAAGAAGAGGACAAGAATGGTACTAGTAATGAAGAAATTAATACTGTCACATCATTTACATTTTATATATCTGAATTATTGCCTGTCAGTTTTCCGAATATTGAAATAAATATTTTAAGAACTGACCTAATTAGAAGTGTTGTGTGAATTTTGTGGCTCCAGGCAAAATGTATTTAGCAGAACTAAAGGAAAAAATGTCTCTTTGGATTGTTAAGGGTACAGACCTCAGGTCTAGACCTGCATCCAGTTGAGAAATCTGTGGCAACATGTTAAAATTGACACAGCACACACAACAGATCATATACAGCTATGACCACATTAGGATTATCTGTAAGAGCCAGGGTTGCATGATGGAGAAGTTTGTATCATTGTTACCTTGCTGCAAAATGGTCCTGGATTCAAATCCCAGCCTGGCGTCATTCTGTATGGCGTTTACCTGTTCTACTTGTTCATTTGTGGGTTCTTTCTGTGTACTCTGGCAGTAGAAAGGCTAAAGCCCTCCATGACCCTGCTCAGAAAAAACTGCTATAGATAATGGATGGATTGATTAACAGATTATTTACATTTTAAATGCACAAGATTCCCTCTTCCACCTTAAAAATCTAGTGATTTCCTTCTGGATCAGTTGCATCCCAACAGATCCCACTTCTAGAGGAGAACAAAGTTTGTTTCATTTGTTTAAAATTTATTTTTTTAGAAATAGCTGCCTGTGTTCCTGTGAGTTGTTCCTCCTGAGAGTACCTCAGTTATCTGTGTAGCTTTTTAACCCTTTCTGGGTTTCTGAAAATGTCCCAATAAAACATCCACATTTAAGTTAACATTTCAAGAACCGTTAACCTGTGGGGGGCGGGGGATGAATGAAGGAACTTTGGAACGTATTTAGAGAAAATGACAGTCGTTGCTCCAGTAAACAGTAAAGAGGTTTAGATAAGTAACGCTCCAGCTAACCATTTTCTCTTAGCAGTCGACTTATCCCCAATTTCCACTGCATGCGCTGCGCTCCGCCAGGCACGCTGCAGCAAAAATGATCCCACTGTAGTGCATGAGGGCATTTCCACTGACACCGGAGCAAGTCCACAGTCAATCTACACAAATCACAAAGCATCAACAAGATGCCGAACATGCACAATATCACTTTTTTCTAAATATATCAGTAAAGACAGACTAGATTTTTTTTTGTATGCATAGCTAAATTAATATAATGTCACGTAAATGTATACACATACGTTGTATAAAATTATTGTGTGTGTTTATACATAATTTACACACATTATAAAATCAAAACTTACTTAATTCTGAAAGCTATTTTTCGATTTCTGTCACACAACCTAGCAGGTGCGTGGGTCAACAATTACGTCTTCAGATACGAGAGAAAACCAACAGGGCTAATCTACTTCTCCTCATCCAACATGGATGAGGAGAAGTAGATTACGCTGTTGTTTTCTGTTCGTCTTCCACGTAATGAATAGTTTTGGTCCGTCTTCCGTATTTATTACTGTCCTTTATAGCGACATCTCGCAATTCCTGTGCATGCTTCTTTGAACGCCTCTGGGCTCTGGAGCTGAGTGGTACTGGAGCTCATGCAGTGTAAGGACGGCAGCGAACGCCTGTGGGGTTGCATGGCGGAGCGGAGCGCGTGCAGTGGAAATTGGGGGTTAAAGTAAATATGCTTTGCAGTGCCTTCTCTGAGTTACAAAGACTGTTGCACAAGTTGTTTTGCTATGTGCACAAACACTGAAAAGCACAGAAACACACTGCCCCCGCACATAAACCCAGTCGTTCTCACTGACCAATGACTTTATTCCTATCTTCCTTTTCCTCCTCCTCTTCTCCTCCTTCTCCGCCTCCTCGACTCTCTGCGCTCTTTTTATCATATAGAGATAGATCTAAACACAGGTTTCAATAGAACGCTACCACTGCTTTCCTCACACTGGACCTATATCCTTTGCATAAATTTCCATATTTCCTCCCAAAACTCCTGTGTTAACTTTGACACCACGAGGCTAGTTTTGTCTTAGATCTTACCATCTGAACAGATGAGAGACAAAAAAGAAGAAAATCAATCTCCCTCTAGTCTATCTCTGATGTGTCTATATATAGACAGTGGTTATCTTTTTTTTATCCCTCTCATCCTTCATCATCATGTTTTGGTGAAGAAGCTCTGCCCTAAAGCTCTCTGTTCTCTTCTCTGGGCCTCCTTGTGTTTTACATACACACACACACACATATATGATTTATTTTATTTAGCCGCTTCATTATGAGTTTGGTATCATGAAGAGTGCAGATCGAAGTTTTGTATCAATGACAACATCGCAGAGTTGTAATGACTATGTTTTGGTTCCTTTTAAGCAGCTCTCTGGCTGGCAGACATTACTGAGGAATGCTTGGCACTATATGAAGTCAGTTTGTCCAAGAACACACAAAAAAAGACAAAAACACTTTGCAACAAAATACACACCCACACACTTGCACACTCACTCTTTCCTGCTCACACGCACCCACACAAACATTAAAACCCAACTGCTTATTGTGGTGAGGAATTTCATTAAGGACTAATTTGTACCTCAACAGCTTACATGAATGAGGTAAAGCAATGAAAAATCACCCTTTCCCAAGTCTCTCTGTAATACTCACACATGTCACTGCTTTTCCCCTTTTCTCATGGTACAGGGCCGCAAAGTTTAACAGGGTTTATGTGACACAGCAACACAAAGTAGTGCAAACTGTGAAGTGCAAGTCAAATGAGACACAGTTTTGTTTTTATTCTCAAAGAAAAACAAAACGAACAAAAAGCTGGTAGCTATGAGTTGTCTGGCGCATCTCTATATCGAATTTGCACATACCGAGACAATTTTGCACATTTCTCTCTGCAAAAACTGCAGGCTCAATCAGACTCCTAAAAACAGTCGTTTTTGCTTGTTCAGAAAGTCATTCTAATGTTTAAACTCACATTGACTGTTTCTTTCAGAGCCGCATGGTCCATCTTTCACCATTGGTAAAGCCATCTGGCTGCTTTGGGGTCTTGTCTTCAATAACTCTGTGCCGGTCCAGAACCCCAAAGGCACCACCAGTAAAATCATGGTTTCGGTGTGGGCCTTCTTCGCTGTCATTTTCCTGGCCTCATACACTGCTAACCTGGCTGCTTTCATGATCCAAGAGGAATATGTAGATCAAGTAACTGGTCTCTCTGACAAAAAGGTAAGGTGGAGGGTGGCCATTTTGCATTCCTTAAAGGTTTCATGTAGAGATTTTTTTCATTTTTTTTCCCCCCTCTCCTCTTTACCTCAAAATAGTTCCAGAGTCCCAATGACTTCTCTCCTCCGTTCCGGTTCGGAACGGTCCCGAATGGGAGCACAGAGAGAAACATCAGGAACAACTATCCGGAAATGCACTCCTACATGACCAAGTTCCATCAGAGAAATGTCAACGAAGCTCTACAGAGTCTGAAGGCTGGGTAAAGAGCTTGCTATGATTTTGCCATTTTTACAGCCAGATTAAAACAATGTTACCAGCTAGAACTCCTGACTCATACTAATGTAGCAGATATAAAATCTGTGGAAAGACAGTAATCAGACTTTTTCTCATGAGAGTCTTCATTTAGGGGCAAAACAACATTTTTTAGAAGTGTCAATGAAGTGTGTAAACTGAGAGACTTCTGATTGGTAGAGTGAAAATTTCCCTGGAAGGCAAAAGTTGTCTGCAGTGTGTGCACTGTCCAATCAGGCTGTTACAAATATGTGCCAACTCACCAAACTTCGTGAGGGTACACTGTAATTAAATAATTGGCTTTTGGCTATTTTAATTGGCTTTTGAGTCAAACGCTATGCGTGTTACTTAGATATGGAGACCCTGGAGGTAGATTTTCCTCTTATTTAATTACATTAAAATAGTTATGCAAACACTTGAGAACATAAATAATTGAATATTAGGGTAAAAACACTGAAAACGTTTAAATAGTAGAATAGAAACTTTATTTTAATTTACTATACTTTTAGTTAAAGGACAACTAAACACCAAATCAACTTTTTGTAGCTTATAAACTGCATAAATATGCTTCTGATAGTGCTCTCTACATGTCCTGGTCCCTTTTTTAACATTTGAGTGCAAATTAGATAAAATCTCACTTTTGAGCCTAAAACCGTCTGTGTGGCGCCATCTGTGCATTTTCGGTTGCCCTACATTTGAATTTCAGTCCTGTCCTCCCCATTTGCTCAGAAGTTTGTGTGACGTGATTTGGAGGTGTGTGACGTCCGTCGCTCTGCCGCTGGGGTATAAAAGCAGTCAAGGCTCGCATACGCCCTGTAGCGAGTTGGAGTTGGAATAGTGAGCGAGCGTTTTACATCAATTAGCATAGTATTTAGTTAGTTCTTTAGCGTAGCGTTTCTAGTGTAGTTACTTTTCTTTTTACTACGGCTCTGTATAAGAGAGGGGAACTCAGCCACACCTTCGTAGCGAGGCACTATGAATTGCTTGCATCACAAAACCTGAGTTACCCCTACTTACTGACATTTTCTCATTACCTATGATAAACGTAACGATAAAGGATAACTAACATCATTGAATGGAAAATAAAATCTGGGCTAAGAGTTCGTTTTTAATGGAATAATTGTGATGGTGTTTCTTTTTTTTTTTTTCATTCCTGAATGATTTTCTCGTCATGCTTAGATACTTTATACATCTCTCTGCAATACATTTTCTGCTGCAGACAATGATCTACAGTGGCTGCAGGTGCGCCTGTCGAGGCAGAATCACACGAAATTACTCGAGCTAATCCATATTTAGCATTAGATTTGGTAACAACAATGTACCACTCAGAGACGGCGCTCATTCTATGCTGCGATGCCGCTACAGGTTCGGCACCTGCTGCTGAGAACGAGACATCGGCCCGAAATGATATGACTCAGAGCCACTCAATTACTCAACAGAACTGGAGAAAAACTCAACCTACAGATTATTTCCCTTTGATGCAAAGGAGCCCGCGTTGCTGTGGCTCTCTCCGCCTTTCTGGCCGTCTGTGACTCTGCGCCGCTGCCTGCCAGTCAGTCACAGCCCAGACCACGCCCAGCGCGTATTCCCCCCGCGTTTTTCCTGGTCCGCCAGGCAACACCTTCTTTTGAGCCGTTTTTCAAAAATAAATGTGGGCGGGGTTATACTCTGGTGGGGTGTTGAGTTACTCTTTAAGTTACCATTAAACATCTGTGGGTGACTGTGGCTTGGTGGGTAGAGTAGTTGACTTGTAATCAGAGGGTCATAGTTTCACATCCAGCTTCTGCACTGAGATGTCATAATGAGTAGTTAAGCAAACTTAATAAGGCAACCAGCTGCAAAGCATTTCTGAGTAAACTCCACAGCAGGCTTTTGCTGAGTCAATTTTTAGACTTATTCACACTTTTAAGTTGAGCCAATTTGCAAAAACAAGTTGGCTCAACTCGATCAAATATATAGTTTCAACTTAACTACATAAGTTGTGTCAGCTCAGAGACATGAGAAGACCTGACTAACTATCTTTTTTTTAGGTTCACACAATGTAAACACATTAGTTTAATAAACTCGAAAAGGCTTTGCAGCTGGTTGCCTTGCTTTTTTAAGTTCAGTCAACTTTTCTTTTTTACAGTGTATGAATTTAAGGATGTAATCATCCTGTTTCTTAAATTACCACAAATGTTGGTGTGTTTAAAATATGTTTCAAATGAGACCAAACACATTTTTGTCATAATAATAAATGAAGCAAGTTTTGTGAAACATGAAAATTATGCCATGCTAATGAAATTTTTTTGGTCTCTTTATGCTCCATCTTCTTATATATTGCATATATGTTTGGATGAAAGGCGTAAGAGTTTGTGTGCCATTGCGTTAGACAGAGTGAATTTTTTTTCTTATGATGCCAACGCCTTGTAATTTTCTTAACATACTTAGTTATTGTTTGGCCATCTAGGGCTGAAATTCCCGACACAAAATCTGTGACTGCCCGTAAATTGTTATTAGCTCAATTATATAGCAGTAGTGGGTTGCACTGCCATGCTATAGGAGCCACTTCAAGCATTTGGTATGCTGAGCTGAGTGAGTCTTGGCCAGCGCTCGCAGAACACCTGCATAAGAATAAGTACGTTTATTGGGACATTGAGACTAAAGGCTTCTGTTTTTATCATGCCAGTTTGTTCTTAGGTGTCACAGGAATGTAATCTTGGTATAGAGAGGGTCCAGATCTCAACTTCTAGGCTTGGCAGAGAGGAGAAAAGTGTTGAAAAAGGTTTTTTGATAAATCACAGAACACTTACAAAAAATCTGGATCTTAATAGAGCAGAGCATCTGCTTTCAAGAAATAGATTTTCTGGAATTATTAAAGGAAAAATAAATATAGCACTATAACTCCGATTTTTACCTCATTAAGTGATATGCAAAGATACAAGATGAAATAGATAACGATATAAATGTGAAGGACTGGGTGATGGTAGACTGTATTTATAGCATTATGGTGCAAAGGAACTTTTAATTACTGAATATTATCGACAACACTTGAAGCTTTCTTTAAAAGGGTTTTTCCAACACTTCTTTGGACAGCATGAATTAACATACATTAGTTTGTTTTTATTTTGTAGATCTTCAACTTGCTCTTGTTACAGAGGAACAGTAGAAATATTTATCATAGCTAAAATCCTTTCGTAGTTGTTACTGTTTATAAACATAAAGCAGCTGAGTGACCTTAATAATACCTTTCCTCCCCCTCTTCAGTTTCCATCGAGCGTTCTTTTTCACAAGCCTGTGTGCCAGCTCCAGCCAGTGGCAAATCAAGTGAAAGTCTATTACTCTTATCAGCGGCTTAGTGGTATTTAGCAGGTTAATTGGAATGTTGTAGCTGTGCTGTCTGAATTCTAAATGCTAATTAATTGTAACCTATTCGTCTCTCTCCCCCTCCAATTTTCTCTGTCTCTTACTCTTTTTCTTCAGCAAATTAGACGCTTTCATTTATGATGCGGCCGTTCTGAACTACATGGCTGGAAGGGATGAGGGTTGCAAGCTGGTGACCATTGGCAGCGGCTACATCTTCGCCACCACGGGATACGGCATCGCCATTCAGAAGGAGTCTGGATGGAAGAGAAATGTGGACCTGGCTATCCTGCAGCTTTTTGGAGACGGTGAGCAAAGCGAGTCGTTTCCTGCACTGATTTATTCATGGATGCTGCTCGGCTTAATTCTCCTTGCAAGCAGACTCTATCATGCATAGGGCTGCTGATGTGATTTGTGGTTTAATCTTTTACAAAAGCATCAAATTTTTCCTAACACCGTATTTTAACTGCTTAGAAAGTAGATCACAAATTCTGAATGACCTTGAAGCAAGTAGGAAAGGATAAATAAAACTTATTTATTTTAGCACTGATAACACTGTACTCATAAGAAAAATTGCTTGGAGCTGGGGGGGGCATAAAAAAACCTGCTCAAACGAAGCTTGATGCAGGAAGAAACAATTTAAAATTTAAACAACAAAAAAGCATATTGACAAGGTAGCTGCATATCTAAATCTGAGATAAATTTGCTGACATGAAAAAAAAAAAAAAAAACATCTAAAATCACCAAAAAGATCTTCTTAACCGTTATATTGCAGAGAAAATGCCAAAAGCAGAAGAAAAAAAAAACCTAACAACTATGTATTTCCACTTTTCTGCTCTTCATGCCATGCTTAGCATTCTTTTTTGTCAAGCACTTTATTTAATGTTTGGAGAATAGTGTTGAGCTGTGGAAACTCGGGAAACATCACAGGTGTGCATTGGTTATTTTGCTTCTATGCCCCAGCTTCTTCCTCCTCATCCCTGTGAGCAGTCTCTTTTGCAGGTACGTAATATCAAGCATGCAGAGCGCTTGAGCAGCTTGGAGGTGAGCTTGCGGCATCATCTAAGGGCTTACAGTGCGTTTCTATAAGCTCCATCATGATATTTGAAGAGCCTCTTAAAGTGCATGGATGAAAAAACAGTTGTATGTTATTGTTATTTTAGTCTTTTTGAATTGTTTTGTACTTCAAAGGACAATGTAAGCTCTTTGGTTCATCATTTTTTGGCATTGCAAAAAGCAACCATTTCTTCACCAACGTCTTTAGCCTGGAGTAGTTTGTTGTAATGCATTATGGGATAGTTAGAGTAACTGATGTGTGCTCCATATAATTGATTGATAGGATACATTTTATCCCAGGTTGTGTGTGTGATCTAAGGGTTTTTATCTGCTAGCAAACAACTGCGTGGATTACTGCTCCCTTGTGGTATCAGTGCTGTATCACATCCAGGTGGCGGTAAAAAAAAAGAAGAAGAAAAAAAGAAAAAAGAACCCAAACATCACATATTTAGAAAAGTTACATTGTTTGATTTATTGTCTTTTTTTTATGGATTATTTGTTACGCAGAGAGAGACGTATGATAGTGGTCTTGGAGATTTGGGATGGAACGGTTTGGCTTTGAAATAAACTGCAGAAAACAACTGCATCACAGATGTCAGTTGCTAATGTTTGTCTTTTGGATAACATAACATATTATACGCACCTGGAGATGAGAGACTGCTGTGTTTTTTTTAGTTTTTTTTTACCATGGTCATAACAGCATCTCTGAACCGAGTCAGAAGTACTTTTGGCAATAAGCATCCTTCTGTCTATGTAAAAAGGCAGTGAGGGTATTATAAAACAAATATCAAGGTGTGAGTATCCGAATTAAAACTTCAGGCATTACTGGAAGTATGGATGTCTACATTAATCATCTGCCAGTGCAACAGTTTATAAAAATGGAGAACAAACAAAGGGTTTGCGTTGTTTAGGCTTCAAGACATGTAAAAGTCTGGTCCCTCCCTCAGCTGTGTTTGGTCTATATCTGATAGAAGATCTATTTAATTGACATTGGGCTGGTGAAACACTACTTCCTTCCGCTTTACATGAAGAAAAATGATTTTCGCACTAGCACATTCTGATTGGGTTAAAATGATTGAATGGCAATCTATCCTTACGAGGAATTTACACCAAAGTCATGCAAGTGTGACACGTTTACGTACATGTATTCAAAGGCGTCAATCCGAACCCAATGTATTGATTTGGAAATGGCCTACTAATGTTTGTTGCACAAAGGAAATACTTACCATAAAAATGTAATTTGGACGACACTGTGCTCCAGGCTTTCTCTTTTTTAATATTGTCCTTTTAAAAGGGTGTCTTGTGTCATAAAGGAGAGAAATCTTCTCTACTCCGACAATTAACCTTTCATCTTCCATTGTTTTGTATCCACTGATGTCCCAGTGACATACACAGTGTTTACGTCATCGGCATGTATTGCGAGGACTTTTATTTTGAAAGTCTAGTATACGTTTTATTTCGCTAAATCGTGTTTCCTGTGTTGGCACATCAGTTGCTCAGAAGGTTGTCACCAACACGCTTTACAAATGGAGCTCAAATTTATTTTCAGCGTTGCGTGGTGACACTCGGAATGCATGTGTATCTGGTGTAGCTTGTCCCATTGATAAAAGCGAAAGCATTTATGCGGCGCACTAAGAACGTATTCAGTTACGCTCGCTTTACACTCACATGACGCTTTGGTGTAAATTCAGGGTTAGAATGGAAAAAACAAGTTCGTTCATAGCTTAGTAAAGTTCAAAGTTGGTGGTTGCTAACATTAGCAGTCATACAGGTTAATGAAATGCTATCACTAGATAATAAAACAGAAACCATACTAATCTAAATATGATGAGTTGCAATTATCTACTGTGAATACTTAAAAGCAATTCAGTGCTCTCATTTGATTAGATTAGAGGGATACTGTATAGTGGTAGACATACAGCCATCTAATGGCAATTTTTAGGGTTGATATAAATACTAGAAAATTTGCCTCTACTTTTAAAATGTGGGACAACATTGGCTCCTTCTACATTTGAATTTGAGTGGCAATGAGATCATATATAAATTGTTCAGTTATTTTGACAGCATAATTACTGTCTTTACAAAAGCTAACATTTGATCAAATAGATTTTGATCCTTTTAGCTAAAACTAAACTGTTTGTTTATGATTATAAAGTCTGCAATGATAGTTTGAAGTCAGGAGCCTTACTTGCTGTCAATGTCTGAAAAATTCAGAGAGATTTTCTGATTGAAACGATGTCTCCTTCGGGAGAGACACAAATACAGGAAGACTCAAAAATATAATAGTGATCAAAAACTAAGGCTTGTGTTGAGAATTTAAAATATGCGTTTGTTATTTTGCTATTGCTTTTTGTCACAAGATATAGATGCTATACAATGACTGCAGTACAAGATGCTTCAAGCAGACATGCTTGCACTATAGAGACAAATGTTTTTAGTTTACTAGTTGGCTTAGCGCAAACCTTGTTTTAAAGTGTAGAGCTGAACAAAAAAATCCATATATTCTTTTAGCTTCCCCGATTGATTCTTTTAACTTACAACATGGTGATTGCTCTCATCTGTAGGTTAGACACTCACACATAACATGGTCCCTAAAAACGCTGTACTGTCCCTTTAACACATCTACATTCACGCTGTTCCTCCATTCGGCAGCTGATCAACAAATGTCAGCCTGTCATGTTCTCTGGCAGCTACCATGTAGACCTTTAAAGATGGACCGCTGTGTTCAGATAATGAGTTTTTTTGTTTCCTAGATTTCCAATCATGTTACGACGCATATTTATATATTTCTTTTTTTTGCAAGAGTGTGGAGAAGAAAGTCCTCTGAGGTTTCAATGATTAGTGAGGTTTTTGTTTACTACGATCACATCAGGCGATGCATTGGATATGAAAAAGGATTGAGCCAAGGTTTTTTTGTGCTTCTTAACCTGTAGAGAAGAGATACATTAAAATGAAGAAACCCAAATTTACAGCGTACTTTCAATACACTTTAGTTCTCTTTTATTTTTGATTCCATTTCTGAAGTCACTGCTAGTTATAGTATTTTAGGTTGTTATCCATCTGATTAGCCTAAACATTTGGTGTCTGAGAAAAGAAATCTGGATTTTCTGAGAAACTTGTCTCTGATTGGTTTTGTGACTAAAATATAAAGTCGTTTTAGACAAGAAAAGATAAGGTTGAGCTTTAATATAACCTGTGATTTAGCTCCGCTGTGGGGATCCTCTGCTTTATGATCACCCTTGGCTTTTATAAGACTTATCAAAAACTCTCCAGGGTTTCTGCTTTCAAATATACTTCTTTCCAGCTCTAACCTGAGCATTATTGGGTGTCTAGAAATGGTGGTTACATGTCTAACAGTCTCTCTTTATACACAATAAAGTACTAACTACTAATCATTTTCATACAGAAAATCATCACCATACAGTGCGGCTAAAATAATACAACACATGTATATGTTGCAGCTGCTATAATGACATTTATAAAGGTATAAGTTTAAAATATTTAGTTTTAATTTTGAGTAATTTTGTTTTATAATTAATCGGACTTAATTTTATTAAATATTTTGGTTGTTCTTCTCTAGTGCTTGTTATCCAGAATATTTTATATTTTTTGATCTTCATTGAGTAAACAGCTAAACACCTTTTACAATCAGGGGGTTTACATCCAGTATGAGAAAACAAAAGTACTGTGCAAGTCTGACTGAAGTCGAACTTTTGAAATGCATGTATCCATCTTAGTACAGCTGAATTCGAGCTGAACTTGTTTTCTCGTAATCGAGTTAAGACACCTAGAAAATTGCGGTTAGAAAACCAAATTAACCTAATAATGCTGGTCCCAAAACCAAGGGTGAAGTTTAGGGGCAATCAGGCTTTCTCAGCTACAGCTCCCAGATTATGGAACTAGTTTCCTCAAAATATTGGGCAAGCTTCCTCCCTACCATTTATCACTATTGAAAATGTCTTTATTTTAAAAAGCTTTTACTGTAAATTGATTGTTGAACCTGTATGTTGTGTTTTTAATGTTTGTTCTTTATTCATTGCCCTCTCTTTGATGTGCAGCACCTTGGCCAAAACTTTGTTTTCTTAAGTGTGCTATATAAATGAAATGAAGTTGGAGTTTTTTATTCTTACTGAACATGTGGACTTGGATAAAGACTCCAATTCTGGTTATGGTGTTAACTTGTCTTAAAAAGAAGCATCTTGACCCTTCAACTGGCAATATTAGTGTCCCTGTTGATGCGCACAATCAGCATGTTCCTAAATGTCTTGGGGCTTCTTGTTGTTTTCCAACTGTAATAGAGAGGAAAAGTGTGGGGAATCGTCTTTCAGCCAATGGCAGGCTATTTGCAGCACCAGGTGGGGGAAGGAGCAGCACTTCATCCATCCACTCAAGTTGAACAGTCGGAGAAAACTCTGGTTGCTTTGACGTCTTTTCTGACATCCAGAGTTAAATACAGAATGGAAAGGTTTAATGTGTCCAGAGGTGTTCTCATGTCTTGTAGCCAACTGAATGTGATATGGTCCAGAGTATTGAGCATCCTGAAACGAGAGCCGTTCAGTGGCCCGCTTTATTGTGTCCCAGTTAGGGGCGACAGTATAGCTCATGGTGTATTTGGACACCGTGTGTTGTGACACTCTGGGTTACAGTGCACGTGTGAAGGCTCGTACGTGTGAATACGGGTCGGCCCTCTGAAAATGAAAGTGCCGATGTGTGTAAGCCAGGTTGTGTGTGTCTGAGTTAGAAAGTATTGAGATTCAGCTTTTTTAGGACAGAGGTTTATTTTTTTTCTGTCAACTTACATGCAAAGGGTCTAATAAGTGTTCTTTGTTCATTGTTTCTTGCTTAATGAACATATATAAACAGTTTCTGAACAAACCAAACTTGTCCCAACTTTTAGAGTCACATGTAAATGTTTGCACATGAATATGGGTCGGCTTGCTGTAACACCCCACCCCCCGGTGCCACTGCAAGAACCAAGTTGCCCCATCTCACAACCTCTAAGGATTTCAATGTCACTTTGCCATGCCTCGCCGTCCACTCTGCTCCTAGTGGCCTAGAAAGGGATCCGGCTCACGCGGAAAGCCCCATGGTTCTCTATTGAGGGAGTGTGGGTTGTTTGACGCAGGCAGGAGGGAAACGAATATACTTATATTGCGGCTCTCAGCTTCCCATCTCCCAGCACGCTGAGAGTGGCAGATTCAGAGTAAGGCCGGCAAAACATAAACAAAGATAAACCGAACAGCAACAAAAAGCCAAAGAGAACAGAGAACAGCAAGAGGTGGGGAAAATTGCTTGCTATTATTCATGACGGATCAATCAAAGGTATTGATCAATACAGTTGTCTTTAATTGTCCACAGATGACAATAAAATAAATTTCTGAGAGGATTCCATCGATTATTGAGAACAACCCAGGGCTAGAAAAATTTTTTTGTTCATGCTGGAGCTCCTAATATCTCTCTGAAAAATGGTAACTTCAAATATATGGACCAATTCCACAACGCCCTCAGACGAAGACTGTAGCAGAATGAAATCGTTCAACAGATTGTTTTAAACTACCTCTGCTGAAAGGACAATTCGTTTTCTTTTTCTTTTTTTTTCTTTTTTGTGAAAGGAAACATCTGTTTGCAAGAAAGGAATGTAAAATTAATAAGAAAGGTCATAGGCTTTATCTCTTGAACCTATTGTCTCATGTGAACCCACGCCCTGTTTAAAACCGAGATAAAGACGTCAGACTCAGCTCTCACAGTATCAGCTGAGACAAACAGTGGACGCCAACCAGCTGTAACACACAGAGACCATGACGTACTCGCACCCTTCAGTGAAAGCCCGCCAGATATGTATCAGCCAACCCAAAAACAACGCCGCCTGATGACCTTCGAAAGAAACACAGTTTCATAAACTCTGTGCAGAAACACATCAGCTCGAAAAGCTAACTTACTACGTCACCCCCAACAACTCCAACTCCAGCAGTGACTACAGCGACTCCAGCTGATCATGCAAATTCAATTCTATGCAGAAACTCACGAGCTGATACCTACACACCGTCATCATCATCAATAGTCATCTCGCTATTTAAGTCATTTCCCGAAGCCCTTCAAACCCAAAAGAACCGAGGGATTTGTCTGACACCAAAAGTGGGGCCACACCCCCTACTAGTTATACACAATATGGCTCTTCACTTCACCTAACCGTGTCTGAAATCTGATGTCGACCAGACACCATTACCAGACTGCATTATTCCTGCCAAAATGTGTCCGGTGATTCTTACTCTTATTCACATTCTGAAAAATTCAGTACAATTCGAGTTATTATAAGCAATAGATCCTTACACACTAAAAGTACTTATAACCTAACAGTTTACAATCTGAATATAATACTGTGCAAAAAATAATCTCTCAATCAGTGAAAGAAATATTAAAGCAGTGACACTAAATATTAGATCTCTATCAGGGAAGGTTGTCCTAATCAATGATTACATCGTTACACATGACATACTCTGTCTCTCTCAGAAATGTGGCTAGATGGAAATACAGTACAAACTGCACTAATAGAGACTTGCCCAACTGATTATCACTATATTAGTGAGACCAGGACAAACAAAAGCGGTGGTGGATTTACTGCAATGTTTCACAAATCACTAAACTTCAAAAAGCTATCGCTAGGTGAGTTCAGCACCTTTTAATATTTAGCTACTGAAACAACTGAACCAAACAAAGTCCTTTTTCTTAACGTATATAGATGACCAAAACCTAACACAAACGTTTTCAACGACTTCAATTACCTTTGCTATGCAGTATGTCTAGACTATGACCAGATAGCAAGTGTGGGAGATTTCAACATCCATACTGACAAGCCCCAATATAGCAGAACAAAAGCACTGAATGATGCCCTCCATAACTTTGACTTAAATCAACACATTAATGAGCCAACGCACAACTGAGGACACACTCTGGAGCTACTTATTAGCAAAGACTCAAATATCTCTAACATTACTGTAACTGATATCGCATTATCTGACCATTTCTGCATCTCATTTGAAAGCACCATCCTAGCCAAACTATCTAATCAGAGTAAGACCACCGATAAAAAAACACTTCCTTAAAGAAAACTCAGCTGAAAACTTTAAACTGATGTTCCCTCCAACCTTATCTACATCCCCAACATCCATCAACACACATTCAGTAAACAAACTGACAGATTAATTTCTATCCAAAATCTCAGACATGACAGATAAGATTGCGCAACTTAAGGTTAAAACTGTCTCTAATAAAAAGAAGTCTCAGTGGGGAAGCGATCCACTGATATTTAATGAAAAAAGGGAGTGCCGGCACGCCGAGAGAAAATGGCGGAAAACTTGACTCCAGGTTCATTATGAGATATATAAAGAGCGACTGAACAAGTATCAAGTAACCTTAAAGGGTGCATTATTATTAGAGAAACAACAATAATCCTAGGACATTATTTGCTACAGTGGAGAGATTAAAAACTCCTCCAGTGACATTACTCTCTGAACTAAACTCCACCAGTGCCTGTAATGAATTTGCCAGCTTCTTCACTGAAAAGATCTTGAACATCAGGAGGTTAATCAGTACATCAGCTCCAACCCCAATACAAACTTTAAGCCCAATTAACATCCATGCAGAGAAAATGATTAATCTCCTAACAATAAACCAATCGAGCTTCGATGAAATTATTGACAAACTAAGCTCTGCTGCTTGGATATCTTGGATCTCAACAGCTTTTCTAAAAAAAGGTCCTCCCAGCCATCAGGGTGGATCTGATAGAAAATTTTAAGGCCAATTTATTTGTAGAGCACAATTCATACACAAGGCAATTCAAAGTGCTTCACAGTTGCATAAATTAAGAAAACAGATAAACAGAAAAAAAAAACATCAACTTAAAAAATAATTAATTGCAATAAAAAAGCAAGAGTGTAGATAAAACTCATCCCTCCTATCAGGTGTCTTCCCCAAAGCCTTAAAAACAGCAGATACCGAAGCAATACTAAAGAAGAAGAACCTAGACAGCATGTTAATGCAGAAATACAGACCAATCTCTAATCTCCCATTTGTCAGTAAAATTATTGAAAAAGCTGTGTTCCGACAGTTAAACAGCTTCCTAACAATGAACAACCACTTTGATATTTATCAGTCTGTTTTTCGTAAGTACCACAGCACCGAGACTGCCCTCATCAAAGTTATCATTGACATTCGTACAGATACTGACCGTGGTAAAACCACAGTACTGATACTACTAGACCTCCGTTCGGCTTTAGAACTGTTGATCATGATACATTACTGGAACATCTAGAGAGCTGGGTCAGACTCTCTGGTACGGCACTCGACTGGTTCAAATCCTGTCTTAAGAACAGGAACCTCTATGCGTCAATTAGCCAGTTCTCATTACAAAACACAGAAATCACATGTGGAGTCCCCCAGGGCTCCATCCTAGGGCCCCTCCTGTTTAGCATCTTCATGCTCCCACTAAGCCAAATTATAAACACCAATACTTTTAACTACCACAACTATCCCGACGACACTCAGCTTTATATATCAATGTCAGCAGTTGATGTTGAACACATCCAAACCCTTAATAAATTAATTGAGCAAATTAACAGCTGGATGTCCCATCATTATCTCCAACCGAACAAAAACAAAACCCAAGTACTTATCTTTAGACCCAAAAAAGATCGACTACATATAGTAATGCATTTATCTTTAGCCGCCTTGATTACTGTAACAGTATCTTCACAGGTCTACCTAAAAAAATTAATCAGACAGCTGCAGCTGATCCTGAATGCTGCTGCTCGTGTTTTCACTAGAACCAATAAAATAGAACACATCAACCCAGTTCTAAAGTCAGAGAGAGACTTTTGCCCCATTTTTACTACTTGGGTCGCTTTAGACCCAGAAACATCTTGAGGGAGGAAACCCATATCGATATAACAAGACCTAAATGGGTTGGGTCACCACGGCCTAAAATGATTTAGCTTTACACCTCCAGTAAAAAGCAGTCACAAATTCATTCTTGACAACTCGGATCCTCTGAAAAGTTAAAAGACTTTTGACACACCTCACACCTTAGACAACCCTAAGTTCATGCCTCCAGCTCCTGAACTGTGTTCCTCACGCCAGTACTGATCTAACTAGCGATCTTCCAGTCTGTCAGCCTGCGGGACAAGCAGAGAGACTTCTTGGACGTTCTGTTACTGTAATCAATACCACAGCAAGCCATCTTTGTCAAATAAGTGCAGATTAATATCCAAAACCGAATAAAAACTGCCTAATAAACTGATAGTGGAGTTCAGAAACATGAAATGGCCAAAGTCTTTACGTTAATTCCACGATGTGAAGACCTTCCCCAAGCCAGCAGAGGGGGACCAACAGACTATGGTACAAGCTATTAGCTACAGTTAGCCACCATTAGCCACCAGAATGATCTTAGACTGACCTGCTAATCAAAAGGACACACCCCTAATTCTTCATAATTTCAAGATTAAATTATATTTAAACGGAAGAGATAGAAAAAAATTCACCCCCCTCAGAGTTGTCATGACGGTAAACTTGAACTATCTGACCTAAAATGTTTTTTTGAACCAGGCTGTAAACATGTTTATTTTTGCTGTAAAGTTGGCCTTTTTAACTTGGAGTCAATTGGAAGTTGTTCCCTTTTTCAGCCAGCCCCCATCGGATAGGGGAGGAACTGCAATTTTTACCATTTCCTGGTTGGCTTCACTTTCTGCGGGCGGAGTTTGCCCCTTGGCTTCATCATAGTTAATGTTTAAAACCTAGTTTATGCCTCTCCGTCAGCAAGTTTGCCCTCACACGCATACATATTGACATGTCCTTCTTATACTTCTCCATTGATGTATCAGTGTTACAAAGCAATTCTCCACCAGGGGGTGTAGACATTATCTGATGGATCTGCCTACCATTGCATTGCCGTTTCTGGTCAATAACAGTTTATTTACTTCAGTAAACATACATCGACTCAAGCTGCGATGGCCAACAGAGAGTGAGTTTTGATTGAGGTGGAAAGTTTTTTACTAGAAGTGCAGCTCTTTGAATACTCCGAAAAGCGAGATGTATTGAAAACAGGGTTAGTTACCTGTACACCCTACATAAGGCTGAAAATGCGTAGGCACCAAGAACTCAGCAGTGTGAAATGCAATCTGACAAAATTATGAACAGGCTTCAGATTTTCCCATTATATTTTAAAAAAGCATTACAATTCAGAAAATATTTTTTTTAAAGCGAATCCTATGTGCGGTATGTTCCATGGATCATGTACAAACCAATAGGGTGTCAGAATAGTAGATGTTTAAAACTGTTATCAAACTGTAGTCAAATTCAATCTATCATCCATCCATCTATCCATTTTCGGAACTGCTAATTTATCTGGATAGGCTTTTTTGTTTTTTGTCTCCATCTTTTGCCAAGATAACAGTTTAAAAGTGATGGAGACGTCAGAAATGTCACCAAGTTTGACAACCAAGAACAACTTCCTTTCTTATTTGAAAATAAGACTTTGAAACAGAGATACGACAGGTGTGAGGCTTAAACGGACTATGTGAAGTTTGAAAGTTTTGTGCTCTAGTGTGCCCCCTCAGGCCAAACAAGTAACTGCACTCTGAATGGAAAGCTTGTGCATGAGGCTCACACATGCTGTTTGAGAGCTCACTCACAAACGAACAGAAACAACAGCTGAATCAGCCCCACACTGGACAATTTACTGATTTGCAGCCATGACTTCAACTGAGGTAAGAAGTCTTACAATTGTGTATGTTTAGTTTGGGCTGGAGTTTTGCTGATGCTAAAATCTGCTCTCTTCTCATGCCCAGCTGAATCTATCCTTTAGTTACCTCTTGTTCCGTGTCTGTTTATGATGGAAATAACAACTGCTACACCAGGTGTAAACTCGCATGACGTCATTACACATTATTGGAAAGCACTCGGGTAATCTGCTTGTTTGACCCAAGCACCCGCTCTTCAAGTGAATTTACATGATTAGAAGGCAACCGTGGTGAAAAGGCCTGGGCTCCTTCTACTGATCAGGGCATTACTGCAGCATGTATAAGGAAGCAAATTACAATTTTTTTATATATTTATTTGTGGTTAAACTTAAACATATCAATATAATACCCAGGGCTTCTAATGATAGATTTAACTTTTCACAAGATGTAAATGTATGCAGAGAGCAGCTAGATGGGGCTACATGAGACTTCACCTTAAAGAGAAATGTGACAAGATCTCTTGCTATGAAATGTTACTCCTTTACTGCTGTTTGCTGAAACAACCAGGGTTGCAAACTCACTCTTCTGCAGTGAAATTCAAGCTTTTCCTTCTTTTTATCCCCTTCCCACTGTCCCCAGTGTCACTACATATAAAGAAACTACCTGCACTTAAAGCAAAGCACTTTCTTTACTTACTCATTGGTTTTATCAGTGGTAAAGAGAGAGGCTGTTGGTTTGACACCATATCACCAACTGTTTCCCTCTACTTACTTTAGATAATCACTTTATTTACGTTAGTCGAAGCATTGAATGCACGGTGTTAGTTTCAGATCTTTAAGAAATGTATGCATTGTTTTTTTTGGGTTTTTTTTAATACGTACATAATTTTTTCTAAATCCTTCAGCAAAGTCTACTGTATTTTAAACCTCGAATTGCACTATAGCACCTTCTCCTCATTGATGCAAAATGATCAAGGCTTTATAAAGAAAATCTAAATTATTAAAGACAATACTTGGTTTAAAAATTGAAGATAAAACAACAAATGTCTTACAAAAGCTAAAGGCTTTAGATCGTTTCCAGGTGTCTTTCGTCAACAGATGCACAGAGGAGTTTGCTGTGTGTTTCTTTATCTCTTCCTCCTCCTGACGGTGCTGCTTCAGTGGTTGACTGTATGAGTAATTAAGCGATTCCCACCATGCCTCTCTCTGCTCTGTTTGAGAGCAGCATGTGATGAAACAGAAGGTGACCCACGAACGAGACCGCTAACTGACAGAGCGGGATCAGACTTGGAGTGAACACCTGCAGCAATATGTTTGGACTGAAGAGTTTGATGTCATCAACATGTGACGTGTGTGGTGTGTGCGTTTCTGCTGCTGCCATGTTTGCTGTGAACCCCCCTGCATTTCTTCTGTTGCATTACTTCCATGTCTCAGCCCATCCTATACCATTTTTATTACATCACATCTATCCTCACAGCTTTATATTTTATCCCACTCTTTATTATACGTCTCTACTGCCTCTTTTAGTGCTCCATCAACCCCCATCATCCATCTCTCCCTGCCTCCTCCTCCCTTCATGCCATCTGTTGCAGTCCTCACCTTCTCCCCGCCTTTGTCCTTCCTCTAATATTCTGTCCAATGTCATTCCCTCCAGGTGAGATGGAGGAGCTGGAGTCCCTGTGGCTGACAGGGATCTGCCACCACGAGAAGAACGAGGTGATGTCCAGCCAGCTGGACGTGGACAACATGGCTGGGGTCTTCTACATGCTGGGCGCCGCCATGGCCCTCTCCCTCATCACCTTCATCTGCGAGCACTGGTTCTACTGGCAGCTGCGCTTCTGCTTCATGGGCGTCTGCTCCGGCCAGCCCGGCTTCGTCTTCAGCATCAGCAGGGTGAGAGACGATGGAGGGAAAGGGGCACAAGGAGGGCAAAGGCTGCATTATATGAAGTTGACCTTCCTGACATCTAGAATATAGTTGGGAAACTGTGCCAAGACTGATTGAGAAAAAAAACAGACCAAAGCTTTTTTTACTTTTTTTCATGATTTCTCATAACAGCCAAGTCCAGTGTGCTCTATTGGGTGGTATTTTGTTGAGAGGTAGATTAAACCCTATTTTGAAAATGTTTTCTAAATAAAAATCTAAAAACAATACATTTGCATTCATCCCAAATGACTGGGACAAAAAACATCAGCCCAGGCATTTTTAGAGAATGGCCCACCAGGTAGGCTATTATTGGAAAAGCCATAAATGCCCCCAACCTTCGCCTAAAGATGCTTAACCAATGTAATCGACTCGAAAAAGTACTTTAGATTACTAGAGTATATCTTAGACTTAATATATAAAATAATGGATTTCTATACATTTAACATGAGATTCAGATAATTATTTATCAAAAAGAACTTTGTGCCTTTGTTCCTGGTGTTCTCGGTCTCTCAGAAACAGCTGCGTAAAGACAGAATAACTCCAGCTTTGTGCCTTCGTTTCATTCTAGCTGAAGTATGAGAAAAATTGTGTTCCTTTTCGGTTCAATATGGAACACAATATTTTCTCTGAATAAACTAAGGGACAGTTTGTTTTTTTACAGTGCAACACTACTAAATTCATTATCAGTAACATCATATCATCTGCCCAGCAGTATAGAAACTCAACTCATCATTATAGCTGAAATGCAGTACCAGGTATTGTAACTGGCTGTAAAAACGTAGCAAGCACAACAAAGAGAAACTGCACTTAAACTTGGTTTATATCTGACCCAGATAAACTGCAGTTCATAACTTCTTACCTCGGGTCTGTCCTCCTGCAGCCTTCCCTTTCCCTCATCCACCTGCTGGCCTCCACCACTTGCTAATATTACTGAAGTGGAAACTGCTGAAGCTCTGCCATAGCCACCAGTTATGTTATTTTTACACATTTTGGCAGAATCTGTGTGAAAGTCATGTATCGTTTTGGCCTTATATTTTTTCTGCACATCATTTACATTTTTTGTTTTCCATTTTCTTGGGAAGGGTGCACCTGACCTTCTTGGCTGTAATTGGTCCAGCCCAGTGTCAATCATGAACAATTGGCCAATCCAACATCTTTAACAGTTAATACCATTACAAAAAAATAAAATACATTCAGCCCACAAAAAAAACCCCAAAAAAACTCACAGAATGCCCGGTATGCTAATGGCCGGCCAACTATGGGTAAATCTAATTCTGTGCAACCACTTTCACAAGACACCTAATTAGCAAACATAGTGCGCCCATGTGTGTACTTTCATCTCTGTTTGAGTCCAGCTATTCTGTGTAGGGTTTAGAAGTTTGTTAGAAAACATTGGAGAAAAAAAACAGCAACCAGAAGAACAAAAAACACAGCAGGAACAAAGTTGAATACAAAGTTAGGTTAAAAATCAGATTCCAAGCTTTGAATATCTCACAGAGAACTGTTAATAGACTGTGGCACAACTACAAACCTACCATGACACGGCCTGTTAGAGCCAACAATGGCTTTGAAACGTAGGCACCTCCCAGCAGGACAATGACCCCTAAACCTACAGCCAGAGTTCAATGACTTAAATAAATCAGATCAAGGCATAGCAACATTTTAATTTAATTCAAAGCAAAAATTCTTCAATTATCCCAAAGTGAAATTAAATGTTGTAACTCTTGTCATCCAAGAATATTAAAATAGTCTTTGTGGATGGTGATGCTGTGAGCAGGAAGGATCTCCAGGAAGAGAGAAAGGGGAACTTCCTCCTTCTCTCTCTGCTGTTTGGGCCTGATCTGCACCTCCTTTTTTAACTCCTCTAGGATTTCAGGTTAATAGGTCAGATATAGTGTGAGCTTTTGAGATGCTAGTCTGCTGTTCTCAATTGTGAAAAGTTAAAATGATCCCGTCAAAGTACAGACATAAATCCAAATGACAACCATTGCCAAGACACTATCCATAACTGAATAGGATTAGCTGTTTTGCAAAGAATTGATAGCTATATTAGCCTGCAGATGTGCAAAAGTAGTAGAGAGACACCACTAAAGCTGTAACTTAGCAGTTGTCAGTTGTATAAGGTTACAATTTTGGGGGGGATTGTGAAAAAAGTTTAAATGAACGCTTTTGTAGAGCACTGTATTTATTTTCCATTTTCTGATCACCATTGGCTGGCAGAGTTTGTTTGCATTCATAGACGTTTCTGGAGCCCATGAGGTAAACATTTACAAAATGCTGAGCTGAAATCAATAATTCACTCGAGAAAAAATCAGCCCGTGAACCGGTGAGGGTAGATTACCACGTCCCAGGAGACCAAAGTCACCCCAAGGTGTTGGATTTGCATTCCAATTGTTTTGACATGGCTATGGTGTAATTCACTGCGTGGTTCTGAAGGTGAACCTGCGCAGGCTGAACCACGTGGCTAATTTACAGCAGAGAAGACACATGTTGCTGCTCGCTCTCTCTCCATTAGGTGTGCTGTTACCTAGATGGAGCTGTACGGCCAGAAAACAAAGCAATGAGGAAAAAAAATCTCCTGGATGCTCTCTAATCATGCTTGAGTGCTCAACTTTCATTATTCTGCCTAATGTTCATATTATGTTGTTAAAGTCTACTTGTGTGTGACCATTTCTGTTTATCAGCGTCCCTATGCAGTCTGCAATGATAAAGAGCTTGATTCTCGTTTTTTTAATTGGTCTGAAATAGCATGGAAGTAGACACTTTATCGCCTATCCCACTGACAAAATGTATTCTCACTTTTCTCCTTCCTTGTATGCATCCTTCCCTTCTTTTGTTTACATTTTTCTATGTTCCTACCTACTTGTGTCTTCCCCCACCCCTTTATGCTTTGTTCATCCTCCTTTCTTGCATCCATTGTATCTACCATTCCTTTCACCTTTGTGTCTTACCTTGCTACCTCGTATCCTCCTCCTACCATACACTCTTTTTTTAAGTCCTGAGCAGCAAAAGTGCTGCAAAGGCCTTTGTATCCTCTCTGTTACTATTCCTTCCGCAAAAAAATGGCTTTTTTGAGGCCTAAACATACATGAAAACTCTCCATAATTGGTAGAGGCATCAGGCATGTGAAAAATGTATGCATTTTAAAGGTCTCAAAAGAATCTGACAAGAAATGGCTGAGTGGCACCACCTGGCGACTTTCAAAACACCTTCCTCATTTACCTTAATTAATCTTAGAGACATGCCGTTCGGCACACATGAAGAACATCCCGAGACCTACCAAAAATTCTCAAAACGTGGTCCCAAACAAACAGGAAGGTAGCCATCTTGGTTTGAACATGTGATTTTGACCCTGTTTTTTACGTTTACAGCCTCCGCATTTGATCGAATTTCTACCAATCGGCATATAAATTGGTAAAAGTCAGCCATTTTGGATCAAAGCCACCATTTTTGTTATTTATACATGCCACATTTTACCAAACTCCTCCTTGAGCTCACGTCTTACACTCCTACAGTTGACTGAGCATCGTCTTAAGTATTGAGGATCAAACGCTTTGGAATGATTTTGCTGTGTCAAAGCCTGTGGGTGTGGTTAAGCCTTATGGCCTTTCTCCACCTAAGTAGAAAGTGTAATATGTTCCACATTAAAGCCCACTGCTGTACATTACTTCATGGGTGACATCACAATCCACCACCCAACACTGTATTAAAGTCAATTAGTCATGTCATCTAACCTTCGCACCCTAACAACAGGAAGTGCAGTGTTTCAGTAAGAAAGGTCGGTATTTGACTCCTTATACATAATCAACACCTCTCGGTGGACAACGACTGAGATGAAACTGGTTTCATTCCAAGTCCAGAACTGAGGGGTTTATAAGGAGGGTGTGGCTGTAAAAACATGGCAAATTTGCATATCATGCTGTGGATATACGTTTGGCTCTAATTTCCACTTGCATCATCTGATCTTCTCCAAATTCAGGAACATGTATCGTAGTCTGGCTCTAAAGATATATGTATCCAAATATTTGGTGGCCATGGCCTAATACTTGGACGGCACCCCCTAGAAGCACTAAAGCAATCCTCATGAAGCAATGCTTTCAACTAGGATTCGGCTGAAAGCTGCCATTTTACCTTTTGAACACCTTATGCAGATTTTATCATCAAGCTCACCGGAAGTGTTGAGATGCCGTTAAGACAAAAACCATTCTTGGTTCCCTTTGTCCATCCTTGGTTCCTTTTGTCTGTCATTGGATCTTTTTATCCATCCTTGGTCATTTTGTCCATCCTTGGTTCCTTCTGTCCATCCTTGGTTCCTTTTGTTCCTCCTTGGTTCCTTTTGTCCGTCCTTTGTTCCGTTTGTCCATCCTTTGTTCCGTTTGTCCCTCCTTGGTTACTTTTGACCATCCTTGGTTTCTTTTGTCTTTCCTTGGCTACTCTTGTCTATCCTTGGTTTATTATTCCTCCTTAGTTATGTTTGTCCATTCGTTGTTAAATTTGATCTGTTCTTGGTCATATAGGGCATCCTTGATTCTTTCAGTACATCCTTTATTTCTGCCTTCCATCTAGTTTATGCTCTTACCCGGTCCCATATATAAAGTTTGCCTAGAGTAGAAATATCAGTCATAAATCCATGGTGAACCTTGATAATTTATATTTATAAATTATCCTAAAGGAATAGGGACCTGAGAAAATTGAATCGGGAAAAGTATAACATTTTCGTGAAAAATGTGAAGGAACCCTAATATCCATTTGCTGTTCAAATGCCATTTGACTTCTTATTTTCAAAGCAGAGCCGCTCGCTTCTCTTTTTTTTTTTTTTTTTTTTTCATCATTAGAATTTGTATGGGTGACTGGAACGGAGACCAATTAAGCTTTGTGTAACATTCAGTGATCGTCCTTAATGGTAAAAATTACGCCTGTCTTTGCTGCAGCCTGGCAAAATGAATGAGACGTGTGTGTCTGTCCACAAATACAGTGAAATTATTCAATATGATAAAATATTCTGGGTAAACACTCATAGAAAGAAGTGATTTGCATTTAGAGCACCGAGCAGGAAAACATCAACAGGAGTTATGACTCTCTATCATCTTACTCCAACCAAGCGTCCAAAGCATCACATCATCTACAGTATGTCTCATTTACTGTAACATTGTCTCTTCAGCAGCAGCCATTTCTTCCTTTTTCTTTTTTTTTCTTTCTTGTTTTGCTCCTCAGACAAATTCTGTTTTCTTTAATTTCACAGCATAATCCAATAAAGTTTATTGTTATTGCTTCAATTAACATTTAGGTCCGGTACCGTGAAAAATGACATCTGTCACGGTGGCCATTCGTGACGTGGTCTCAGTCATGTCTCCATGCCTGTTTAGCTTTCCCTCCCTCTGCAGGCCTTGTGAGCAGCTCTCCCTTGACTACCTGGTCCTCCGGTTCCCACCTGAAACACTCAGACGAATTAGTTATATTGATTTAAAAAGCCTCTAATGACTTAAGAATTGTAAATGTATTAGGGGTTTAATCACTACACTTTGCACAGCTGTCTCACCAAATTATTTGTAAGTTCATTGGCGTTTAGTAGCATAAACATGCATCGCCATCTACATGTCTTTCTTCTTTAACAATCTAATCCCTTAAAACGTTTCTATTATTCATGAACAAATATCTTGAAAATTTGAATTTTGATCATGTTATCTAACATCCACACCACTGAAACAAAAACTTGTACAATTACCTTTCACTGCAATTACAGCTACTGGTCTTATAGGGCATGCTACCAGCTTCACAAAGCTACTTACCTTTTTTGCCAGTTTTTCTTTCCAGAATATTTCAAGTTTAGTCAGACTTGATGGACAGTATTTGTGTGGTTCAATTTTCAAGTTTTGCCACAAATTCTCAATTGGATTTGGATTTTTGACTAGACCATTCTGACACAAATATGCTTTGATCCAAACTATTCAGTTTTAGCTCATACCATATGTTAAGGATCATTGTCCTACTGGAAGGTGAGTCTGCTATAGATGAGAGATGGGTTTGCCTGAGCATCATGCTGCCACCACCACGTTTCACTATAGGGTTGGTGTATTTAGAGCGATGGATTTGCATGCAGGTTAAAAAGGTACTTTTTGGTTTTGTCTGACCAAAACGTCTTTGTCCACTTGTTATGCTGTAAGTTAGGCTACAGGGCATTATTCAACACGGGATGAGCCGTCCGACTTGCGGGGAGGTGTGGTGCTTAGGGGGTCATTCAGAATGGTTATACGTTAATCTTAAAATGCTTTATTCACAATAAACACATTAATGCATCAGTTCTGTAAGGTAGGATACAAAAAGCTGCAATGAAATGCATCCACATAGAAAAGGAAATAAAGTACATACAACTTATGTTAGCACTGTGATCTAACACATGACGATACTGAGAACAACATGAGGTCTGTTTGTTGAGCTTCCAACAATGTATTTTCAATATTTTCTTTCTAAAGGGACTGTATGTGGATATTGTTGATGAACCCTAAACACCTTTAAACTTTCTTATCTGCTCATTTAAATAAAAATGTAGGAGTGGGATGAGAAATAGTTTATTAAATTGGCTTACATGGCTTGTCTGACCAACAATGGAACCACACTAAGAAATTTTATGCAACGTTCACTTGTTATATACCCCACCACGGCCGGACTGCTGTCGTCACTATTCCAAGCCTACGTCAATAACCCGAGATTAGCCGTTGGCTATGCAGGATTTGAATTCCAGTGAATTGTAGTGCAGTGTAATCGTTTAACCACTTGGGACACTAAATTAACGGTTTTTGGTACCAAATTAATATTTCCACTAAAATGTACTAAAATACATAAAATAATTACTGGAAAAGTAGATAGTGCAATTATAGACTCAATTATACAGTTTATCAACATAAAAAAGTTGATGTGAGGGTGAATTACTCTTTAAATTACAAAAATGTGCCAAAGTTAAATTGACCAGACAAATAATAAACAGTAAATTCTTGATAAACGTTTTTAGGAAAAAAATGTGACAAATTTAGAAAACAGGAGAAGATGCTTCTCTGTGAAAAAAGCCATAAACATCATCAAATCAGGTGAATGGGTTTGCTTTTATCTTGCCCCTCCTGGGTTCTTCAAGTACCTTTTCAGCATCACATGCTTGGACAATAGCCTCACCAACCTGGCTTTTAACAGAGTGTGAAATTACAAGAAGCAATAACATTGCTTGTAAAATGAATATTAGGAGGAAGCCTTTCTGCGTCAATGCAGCAGTCTGATTAGCAGAGATGCATGACCTGCGCAAGGACTACAGAGGGTCTTTATAGAAAAACAGAGAGGCGCTCAAGGAGAAAATGCCAAGCAGTAAAATATTTCTAATGCTGCAGATCAGCTCAGTTTAACCAGCTGCTTTTACAGTTTCCTGAGCACACCCTGAGAAAAATCACTCTTTGCGATTGATCTGTTCCTTTAAGGTCCTCATCTGTCACGCCTGGTTTGCTGTATGCTGAACATCAATTTTTATCTGAATATTGTATCGTACATCACTGAATGCAAATGGGGCAGTTTATTTTTCTGTCTCTGAGGGGCTCAGCTAGTCTCTCCTTAGCCTTGTCTTTTTGTTACAGTAGGAATTGTGTTGTTGCCAGTGGCACCAAGAGGCTTGTGAAACTGAGGTTTTTAATAACTGCCAGAGGAAATACTTGAGCAGGATTCTAATTATATTGATTGAAGGTATTGACCAGGGGAACTTCAAGGGTTTTATAATCCCTACGCTATTATCAATCACCTAGCATCAAGACACGCCATTCTCTTTCAAGGGTTATGGTGTTTGATCAATTGTACTGTTTCACATCTACAGACAATTTGCATTTATTGATTTATAGTGCAACTTTTTTTTCCAATATATTTATTTTTTCTCCACAAGTCTTGAGATATTTCTTTAAAGACTTCTGGTACTTTAGCCAAATAGCTACATAGAGCGCTACTTAAAGATATACACTCTCTGGCCACTTTATTATTATTATTATGCTAGTACCGGATTGGACCCCCTTTTGCCTTCAGAATTGCCTTAATTCTTCGTGGCATAGGTTCATGGGAAAATGGTAACTACATTACATAGAAGGAGGCAGTATTGTTATGTCTACGGTATGCAAGAATTGTTTATGAAATTTGTTTTTGTTAGGCTGCTGCACTGATAATTGTTCCTCTTCTTAATCCCTCTCCTTCCCTACATTTCCTTTCTACAGGGAATATACAGCTGCATACATGGGGTCCAAATCGAAGAGAAGAGCAGCTCTGAATTAAACTCCCCATCAGCCACTATGAACAACACTCATTCAAACATCATGCGCCTTCTACGCACTGCTAAGAATATGGCCTCCCTGTCAGGAGTGAATGGTTCGCCGCACAGCGCTTTGGACTTCATTCGTCGAGACTCTTCCGTTTATGACATTTCTGAGCATCGCCGCAGCTTGGCAGGCCATTCTGACTGCAAACCTCCTTACATGCCAGAAGACAACATGTTTAGTGACTACATCAGTGAGGTGGAGAGGACGTTTGGCAACCTTCATCTCAAGGACAGTAATTTGTACCAGGATCATTATCTACACCACCATGGCTCGACACCAGGGCTAAATGGCCCTCCCCCCAACAGACCCCACAGTTTGGGTAGTGCTAGTTCTCTGGAGGGGGGCATGTTTGATTGTGACAGCCTTGGTGGGGGGGTGGCACCTATCTTTACAACCCAACCCTGCTCAGCACTGACCCACAGGAACATGAGCAAGTTTGACCTGTTGTCCGGACAAACACCTCCCTCAGGCCAGAGCTTTAAGGGAGGTCTGCCTGATGTCTACGGGAAGTTCTCTTTTAAAGGTGGTGCCTCGAGTTCCACTTACATTCCTGGACCTAGCTACTGTGGGGGGAGAGGAGATGATGACGGAAATATACGTTCGGATGTTTCAGACATTTCCACACACACTGTAACATACGGAAACCTGGAGGGTAACGCCAAGAAGCGCAAACAGTACCGCGATAGCTTAAAAAAGAGGCCGGCCTCTGCAAAGTCCAGACGGGAACTGGACGAAATCGAGCTGGGCTACCGGAGGAAACCCTACCACATCAGCCACCACCACTACCACAGTCAACGCTCTGCCTCCCCACCACTGTTGCCCTCTGAACGCAAGCGAGGGGGTGGAGGAGGAAACAACAATGGAAACTCTTACCTCTTCAGGGAAAAGGAGAGTGTCAGGGACTTTTATCTTGACCAGTTTCGTCCAAAAGAGGGTGTCCCTCAATGGGAACATGTGGACTTGACAGAGGGCCCTGGAAACAGAGATGGAGGAGTGCCACCCTGTACCTCCTTGGTACCAGTTGAAGACTTTCTTAAAAGCAAACCTAAAAAGTCTGACTCAAAGGGTGGGGTAGGGTCTGGATTGGCAGGGGGAGAGTGGGAATGCAGGAACTGTCGAGCTAGTGGTGGCAAGCAGATGTCCATTCATGGAGGAGGTGCTGGGTATTCAAGTGGCATGGTCTGTGGGTCCTCAGCAGGTAACAGCCGCCCTAGCTCTGCAACCTGCATGCGCTGTGAAGGTTGTAAAAAGACAGGAAACCTCTACGATATCAGCGAGGACAATAACCACCCATTGGAACAAATGGGGGGAGGGAAAGGTGGGATAGGAGTGGGAGGTATGGCCACAGGCCCTCAGGCTCAGTCTCAGGCCCAGCAGAGAAGAAAGAGCGGAGGATTTGGGAAGCAGCTACGGCGGCAGCATTCGTATGACACATTTGTTGACCTTCAGAAGGAGGAATCAGGTGGGATGGGAAGTTTGATGGGAGGTTTAGGGGGAGGCATTGGTGGAGGTGGAATGGGAGGAATGCTTCCCCCACCAAGGAGTGTTAGTTTGAAGGAGAAAGAGCGCTACATGGAAGAAAACAGCCCCTTTGCACACATATTTGAACGCCATGGGGGCTCAGAAAGAGAAAGAGAAAGGGATAGAGACCCATTGTTTTACGGAGGTGAAAGCCAGAAAGGTTCTAGCTCCCCATTTGGCCTGTTCAGAGGTGGTGAGGGCCTCCACCGCCGCTCCATCGGAGAGAGAGACATAAGAGACAGATCTTTGATGGAAAGCGGAGGTGGGGCAGCATTCTCTTTATCCAAATCTCTTTACCCTGACCGGGTAAACCAAAACCCCTTTATACCCACCTTTGGCGATGACCAGTGTCTGATGCATGGAGCCAAACAATATTACCTGACAAAGCAACAGCAGCAGCAACAAGCTCCCGAGAACAGCAGAGGTGACTTCAGGAGTCAGTTGAGCGTAACGTCATATCTGCCAGCATCTGCCACAGCCGGGGTGATGTCCAACATGTCCCCTCGGTTCCCAAAAGACCTCAGCCTTGGTGGGATGAACCACCATGGGTCCATGTTGGCAGTCGGACCCCCACGTCCCTTCAATGGAAGCAATGGCCATGTGTATGAGAAACTCTCCAGCATTGAGTCTGATGTGTAAAAGACTAACAGGATGAAGGAGGAGATCCACAGTGGTTCAAAGTGTTAGGAGATCAGGGGTATTTCTTAGAACACTACAGACACACAGCAGCCCAAGTTCATGGTGACACAAAAAGCTGATTTAAAGAGGGGTTGAGTGAGTGGCAGAGGCAAAATAGGTAGAGACTGTTGTATAAGAAACAGAGAGTATAGACAGGGAGAAAAAAAATCAGGACATCCTGAGAGGGTTAAGGATGCTAAACCTCTCTTATAAACAGCCAAAGCTACTCTACTTTTACATCCACACAATCATTCAACATTTTCCTTAATCTTACAAAAGCCCTCAACTTCAACAAGTCCCATCATCATACCCACCAGTGTGCTAGAAGTCACTGCGCTCGGTTGATATTACGATGAAGTTACACCTTGTTTTAGTTTCCTTGAGGTAACTTTCTGACGGCTCCCGTCGGGTTCTTGCGAGAGACCACAGCAAAAGCTGCAACAGAAGATAACTCCCCATCTGCCCTTGTGACAGTTTAGTTATTAGACATTGTCACATTTTCTAGAGCCACAACACAGGCTGGTCTCACATCTCTTCTTCTCTGCCCTCACTCCTCCACATCCTTGACACCTAAAGAGCTGTTTGCTGATGAGAAATACAATCATGAATGATAAGATATTCTTATAGAAAAACAGGGTATAAGAACAACAATAATGTTGTGAATAACAAAGACATTTCATGCTGTTTATGGTAACTCTGCATATGAGACCATAGATTTTGTTTTGTATTTTGTTGGTATAGTATTTGGCTATTCTCTAAATATCTGTAGTTGTATTCCATTCACTCCTGGTGGTGTCAGGACGGTTGTTCTCGGTTCAACCAACAAATCAGAAAGACTGATTCTTCTCTCCTGTTTCTTTTTTTTTCAGTTTTTCTTTAGAACATTTTGTTCCATGACCATTCGTGTATCTGCTCCCGGATTTCAAAGACACATTTGGAGCTGGGAATGTCATCATATTTTAAGACATTACTAATAACGAAGCACGCACATACTTCACACACACACGTTTTTGTTTTGTTTTTTCTTATTTTGTCAGTCTGAACTCGTGTTACTGTGAAGAACAACGCTTTCACCAGAAGCTACTGAGAGGGAGGACGTGCCTTAAAGGTCTCCAGTGGAAGTTTCCTCTAGTTCACACGCAGCAGCACCAGGATGGACCAGTACTCGTTCAGACTGCTCCGTGTTGCCATCGCATATGAGCCAAACCCTCTGTAGAAATTTGACAGCAGGCTGCTGATAATGATGGTTTCCATACAAGACCCTGTTTGAGATCTTTTATATAACCTCGTGAAAATGTTTCATATGTCAGAAATCGGTGGTGTTTTATGAACAAAGTAGTATTCAGGATGTCCCACTGTTACTGATAAGCTGATGTGTCTCAGTTCAAAGCAATGGAAACCTGTAGACCACCAGTTCTATCCATGCTACACAACACCTCTTACCTGGTTCTTGCTTGTATTACTTTACATCACACAAACAGTCCGGGAGGCTCGCACAGAAAGCTTTGTTAGACATTGTGTAAAACTAATATTATGCACTGTCACTTATGTAGGAGAACTACTCCAGCAAAATTCCAGGAGAAGCTGATGAAAGGTAGAGTTGAGGAACTGGCTAGGATTCGTAAAGGCGGCTGTCTTGTGAAAGATTGTTCTCTTTTTTACTCAGACTGTTGTACATAGTCTTTTTAGCTAATGAAGCCTCATTTATTGCACAGGACATTTTACTCAGTGTAGTTTCGGGCAACAATAGACATGCCTTATTATCCCCCTCGACTAAGTTGTATGACGACAACTCATGTACAGACTACAGAGGCCTCTATTAGTTATTCAAAGGTCCGATCTATGATTGGTTGGTGTCACAAGTTCAAGGGCTGAGAGATATCATGCAGGAGTACTGGCCACAGAGGGTCCACCTACTGGACTGTGGGGAAAATGCCGTTTGCAATTATATCACACCCCAATATAAAAGCACTCATGCAATAGGTTGAGATGTTTTTTTTGTCCGTTTGAAGAGAAGTAGACCATTATTCAACAATAAGTGCTTTTTTTTTCCAAATCACTCTGTTAAATATTCATTACTTCAATACCCTGTACTCCCTAACTCCTCGGATAACAGTGAGACTGATCGAGTTAGCCTTAAATCAGATGCACACACCCTCCCACACACACACCCCAAGACACTCCTAATAAATAACTTGGGATCTCTGGAATTTTTTTACACATTTTGAGAGTTCAGGTGAACCAAAATCAGCAGGAAGGATCAAGGTTTTGATGCATAAATAAAAGGCTAGTTCAGATGTTTTAAATGAGGTTCTGTGAAGTTATCAAGAATAATTCCTTTGGCTGTATTTAAAAGATGTCCTATTGCAGTGATTTCATATAAAAGTGAATGAATTGTTGTGCTTCAGTCACACTATTGCTTTTCAACATCGCTTCCTACAGACAGACAGTGTGGCCATTAAAGTTTCATCACTATATAAGCCAGACTGGCATGTTTGTTTTTTTCAGCAAGTTAACCAATTTAATGGGAGCTTCACAACTTTGAAACACCATATATACCACACATATGTGGCACTGCTACAAAAAAGCTATGTAGGTACAAAGGAAATTCCAACTGCTTATTTTCATACTATGCAGGCACTCCGTTTGCTTGGAAGATTCACTCATACTTTATACTTGGAGTGACTCCTACAGGAAGGCAGTCTGACCTACATTTTCATTAACCCCTTAAAATTCTTGCAATTTCCACCAAAAATATTTTTTAAATGCATACTGAAATTAAAATTAGATCTGTTCTTGAACCATTTGGAGTAGAGATATGGCTGGGGTCTCTTTGGAAAGAAAACACTCGTTTAGACAGTCGCAGCTTTCAACTACCAACCTCAGTGGGCCCATGGGCGGGCCCTAGAAATGCTAGAATTGTTTAACCATGAGGGACCACTCATAGACTTTTAGTAGAGCATTGAACTTTCAGTCTAAAATGGTAAACCAGAAGAAAAGAAGAAGAAAATGATACATATTAGCATAATCTCTCCTTACACTGGAAGCTGCAAACACATTTTGCCTCAAAGCATGTCTATTAAACCAAACAGGTGTGTATTTATAACACATAAAATGTGCAAATTTTTCAACGGTTATGCCTGTGTAACAAGCATTTTTGATACACTAACATACATGTCATGAAAGCAGCTTTCAACTGGTGGAAGGCTAATGGTTAAATATATGCCAAGTTACATTGTTTGCTAGGATGTTGTTTGGCTGAGAAAACTTTGACAGCCCTAATAAAAGTCTACAAAAATGGAAACAGATGATCTTATTTATGTTTTCTGTTCGAGTTGTTTTAAAATGGCAAAAAATCAGCATCCTTCTTATTTCTTAAATTTTCTAAACCTACTGGGCCTGGACATTTTTTCTCTCACAGGTAAGACAACTATCGCTAATAATAACTTTACAGAACCTCACTTCAGAATATCAGAACTACCCCTTTAAGACCTGGAAGCCTTCAGTTTGGGCATCAGTCAGTGTCAGCATTAGTATGTTCAATCTTTTTCATGTAAATAAATATATATTTAAGAATCTTTTCACTTTGTACAGTAAACAGACAGACAGGATGTAACTTTCAGTATGTTTTACAATTTAAGAAATAAAACTGTGATAAAAACTCATAAAATCAAAAAAATGTATGAATAAAAATATGCAAAATATAGAATAACACAAATATTAAAAATTATAAGTGATATAATTGAACCTTTTTTTCTTTAAATCTCATGTTTACTTGATTATAATAGTTTTACCAATACGGATTATGTTAATAGTTATGATTTCTCTTTATTTTCTCTAAATTGTTGCAAACTGAGGATACTTTACTGTAGGTGTAGACGTTTAGTGATTAAAAAGGGAAAGCTTAGGTTTAGGAGTCTATGTTAAGTTTCCCTTGGATTGTGTTAGCCTCTCTTTATAAGGTAAGCTCTTTCTCCATGCTTTTCGGCATAGATTCAATTATCTAAACATTTATATAACACGATATTACATGTATACAGAGGTGATATTTGCATATAGAGGCAGTATATTGTGATCCTTCATTTCTAAGCAGCGATTCTTGTTTGAAAGTTTCAAGACGTTTGTGTTTTTTGTTGCCCATTTTTTGACTTGGGCTCTAATAGTAATTGCACACTGAATTTAGAGCCATCATCGGCCCGGCCTATCCTGCTCCTTCTCTTTGTTTGGGATAGAAATCACTGTGGTAATGGAAGATATATGAATACACACATGCTTATGCACGCTGGACTTTTTTTTTTATTCCAGTGTTGATGTGGCAGAAAGTTTCAGCACAATATTGTGGAGGAACCAAGCCGGAGTGCAGATTCATCTCAGTGAGAGTGTGGCTGAAATGCATTTGTGCAACCCCTTATTAAAAGGTGAAACATGTGAAGCGTCATGTCTCATTTTACGCAGTGTTTTGCTGCAGAGGAATCAAATTGTCGTTGCTTTATTTAAACTCACGCGCTGTATTGCTAAACTGTGTTACTTGACAGCCGAAAAGCCCAAAATGTTCTGGATTCTGATTTATTTTTTCCTCAGCTCTTGTGTGTTCCTCTGCATTAGAGAAGGAAATATCTTTATTAATTTAAACACACGCCGGCCCTCGTGCATTCGGAAATGATTTTCCTCCTCCCTATTTTGTGTGGTTCTAATTCCAATAAGTCTATGTAATCTTCTCCTCTGCCCTGAGAGAAGAAATTCATCTCTGCTGTTTTTTTCCCCACTCTAACTACTTTTGTGTCCATGGGGTTGATTGAAAAGTGAAAAATGTATCAGTGTGAACATAAACTCTGTTAGGGTTCCAATTCTTTTTTTTTTCTTCCCTGCAAGGCACTGAAATATTTCAACTCGTTTGCAATAAACAGCACAACCAAACAGATAATGTTCATACTGTACACTAAATATGCTAATTTATCAGTTCTTGTTTTACAGGCGTCAGGATGACTAGCTAGGACTAGTTTATTCCTGTGGGCTATGACATACAGGTGTACCTGATACTGTTAAAAATATGCGACCATCAGATCTTCACCCCCTACAGCTTGGGTCTGGCTGTGAAGTAGATTTAGTTGGGCTTGTCAGGAGCTTTTAGTCCCACTTAAGGCCAAATTGGTCCCAGTGTCCAGTATTTGCAAACAAGCATGTCACAACATATTTGTTCATAAACTCTGTGTTCCTCCCTGGTTTTAACACACGAAAATAAATGGCTCTAACATGCTACAGGGTTATAACATCCTAAAGGTGGAGGATGGTTTTTTTTTTGTTTTTCTATCAGGAATACCGACCCGTTGGGACCAACTAACGCCAGGATTTGGTTGGCTGCAGTTCATCCGTGCTCTTTTGCATTTTTGAAAGAAAAAAGAAAAGCGTGATGACCTTCAAATTTCCTTTGAAAGTGCTTGTCTTTATTTTAAAAAAACATTTTTTTTTGAGTCATTATTGTGATTTCATCCCATGCAGCCAGGAAGTGTTAAACTGTGATATTACACAACTGATTGTTCCAAACTCTTATGTAACTAAGCAGCCACACGTCTTTTTCAGCTGCTCTCTGTTCATTGAAAACAAGTTTACTCATATTTCAGTTGCAGACCCCTGTATGTTTGTCTGTGTATGCAGTGCCTTGCGAAATAATTCATAGCTCTTAAAATTTTTCACATTTTCTCACGGTACAGACACAAACAGCAATACATTTCACTGGGATTTTATAAACCAAATAGAAGTTGAAACTCGGATGCGATTGGGGTTGTGTTCATTTTAAGGGTAATGGAGTAGTAGGGATATGTTTTTTGTTGTTTTTTTGGCCCTGTCTGCTACTCCTGAACAAAATAAAAATAATGTTCTATTTGTTGAGATTAAATCTATATAATAATCAGGGGAGGTCTGAGGGCAATTTGCTGCACTCTGTTTGTTTAGTATGTTGAATACGAGTGGATGATAGCCTTTTAAAGCAGGTATTCAACCCTCAGGGGAAATGTAATCTTACCAGATTCCCAAGAGTTAGATTATTGACAAAAAGCATTTTGTAACCACTCCAGTCATTCTTTTCATCTAGCAGTATTCTGTTTGCTTTAGCTTAGCATAAACAATGTAAGTGGATGGTAACAGCTAGCATTTCATGTGCAAAAGTCATGGAAATCTCTAAGTAATGATTCAAATTATTCCTGGTGACCTAAATATTAATTCCAAATGTAAATAATAAGCAACATAAAGGAATTACAGGAGCAGATTTAAATTTGGGATTACATTATGACACAGCACCACTGTAAGCCGCAAGGTGCAAGGACATGACGCAGTGCCCGGAAAAGACACCTACTTTAGTAAACACAAATGAATCTGCTGCCCTGAGTCTTTACTGCTGTAGTTTGAGTCCGTTATAAGTCTTATGCAAAGATACGGTTCTTGCTTGTGTAGTAAAGAGTTGCGAAAACAAGCTGAAGACATACGGCAACACAATGTTTCACAGAATTCCATGTAATATAGAAAAAAAAAAGGACAACGGCTTGCTGCCATGGGATTTCCTCCAATAACACCCGTGGAGAAAATGATTCATTATCTGGTTTGCAAGGGACATTTCACACCAGAGGAATACAAAGAAGAAAAAAAAAGCAATGCTCTACCGAAAAGATGGTACTATGTCTTAAAGAATATGACGGTCCCATCCATTTTTTGTACAGATACTGAATGACATGCATCATTAAGGGCTATAGGTAATGTTTTGTTTACTTCCTTTGGTGTTGCTGAGCTATCATGTACTACTAGACATGTGACGTATGAGATTGTCACCTGCAGATTTTCTGTATAACATTTACAACATTTCAGCGTAACGACTATAAACAGTGAGTTTTGTTGAGTAAATCACTTTTAGGTGTCTTTTACAGGAGCAGCATCATGTCCTCGCAACGGTGGCTTACTGCTGTGCTTTATCGTGATCTAGTCCTAAATCCAAACCAGCTCCTGTAATTCCTTCGTGTTACCTATTGTCATTTGCAATCGATATAATTATCGAGGACACTAGGAATAATTATGATCATTACTAATTAATTTTCATGACTCTTGCACATGAAATGCCAACTGTTACCATTCTCTCACATTCTTTACGCTAAGCTAAAGCTAACGGACTGCTGCCAGATCAGAGAATGACAGGGCTGGTTCAAAAAATGCTTTTTCTCACTTATCTAACTCTGGGGAAAATAGCAGCAGACTAAATTTCACTTAGGGGTGAAATATCCCTTTAAAAGAAAATATCTGTTTTTCAAAACTGTTTGCAAATAAAAATCTGTAAAGTGTGGCACACATTTGTATTTGCCTCATTCTACTCTGATACCCCTAGATTTTCTTACCCTGTTTATATACAACTGCACACAAGTGGGATCTGCCTACTAATGAGGTTGCGCCAATAGAGAATTGGCTGACCTGTTTTTGATTTAGCGGTATCAAAGTAAATTTGGCTTAATGACACATTTTAAAGAAAATGATCAATAGTTTCTTAAATGTATTCTTACAAATAAAGATCGGAAAATGTGATACATATTTGCTTCGAGCCACATCTACTCTGATGTCCCAGAATAAAATAATTTCTTAGTTTACCCACGAGGGTTGGCTATTTAATAACTGGGTGTTATTTAAGGCTATCAAAGTAAAGGGGTCTGAATTCAAATGCATGCCACGCTTTTTTGTTCGTTTTATTTTGAAAACCGTATATAATTTTCCTTCACAACAATGCCCTGCTTTGTGTCGGTTTATTGCATAAAACCCCCCAAAATGTGGAAGAGTTTAAGGCGTTGAAATACTTTTCAATTTGCTGTATGTGTACTATCTATCGATACTGCTTCATATTGATGCAAACTAAATTTTCTACTCAATTGTGTACAGTTCAGTTTGTTAATATTAGCCTATACCGTTTTCCATCTTCATCCTCTGTAATTTCTGAGTTATTTGCTCAGTGTTTCATAAGGGGTTGCTACGAAATGTATTTCCCAAAGTGAGATTAAGTCTTTACTGAAACTAATTAACTTGATTATAGTAACTGTGGGTGAGGAAAGTGTAACATATGAGTATGAACACTTGTATACATTATCATATACAGAACCTTATTCCTGGCCTCTGTTTTTTGCTCTTTTTCTTGGCCAGTTTTCTTTCAAATAATGCCAAAATTTTTACAGTGTACTGGCAGAAAAACCACACAAAAACAGCTAATTGTACAGGTTGTGTATATACCAAATACTGGGGGGAAAGTATTTGCCATCATCTTTTTTTGTATTAAAATGATTGACGTATTCTCAATAGCAAATTTAAACATGTCATGACAAAACGGCAAAAAAATAAAAAATAATAATAATCATTAAGTAGGCTACTTCTAATAAGGATAATCCCGATATCTACCATTATAAGTGCTGAAATAAGACTATTCTTTCTCTTTGTACATGATGAACAAAATAAAGTGTTGAGTATTAATAATAAAAAGTATAAGTTTCAGATGGCAGTGAGTGTTATTTTTTAAACCTCTTGTTTTGATTTTGCATTTCAGTTGAAATTATTTTCATCGTCTTGATTCGTTTTTCCTTTCGGACGGTTGAACTGTCACGCTACCACATACACTTTGCCGCCACGCACAGGTTGGCGCTCTGCCTCTTCAGGCCCGCAGGAATTCCTGAGAGAGCAGAAGACGAGAGGAGAGGGCTGCCTGAGAAACCACGGCCATATGGTGACGGTATGGTGGGGTTGCTGGGTCGGGGTCTGTCCCCCTCTATGACCCACACTGCTGCTGGCGCTGCACACAGGCTTGTCTGATGCCGTCCAGCTCCTCAGGGTTCTCCCAGGCTGCTCTCTCCCCTCGTGTCGCTGCTTCTGGTGGACTGAATAGCAGTCCAAAGCAAAGCATTTGCATCCCCTTTCCCACACTTTGTCACATTACAACCACAAACTTTGATACTATTTTTTGGATTATATCTGATAGACCACCACAGGTTCGTTTTTTTATTTAATTATTAAGAAGTGGAAGGAAAGTGTTACATATTTTTCAGATTTCTTTAATTATAGATTAGAAAAGTATGGTTTGTGTTGGTCTGTCACCAAGAATCCTAATATGTATCTGGTTATAAGCTGAGGGAAACCTTAATTTCCTAACTATTATGAAGGTCTTGTAGCATTTTTTAAATCATTTCATTAGCATGGACCACGCCTACTGAGATTAGATTAGTTTTGATTAGTTCATTTATTGACAAAGGTTAGATAGATGATGTGTCTGGAAGGATGCACTGATGTAGGCTTGTAGACTCTGTGTGGGGGTGCAGTCTTCGGAAGTCGGTCTTCTTCTCGAGCCTGCTCAGGACCCCCCCCCTGACAAAGAACCTGAAAGAAACAGATATTAGCGCTGGAGTTTGAAAGAGCAGATAAGCAGATGAAGGGATGAGGGGATGAGGGAGGGGATGAAAGGATGAGGGAATAGTAAAATGGGGATGTAATACTGAGACGAGATAAAGGATCAGCGGGAGGGAGGGTGGGGTTTACGAGACCACAGTCTGAGCGAGACTGATGGCTAGGTGCTCGGGTTTAAATAGATCACAGAAATTAGGAATGGAATTCAGGTGTGAGATGCCAGGTGAGTCGGATCCGAGTAGATTAGTGAGAGAATACTGAATATGAGGCGTGGTCCAGCTCACGAACCTAAATTAACATATTAACTTACATTTAGGTCATGATGAAGGTAAGTGAAGCATACTCCCCTGTCTCTACATTCAGCATCAAACTGAAAGAAAAGAGGGCCATTTTTCTTTGTTTTTGTCACTGCTGTTAATATTGTTCACTATGACTTACTGAGTATTTCCCAAGTGTTTTTCACATGCATAAATATTATTCATTACACCCTCTCTCTCTCTCTCTCTCTCTCTCTCTCTCTCTCTCTCTCTCTCTCTCTCTATATATATATATATATATATATATATATGTTCTCTGATTATATAGACAAACTGTCCCAAAGGAAATCAGCTCTAAAAACATGTTCCTTCTTTGGCTGCTAGTGGTTGGAGATGAAGATGATATGTCTCAAAAATCAAGGATAAACTAAGTTTAATGCTGAGGTTTAGGATGATTCAACCTAAGGCGTAGAATTGAGTAGAGATGGTAGGGACACTTCCCTACCAATATTCAGCCACTACTGTGTTGTCACTATCAATACAACCGCTGTCCGTAGTATTTATTCAATGATCATGGCACACAAAGGGTTAAATTTTGGTCTCTGCGAGAAATCCCAACTCTCACCTGAATATTGCTTCCCGATTGGCTGTCGGGTTCTCGCTAACTTAAATGTGATTGGCCGTCCCCGCTGTCATTCCATCTGTTCTTATAACCCAGAGCGGTAAAATGAGCTTGTCAAACATCTGTTAATCATCTCAGGCTACAACTGCTAGTGTGGGCGGATGAGAGGCATCGATTGTAAGTTGTCAACCTGTTTGGGATTTGTTCTGTCTGCGTCACGTCAGCTAGATGGAATTTAATGGTGTCATTTATATTTTGTGTGCGTGTGTGTGTATTTGTGCTGTGTAGGATTTGAAAGATGTCCAAGAAAAGAAAACTCGATATAAGAGACTTCTTTTGGAGTCAAAGTGTAACTTACTTAAAATTAGAGTTAAATTAAAATATTAAAATAGAATATGCCAAAAAGATTAAAATTAAATTCAAATTATTTTCTATTCTTGTTTTCATTTTTTCTTATTTTCATGCATGCGTGTAGAAAAAAAGCAACTGTTTAAAAACACATGAATAAAATGTATGGTGCAAATAGAATAAAACCTCATGTTCTAGATGATCATGTGATTTTAGGTATCCGTATTTTTTTAGGAATAAATTACGCATAATAATAGTGTGAAAGTAACGGCCTTTTTTGCTCAGGTAATAACTTTACCATCAAACACTATGATCATTCTATCCCTGATCGGTTTGTCATGCATCAACATATTTTTGTAAAGTGACAAACAGCAGAGAGGCTGGAGGAGATGGAGAAGGAGAGTCTGTACTAGATAAAATTATAGAGGGAGGAGGAGGTAGAAGAGAAGGAGAAGCTGAAAAAGAGGCTGAATATTTAAAAGGGAGGTTAAATAATGCTGGATGTGTTAGCCGTGAGATTCAGCACTGTGACAGATCAAATCAAATGTATTTATAAAGAGTTTTTCATGGAAACAGAGACACAAACTGCTTTACATGACTAAAACCAGTTTAAACATTAGAATAAAACAAGCCTTCACACAGAATACAACATAGCAATTAAAAAATGTTAGTATGATGATTATCTGAATAACAATGATTCCCCCATGTGGCTTTAAAATCAGAGCTTTATATCTAGCAACCAGTGGACACTAAGGTCCTTGTATTTGAGTGTTAGTGACAAACACATTTTCATGTCATTTATGATTATTTCTAATGTTGTTGATGATAGTATGTTAATTGACATGATGCACATTTGCACAACAGCCCTGCACTAAAGAGTAAAGAATAGAACCTTTCGAATTTGCCTTCTTGTCTTTCATTAGTTACTTTAACCAATAACATCTGCATAATGTGAAATTATGATTGCTAATGCAAAAAACTTCACAAGTGCTGCCTTGGAGCACTTTTGTGTCCTCACCAATCTCAAAATCAAACCTACTCCCTAGGATTCGACTCATAAATACAGACTTGTTTTCCACTCGTATACTGAGCAGAGCAACACAGGTTGTCAGAGTGACAGTTTGGTATTTAATCAAGCATCTTATCCAGAGTGACTCAAAGATGCATTAAGGCTTTTACGGCCCCTCAGTTACATTAAAATGACTAAATGACGGGGTTGTTTATCAGTGGCTGGGACTCAACATTTACTTTTCCAGGTACAGTAATAAAATATTAATCGCTCCTTTTCCTGTTCAGATCCATCCCACTCTCTGCCACCCACATTTCCAATTGGTCAAAGCGAGAGGTTGGGTGCCGTGTTGGAGAAATACAGACATTATCCAGTGAGGTATGATCCTTTTAGTCAGTTTCCGTAACATTGCTGGGTTCTTTTTAACTCTTTAGATTCAGTCAGCTCTACATTTGTTGATAAAGTTATTTATTCTTAACCTCCGTTGATATTTTTTTAGTGGGAATGTTTTTAAAGTAACAAATCCTAAAATATGTTGCCGAATATAAGAAAAATATCCATCCATCCATCATCTTCCCCTTATCCAGGGTCGGGTCGCGGGGGCAGTAGCCTAAGCAGAGAGGCCCAGACTTCCCTCTACTTGGGCCAGCTCCTCGGGAGGAATCCCGAGGCGTTCCCAGGCCAGCTGGGAGACATAATCCCTCCAGCGAGTCCTGGGTCTTCCACTGGGTCTCCTCCCGGTGGGACGTGCCCAGAACACCTCACCAGGGAGGCTTCCGGGAGGCATCCTGACCAGATGCCCGAGCCACCTCAACTGGCTCCTCTCGATGTGAAGGAGCAGCGGCTCTACTCTGAGCCCCCTCCGGATGACCGAGCTTCTCACCCTATCTCTAAGGGAGTGCCCAACCACCCTACGGAGGAAGGTGGCTGGACTCAGCCGCCTGTATCCGCGATCTCGTTCTTTCGGTCACCACCCAGCGTTCGTGACCATAGATGAGGGTAGGAACGTAGATCGGCCGGTAAATTGAGAGCTTTTCCTTTCGGCTCAGCTCTCTCTTCACCACGACTGACCAGTACAGCGCCCGCGTAACTGCAGACGCCCTACCAATCCGTCCATCGATCTCCCGCTCCATTTTTCCCTCATTCGTGAACAAGACCCCCAGATACCTAAACTCCTCCACTTGAGGAAGGACCTCATCCCCGACCCAGAGAAGGCACTCTACCCTTTTCCGGCTCAAGACCATGGTCTCAGATTTGGAGGTGCTAATCCTCATCCCAGCCGCTTCACACTCGGCTGCGAACCGCTCCACCGAGAGCTGTAGATCACGTTCGGATGAAGCCAACAAGACCACATTATCTGCGAAAAGCAGAGACCCGATCCTGAGGTCACCAAAACGGATCGCCTCAACACCTTGGCTGCGCCTAGAAATCCTGTCCATAAACGTTTTGAACAGGACCGGTGACAAAGGGCAACCTTGGCGGAGTCCAGCTCTCACTGGAAACGAGTCCGACTTACTGCCGGCAATGCGAACCAGACTCTGACACCGTTCATATAGGGACCTAACAGCCCGTATCAAAGGGCCTGGTACCCCATACTCCCGGAGTACCCCCCACAAGACATCCCGAGGGACACGGTTGAACGCCTTCTCCAAGTCCACAAAGCACATGTAGACCGGTTGGGTGAACTCCCACGCACCCTCCAGGACCCTGCCGAGGGTGTAGAGCTGGTCCAGTGTTCCACGGCCAGGACGAAAACCGCATTGTTCCTCCTGAATCCGAGGTTCGACTATCCGTTGGACCCTCCTCTCCAGAAAACCCGAATAGACCTTACCAGGGAGGCTCAGAAGTGTAATCCCCCTATAGTTGGAACACACTCTGTGGGGACCACCACCCCGGTCTGCCAATCCAAGGGAACTGCCCCCGATGTCCACGCAATATTGCCGAGCCGCGTCAACCAACACAGCCCTACAACATCCAGACCCTTGAGGAACTCCGGCCGAATCTCATCCACCCCCGGTGCCTTGCCACCAAGAAGCTTTTTAACAACATCGGTGACTTCAGCACCAGAGATTGGAGAGCCCGTCCCAGAGTCCCCAGACTCTGCTTCCAAACAGGAAGGCGTGTCGGTGGGATTGAGGAGGTCTTCGAAGTATTCCATCCACCGACCCAAAACGTCCCACGTTGAGGTATTAGAAAAACACTACATAGCCATTATGGTGTCTCATCAAGTTAATGATGTTTTTTGGGTTTTTTTAGCTCTAGGAGATTAGCCATTAGCAGATAGTCCCAGTCTGACAAAACATTTCAGAAAATAGCATCTGTTACGATCCAGCTCAAAAGTCACGCTTTAAGATTTGATTCCACCTAAAACGATTTGAGTTCATATTACTCAAATTTGCCAATCTGTCAACATTACTTGTAAATTCTGATTAAATAGAACTGTTTCATGTTCTTTTTTTATTGTAACTATGTTTTTAAGTTCAATCAGTAGCATCTACTGAAGCAAACAGAGTTCATATTATATAAACATCCCACATTTCTTTACATTGATCATGAATTCTGAGTAAAATCTCATTTTTAATGGTCTAATTTTATTATAATTATGTGCTTGAGGTCAGACATCTTAATATCATCAAGTCTGCCTTAAGGGCCCAACAAAAATCTTGTTTTACATTATATGTGAGGGGTTGTTTTTTAGAAACTTAACACAGTTAATTGTTCATTTTTTCCCCCTAATATATCTATCATGTCTTTAGGTAGCGGAAGATGGAGTGAAATTGTGAATACTGTGGTTTTATTAAAAGATGGAAGTTACACACAAACAGTACCAGTTCCTTGTTTGCAGCAGGTGTGCATTCTGCGTAATTATTTAAAAGACATTAAAACAATGGGTTAACCGGATAGTATGATGGTCTGGGAATGTTTAGCTCTGCTTCATGACCTGACGACTCACAGTCATAACTGAACACTGAATTCTTCTCTCTAGCACAAGAAGTAGAGTGTCCGGGTATCAGTTTGTGAGCTTCATTTTAACTGTACTTGGAGAAAACAGCAGGACAATGGTCCAAACCACGAGTCAATTTATTTTATAAAAAGTTTTTTATTTTTATAAAAAACAGGAAAAAAAGTTGAATATTTTGAAATAGCTTAGCTAAAATCTAGCTTTAGATAGGATTAAGATACATGTCTTTAAACAGGCCATTCTTTCACTGTGGTGTCACTGAACTAAACAACTCTGCTAAGAGTTGTCACTGTTTATCAGGTTAAGAGCCACTTACTCTTTCACATAGGGACAGAGTAAGTGGCCATTTCAGTCTCAAAATCTAAATCCTGTCGAACAAATGTGAGATGAGCTGAAGAGAAGAGAGGACCCAGGACTCTGGGTGACCTAGAGAGATTACACAACCTAATTAAGTTTTCTGGGAGAAGAAGGGCTGTTAAAATGTATTATATGACTTCATAGCATTGAGTTTATTTTTCAATGAATGTACTCCAGGGGCTTTACCAGAGGTGCCAACCAATTTCTCTATCAAAAACATTGGCTAAAAGTCAGAATTTAACAAATTTCACAAGGTCTGAACGATACCTCATTTCTGTCTTGTGCAGTAATTTGCTCCTTTACAGGAATGTGCTAAACTTTTCATTTATCATCTCAGGAAATAAAACCAAAACACAGAAAAAGAAAACAAACGTAAAGAACCGTGAAACGAAGATGGAATTACTAAAACCAGAAGAGCTTAAAACTTTAGTGACCCTGTTTTAGAAACACAAGAACTCCTTTCCTGTAAATTTGCTGAAACATCATCCAAAATCTTGCATCTCATAGCATCTATATCATCTATACCTCCTGTTTGTATCCCACTCCTCCCCCCTGCTCTTAAGCCAAAAATTCCTTGTAGTGTAGAGTCATTGGGTTGGTGTGGAGGGGAACTGACAAGGCCAGGTTATCCAACTGGCATTTTGGGCACCGGCCCAGGGCCCAATCCCTACTAGGGGGCCCATGCGAGTGGTATAGGGAAGAAATAAAATGTGTCCTCACCAATAGGATCCGCACTATTTTTGTAACATTAAGAGAGTTACATTATTTCTAAGACTCAATTGAGGAAACCATGGTAACATGCCTCACCACTACCCCAGCAAGTAGTGTTCCACTGAATGTCACCAATCAGTGAGAGTAACAGAATCAGCAATTACTGCTGGTTAAAAAAAAAAAGTAAGTATAAATAAACAAAACAGAAAAAGCTACCCTATCGAGATGTGTTTCGGCTCCATCCACAATGCTGGAATTGTACCTGTTGTGGGGCAAGATCCCGCCTTTCTCCACTCCAATTGGCTACCCTGGTTTATTTAATACTGCACTGACCCATACCCCACTCGATGACCGTTGTTGCACGAATTTTTAAAACACGATTTTTTTTTCTCATTTTCTTGCTCTTGTTACATTTTCCTTTTTTATGCATTTTTTTCCTCTGAATATTACCAATTAACAGTTACCTAGCAACAACATATGCACAAAAAAAAGAACATAGGATCTAAGGCTGTTGTGAGTGCATTGTCCAAATGTTTACATAATAACATTTATATGGCAATAATGCATTTCAGTCTTAGATAGTATAAGACGAAACATATTAAAAGGCTGAACAAGAGCACCTAATTTAACTCAATTCTTGGATTTAAACAAATAGCAGTCAGATGTGTCGTGTTTGACACCTGCTGCATGTACACATACAGTATACACTCAGCAGATGGTGAAACAAGTCTTGCTTAAGCTTTATTTTGCCTGAAAGTTCTGATTACCGGCATGGCATTGCAACGCATCGTGCTCCTTGCAAAGCAACATCAGGTGCTCATTTATGAAACAGCAACTAGACAGCGCGATAGCACATGTGGCAATGTGAGACAAAGGAGACGGCACAGTTTTAATAAATAAGACGAGCATATGGAAGACTGATGTATTAGGATGAAGGCATAATTCAATACAAAGCATACAAGCAGAAGATCCAACACAAACTCCAATAGCATCAAAAAAAGATCAAATCAAGTTGAAAAAGAGAGTGGAGACAAAGAGCAGGCAGCGAACAGAAGTAACCAAGATACAGAACTTAGCTAAATTTCATTTAAAAGTTGAATTTTCATCTTAACCAATAGTAAGTGGTTTCAAATTAAAATGGCTGAAGCAGTCCAAATGGAGATACCGTGTATGTCTCAACCAACGTTTTATGACCCCATTCCTAAAGACACACTGCCCTGCATGTTGTCGGTGTTTCCCTGCTTAAGAGCTTCTTTCTTTGACATACTGGGAAAAGGAAGAGAAATCAACCAAGACATAAGCAAAACGACTGCGGACCTCCACATGTGTTGCTCACTATTAAATGCAATTTCCGGACAAGGCTCAGACAACCGCCCGCAGGTATAAAAGTCATGAGGTTGTGTAGCCATCATATCACTCGGGAAGGAGTTGGAATCTGAGTCCCAGAGAGGATTTGTGTGTATGTGTGTGTGTGTGTGAATCAACCCATGGACAGCAGCTAAAGACCTTGTGAAGATGCTGGCTGAAACTGGAGAGACAGTGTCTCTCTCCACAGTAAAACCAGCCATGTACCACCAGGAGCTGAAAGGTTACTCTGGAAGGAGGAAGCCATTACTCCAAAACCACCATAAAAGTCAGACTGCAGTTTGCAACAGCACATGAGGACAAAAATCTTAATTTGTGCTTACATGCCCTGTGCTCTGACAAAAACAGAACTGGACATAACAATAACCTGTATATTCCAAGGAAAAATAGTGACCTTCTGAAGCCTAAGAACACCAACCCAATAGTGAAGTATGGGAGTGGCAGGATCATACTGTGGGGCTGTTTTGCAGGGACTGTTGGACTTCAGACAAGGTTGATCGAATCAAGGGAAAACCAAATGATGTGGACATATTGAAGCAACACCTGAAGACATCAGCCCGGACGTTGAAGCCAGCATTTAAATAGGTCTTCCAGGCCGACAACGACCCTAACCTCACAGAGTAGTTACAAGCAAAGGTGGGTAGAGTATCCAAAAATGTACTCAAGAAAGAGTAGCACTACTTCACCATATTTTTTCTCAAGTAGAGGTAAAAAGTAGCCATCCAAAAAAAAAACTACTCGAGTAAAAAAGTATTTTGTATATTGGCTCCTTGAGCACTGAGTAACATCTGATCATTCATTTTAAAACGTAATCAGACAGACAAAAACATAAAGCTACAGGTAAATTCTGGTATTTTAAAGACTAAAATAAAAAAATTATACAGATGAATAACATATTTACATAATTATTAATTTTAAACAGTCAATTATTTCAATAGAATACCAAGTAGGTAAAGAATCAATATATGTCTTAGAACAAGGTGAAATGTACTTCTGGATGACAATTTATGTTATTTACTGTATATTCACTTGACCTTAAAAATGTTACAAGCTCAACAGACAGAAGATTATGTTAGAAACCAGAGCTTATTGGAACAGGTGGTCTCTTTTAATAAACTTTTGGGGTGTATGTGTGCCTGGTGTATTTTTGATTCAAATATGTTAGCTCTCCATTTAGTGAATTTGTTCCCAGTAGATAGAGAATACAGAAATATTATTCAAGTAAGAGTAGTGATACTTCATAATTAATATTACGTAAGTAAAAGTAAAAATTAAGGCATAGCAAAATTAGTCTTAAAAGTACTTTTTTTCCCCAAAAAGTTAATCAAATAAATGTAACTGAGTAAATCTAACAAGTTACTACCCACCTCTGGTTACACGGTGGCTCAAGAACAACAAACTGAAAGTATTATAGTGGCCATCACAAAACCCAGATCTCAATCCCATGGAGCAGAGGTGCCCAAAGTGGGGGCCGTGGGCCAAAGTTGGCTCCCCAAGTCGTTTAATTTTGGCCTGCCAGAGGGTGACCCTGACCTTATACCAAAATCTGCAACGGTCAGACAATCAACCTAATGAGCACAAAGATTATTCTTCTACTTCTGACACCACTTTTTATAAATGGGTCAGATGAGTATATATTGGGCTCATATATTCCTCACTCCTCTGAAATATCACAGATTAGGATTGAAATTGAAATACAAGCAACTATAAGGGAAATGTAGAGTAGATCTGTGCACATACTGCATTTACATTTGTACAATTTGAAAGATGACAAATAGTCATATTTTATCTGTTTAAAGAGCACCCTATGAGCCTTTGCGGCCGCACTGAACCATATCAAATGCCCCCCAAGTCCTCACCTCACTGGCTGCTATCTTAAACAGCTTTTACCAAGATGGAGTGGCATCGTCAGTGGTGCACACACAAAATACTTCTATTTTTTATGCTGTGAGGAAGAATATTTTTTCCACCGACATCAATACTAAATCAATCAAACACTGAAGGTTAGATTTTCTAAATAACTATATACATGACTTGTCATTAGGGATGCAACGATACCACTTTTTTCAAACCGATACAATACCAATACTTGGATTTAAGTACTTGCCGATACCGAGTACCAATACCGATACTTCTACTACACACAAAAAAAGCAACAAATTAGAAGGCAGATTTTATTTTCTTCTCTGTTTGTTACAACAAATGATGGTGAATTAGATAAAAATAAAATATTGATAAAAATGACTATAAAACAAAAATTTCAAGTGAAAATTTTTTTTTCGGTGAAATTATTGCAGTTTCGACATTTTTGGTATCGGTTCATGGTATCAGTTAACTTTAACAGATACCGATACTGTACATAAGGACCGTATCGGCACCAATACCCGGTACCGGTATCGGTGCATCCCTGCTAGTCATTTTTGTTACATTTTATTTACACAGAAAGGAAGGTTAAATGACTACATAACAAAACATTTTTATCATTTGGCTTTGGGCTCTATAACAGATTTTCATTTTGGTCCTTTGAAGGGAAAAGTTTGAGCACCCCTGCCATAGAGGATTTGTGGGTGGCGCTGAAAAGGCGAGTGCAAGCAAGAAGGCCTACAAATCTGTCTCAGTTCTGTCAGGAGGAGTGAACCAAGATATCCGCATATTATTGTAGAAAGAAATACTTGGCCAAAGTGAAAAAAGATTCAGAGCAATTCTACCAAATACTAAGGAATACTTCTGACTTTGATGAAAGAAGACAATACATTACACTTATTTCTCTCTTTATTCTGACAGTATGCAAATACAAACAATATTTTTATCTTTATTGACCAAGGTTGCACAAACAAAAAAACAAGGTTGTTTTTTCTGATTTAATGTTGAACAGCAAATAAGTGTGCTTTTGTGTGAAATAGACATTCGGTTTCAACTGTCAAGAGTCAAATGATTAATTAAAAATGGTTAAGAAATTCCGATTGAATTGTTTTTTGTCCGTTTTAAAGAGACTAATAGTAATTAGCAACACCTCCAAGGACTCAGGAATAAGTACAAGTAAGGAAGGATCATCTAGCTGGCATCAGTTTAGAGTCTTGAACAAAAACTTTCCAAACAGCAATTTCCCCAACATCTTTTCTTTTCTTCAGATTTTCTAATTGCTTTCCTTAGCAGTGAAAAAAAACACAACTTCCACCACGTCCTCAAGTTTATAAAATCATCACAATCTGGAGTGAAACAAAGACGTCATGATGCTTTTACACGAATCAGCACAAACTGTCGCTGTACTGCTGCACCGAACGCTTCACAGCCAACACAGCACGTGTGTTCCGCCAACATGACGAGGAGCCTTATCCCCAATCAAGATGGGGATAAGGCTCGAGAAGCTCTCAGATGGAGGTTCTGCGCACCGAGAGATGCGCGAAGATAAAGGGAGGCGCAGATGGCGCGACAGAACATCAACAAGTGAGAGATCGCCGCGATGATAAAAATGCAGAAGGTGAAAAGGGAAGTACCGAGGAGAAAGGGTTAACGAGGAAAATGACGAGAGAGAGAGTGTCGCCTTGGCAACAGCAGCCAGCGTTTTCTCTGTCGTTAAAGACAAACATGTCCGCGCGCCTCCTCTCCTCCTCATCCATCTCTGGTAGTTCACCAGGTGTTGCATTTCTTCACAGGTTGGGCTTTTTGCGGGATGTTCTGGTTGCGCTCAATAGCTCCGGCTGCTCTTTTAAAGGACAATCGGAGCTTGTGGCTGGATAGTTTTTGTTTCCATATCGGGCGACGTAGCAGTCGTCACGCATCACTGAATCCTGGCGTGACGTGACATGAGAGACAGAAGATCACACGAAAGGCTGTGCACAATTAAATCCTGAAACACGTCACACACCATTTCACATTTACAATGATGACACTATAAATCACGTCATATTATGACTCTCCACTAGATTCTGACGCTTATTAAAAACTTGTGTGCAAAACGCAACAGGGTGACTCTCTGAATGCGGTGCCCTTTGTGTCCAACAGGTTTACCAGCAAGACTTTCACTTAAAGTAATTCACAAAATACGCAACATTTTAAAACAAGAAATAAAAGGATCTATGCTCATTTACATTATGACACACAAACTCATTTAAAAATTATGTTTTTATAAGTTTTATAGGTTTTAAATAAGCATGCCCCTATTTACCAAAATCAGTGAATGAAATATAGCCTGAAGGTAATGACAGTAAACTGATTTTTTTTTCTGGTAGCCTAATATATAAGGGAATTACTTGCCTGTCTTCTTTAGCCTGAATTTCTTTTTAAATAATAAAAGCGAGAAATTGCAGACATGTTAAAGCAGGGAAACATCTAAAACATGCAGGGCAATGGGCCTCTAGGACCAAGGCTGGGGAAACACAGAGACAGATCAAAGGTATATAAATTTTGTGGAAAGGGAAAAGTGAAGTTGCAACATATAACAGTGAAGGCATGACTAAAGTTTGCTTCCAAAATTTTCGGCAGAACAAATTGACAAGTGGTAAGTAATAAAACGATGTGGGTTGGATCAAACTGTAATGAATCAGTGTTGTTTCTGCGCATAGTTTGGCAAAAACTATCCATACCTGTCTAACAGTGTTATTTGTGGCATGGTTAATAAATGCAATCAAATAAATAGGAAAGAGTAATCTGTGTGACAAACAGCTGGCTTCAAAGTGGAAAGTTTCCTCTTCAAATATTTATTTTCTCTGTTGTTGGTTATGTGTGGAAACACCACCTGATCCTACAAGTGACAACCTATTTTTTTTACAGTGACTCATATTTGAGAATTTATGATTTTTTTTTGCCAACAAGCAACCCATTATTCTAGCATTGGTTGTTCTAAAGGCCTGAATAAATAACAGAAAGTTTAAAATGTCAAGAGGACTACATCCTAGAAGAAATTGTTCTTCATTTGTGGTAAACGATTAGGAGATTAGGCTAAGACAGAACAAAAATAAAGTTTCTATGACCTTCTGTTTAGCTTTGCTGCTCCTTAAGGATCTAGGAGGGACAGTAACACCCAAGTGCTATAGTTTGTAGCAGTCTGCTTCAGCTCCGGAGCATGCAGGTGTATGTTATAATAATGCCAGGATGGCAAAGCACCAGCAATCAGCAAAAAGCTCATTAATATAGGGAAGATTACAGTGCCATTTCTGAATGATTTGAAGAGTTATTAAGATATTTACAAGCAGAAAATATTTCAGCTGGCAATCATTGTGCATTGATCAGACAATTAAAAAAACTGGTTAGCAAGTTAAATGTTAAAATTCACGCCACTGCAATTAGGACCTCAATGTGATCAATTCAGTGCTGTGCAACTGCAAAAAAACAAAAAAAAGCTGGACACAGGCCGTCAACTGCTCGTTGTCTGCACCTGCCTGACACTGATCGCAGCTCCGTCTTCCTGATATGGCATGCATGCGTCTCTTTAGCAGATCCTCCTACGACAGCTGCATGTAAGGTCAGCGCACCATCACATGGGGAGCGGGGTAAACCTTGGATTCTTTGAGCATTAGCACGTGCAAAGGGGTGTGGGAAGTGTGTTTTCCACTGTGAAGCACTCAGTGAATACTGCCTAAGGTTTGCCTGTGACTTAGAGAAGTGTGTCCCATTAGTTGATGTCTAAAGACCATTGGTTGCATCGGGTTTAATTTAGGAGTAGCAGAGTGAAACATATCCAAAGTCCTATATGATCTTCCTTCCACTGCACCATCATGCTTGGGATGTAGAGTATGATTAGGGTTACAATCGACTATTTCTATAACATCTGTATGATATTTTATCAGATTCTATCATGCAGGGTGTACACATTTTGTCTTTGTGCACAAGCAGCTGCATTCGCGTTGTGAACCATACATCAAACAGAGAGGTTGCGGGTGAAGTGCAGACCTCCATGGAGGAGCGAAGTCATAAAGCACAGAGGCCCATCATGAGTCACAAGGACAGACCAGGGATGATGATTATGGCCCCATCAAATTTTACAGGCCGGAGTCCGTAGGTGAGAGGAGAGGAACAGATGACAGGAGGAGGTGCTGAGATGAAGGAGACCCTCAAGACAAGCCACTTTAATTGTAATCATCCCCCCTAAACTTCACATTATTTCAAAAATCCGACTTGAGTTATGATCGAAGCGTGTAGCCCTGAAAAACTTGACTTCATGATTCACATCTCCGCCACCATTCATCTTCCATGATCGCTCTCTACCAACCCATGCGGCAACTACTTACAGAGGTTTGCATCCAATCAGAGCTGCTGATTGGGATGCCAAGTCAGCCTCTCACCCCCCCCCCCTTCTCCCACTTTTTACAAGTCTGAGACCCTCCCTTCTTCCATCCATCTCTCCTGGTATCCGTAGTGACTGGAGGTAGGGTTAGGAGGTTGCTAGGAGACGGGTAGAGTGTGAGAGCAGTCCTCAGTGTGAGGGAGCGTTATAAGAGCGGGCACATTAGGAGAGAGCGCTCCCTCCTGGTCGCTGCTTGCCACTGACAGCGCTTTGGTTCAGTTTAATGACTTAAACCAGCTCTCATCTTTGGCGAGCACGCAAATGATCAGAAAGAGGTAAGTGCGTGTGTGTGTGACTGTGTGTTTCAGAGGTAAAGGGAGATCTTTTGAATATTATAAAAAATCTGATGACTGTGATGTTGAGGAACCACTCTCTTGACTGGATCTGTTAGATGAAGACAGAAGAAACTCAGGTTCTGTGTGTGTTTTCTGAGAAGGATCCATCTTGACATCATCTGCCTCTTTTCAAGGCATAGTGAAAGACTTCCAGTGCTTTTTTAGGTGAGCACCAGTATGTTCTTTGATCTAAACCAGGGTCACCAAGATTAGCATGTGGTTCACCGCACCTTCATAGCAATCCCCTCCATAACTCATTTCACTGCTGCCTCCAACAACTGTTTACAGTAATTTAGTTTCAAAGCAGCGCTCCTTGTGCCGACATGATGCCTAATGTCCGTTCCACACTAATTGTGATACCGTGAGTCACTCCAGAAGAAAAAGGATCAAAGATGGGAAAAATTGCACAAAGCATAGCTTGAGGAGAGCACACTTCAAAGGCACTGATGGAGCGTGCTTTCAAACTATATTTTAATGAGGGTTATTTGTCATCTTCTTCAATGTAATGCTACATCACAAGGCCAGTAGGTTGTGAGCAGCACACTTCTGCTGGCCATTTACTGTGTGAAACTGCCTCCTGGTGGCTGTCCTAAAAACTGCCAATTGCTTCAGCTTTTACTTCACCTTTTGAACAGTGCAAGATGCTACTGTTGTCTGGGTCCATTTGCCTAGTTATATGTTAATTCCATTGCCCTTTTGCTAAAAAAAAAACTCTACCAATCGAGGTATGTATGGGTGGATTAAAAAGGATGTGGGGCTGGGCTGGAGACAGTTTTGGTTTCTTATCCACACAACGTTTTTTTATTGATGCAAATTACAGTACATTTATAAGTAAGTCTGTACCTCAGTGGGTATAAATTAATGTATGGGTGGTTTAACATATACACAGGCCAATGGCTTAATTTTGTTACTAAAAGGGTGTTCTATAATTTCACAAATTTAAAATACATATATAGTGTTTGTATTCATAGAAATACATAAATATTAACACAACTTACCTGATATGTGCCTAAGACTTTTTATAAAGTATAATATTTGGAAAAGATACATTCATTAAAATAAAAAAAGAGAAGATTTTGGACCAAAAAAAAAAAAAAAGAACCAGAATGTGCGGACTCACTGGAGGTGTCCATTAAGACCTGCTACTATGATGATTAGGTCCTGGAAGTTGAGCTGTCTCCCTTGATGGGACTTGTCTGTCTCCCAGATCCAAACCCAGAGTGAGTAACCAGAGAACCAAGACAATTCCCGGTGGGCCAGCCTGATGTAAGGGGCCGCAAACTGCATCGTACTAGTGTGCCAAAGATGCAACTGGGCAAAAATGAGTTACTAGTAAGCTGCAGCTCATCTTGACGTAGCACATCAGAGCTCTCAGTCAGTGGTGTTTGAGAGTTCAAAGAACAAGGGTGGCATAAAGATCCGCAATGTTAAAAAAATAAACCTCAAACAGACGCCACTAAATGAGTAATAATGGCCAACTTTTTCGCTAAATCAAACTTGTTGGGTATGACAACAAATGAGCACGATGATACGGATCAAGCAGATGTTGAACTTTCCCTGCAAACCACCATTTGAGTTAATTAATCAACTCAGTGAACTGTGCGATATCATGGCAACTAGGATAACATATCTTAAAAATATGATGCCATACCACATAACTGGTTAGCTTTATCTTGTAGCTCCTCAGCATTAGAAGGAAATTCCAGCACCATGCAACATGAACCTACAAGGGCAGGGTGGGTGGAATTACTTATTGAGTGAATATTATTAGTATTAAAGGGGAAGTATGTTTTTTTTTTTTGCAACCTTAACCTCATGCATTACATTTATTTACTCACCCAGACGACTTTGGTGTCTGGGTGTTTTAGAGGCTTTAAATCCAACTACACAATAATTTCACTGCCTTGGGACATCCCAGTTGGAGTCTGAGCAGGGCTTTCACTCTGTACTCTACCATCTTCAGTTAGATAGAACTTGCTATTACAACCATCAACATGGTTCACGTTTGCGTGTTTCCAAATGGCGCAAAATGACCAAGTGGAATAAGTTAATCTTCCACCATAGGCTCCCGTTCAGTCGTGCTCACACTACAGCTGCAATGGCAGATGACTGAAATCGCACTGAATCACTGTTTGTTGTGTGTTGGAATCAGTTGGATTAAAAGCCTGCAAAGATCCTGGAAGACCACAAAAATGCACCTCAGAGACGCTCCAAACTCACAGGGGAATAGTGCTAGAGATTCCTAACAAAACATTGGTGAAACTAAGGAGTTTAATGGCAGATAATGGCTTATTTAAACAGTGCACTTTGGCTGCCCCAACAACTCCCATTATATGGTTATACGCAGATCATGACTGGATCAGTTGTACCAAACTTGTCTGGGTAGGTAAATTAACATAATGTATGCTATAAGATAAGGTCCAGGTTGCAAATAAAACAATACTTCCTCTTTAATATAATGAAGAGCATGGTATACATAGTCCTCTGCGCTACAATAATAAAACTGATGTGAATTAATCAGAGGCTTTGTAAAATTGGGAGATATGTGTTGAGATTTATTACCATTTTAAAATTATTTATTTTTGCGAAGAAGAGCAGGAGTCAGTGATAATGAAGGGATTTCTTTTAACAGAATGGAAGGAACAGGTGTGTGAACAAGCAGACATTAGTTCCAATATAACACCTTTCTATGCCCAAATGACAGAGTGACACATTATATTTTTCACATTCCATTCCATATGAAAGGCACAAAAGCTTTATAGAAAAGCATTTATATTGTGACACAGGTGCAGTAGGTGAGTGTAGGGAAACTGTAAGAAGAGTCTATTTAGGGGCTGAATAGAGTGGCTGTAGCTTAAAGATTCAGATAATGTTAAGATATGTTGTAAAGGATAATGTAGGTGTGAAACATAAACTATAGATAAAATGGACTAATCCTCGGGTGACGTCACCCATAGGTTTCTGAAGAGCAGAAAATGAAGCCAACTGGGCGGTTCCCACATCTCCCACATCTTGTCTGTGTCGCTTGCCTCGTCATTCTCAGAAAATCCAAAAATGGGCAAAAAGGTGGAGCTGAGAGTGGCGCTGTGAGGCTGGGGGCGGAGGGTTAAAGCTTGGTTTATGCATTCCGCGCCAAAACAAGACGTGCGGAACCGGCCGAGACGCATTCGAGCAGCATTTATACTTTCTGTAGCTTGTCCCTGCTGAGAGCCAATATTCTTGACGACTGTAGGGGGCAGCGTAGGGCTCTACAGCATGCATACAAAACTACACCATAGTAGAAGTAGTAATCACTGTTGTTTACAAGACGGTGACACCCGTGAGCTTAAACAAAGCAGAACTTTTTATGCTGTTTACTTAGGAAAAAAGACGAAAAAGGAGACTGTCCTCTCTTCCATTAAAACACAGTTGATCACAGTGATCTCTATCGGCCGAATCATAAAGATCTCTATTTACGAACCTCCGGGAATATGAGGTCTTGCCAGTCCACCATGTTTTTCCGCGCGGGACCGTCCGCGTAGTTACAAATTTTCCTAGGTGCGCGGTGCGGAAATTTTGGGGCGGGAGGATAACATTTGTGACCTCGTGGACGCCGCAAGCATAAACCAAGCTTAATGCTCCGAGCCAACATAGCTACAAGCTAGTCCGGAGCAAACTGAAGCTAACATAGGCTGTAGCCGGTTTCAGCCAGAAGACAGCGGCTGAGAGACTTTTGCCCCGTTTTTCCACTAGGGTCGCTTTAGACCCAGAAACTTCTTGAGTGGGGAACACATATAAACATAAGAAGACCAAAATGGGTCGGTTCATTATGGCCTAAAATGGTTGTATTTCCATTACCCTAGGTTGAGGGTGAGGACATGGGCGGGTTTAGCTTAACACCGGCAGCAAAAAGCAGTCACAAATTCATTCTTGACAACTTGGATCCTCTCAAAAGTTAAAAGACAATTGACTCACCTCACATCTCAGACATCCATTAGTTCATGCCTCCAGCTGTGATCCTCACGCCAGTACTGATCTAACTAGCGATGATCCAGTCTGTCTAGAGTCCAACTCTGTATTCTTCCAACCTGATCTAGCCAATTCCCGCTCTCTGACACCGCGGCTCGCTGTGGTTTCTCGGTCCTGCCGACTTCTCTAATCTGCCGCAACCAACCGGTCGCCTGCTCCAACTCGTGAACAAGGACATAAAAGCTCCGGTCGGAGCTCCATTCCCCTTGGCAACCTGATAGAATTTCTCCCCCCTCTGGTGGCCAGCCAGTATAAGGCTTCCCCAAGCAGAGACTTTGGGATGGTCTGTTATTGTAATCAATACCATAGCAAGCCATCTTGCTATTAATTAACATCCAAAACCAAATAAAAGTGCAGAGGCAACTGATATTTGAGTTAAGAAACACGAAATGGCTGAAGTCTTTTCGTTGGTCCCAGGATGTGACCTTCCTCGAGGAAGCGGGGGGGAAACAAACTATGGCCACCATTAGCCACCAGAGTTAGCCTAGACCTACATGTCAGTCAAAAGGACACGCCCCTAATTATTCATAATTTTAAGATTAAATTAAAAATAAACGGAGTTAGAAAAAAATTCACCCCCCTCAGAGTTGTCATGACCGTAAACCTGAACTATCTAACCTAAAATGGGTTTTTTGAACCAGGCTGTGTGCATTTTTTTTTCGCTGTAAAGTTGGCCTTTTTAACAAGGGAGTCAATGGGAATTTGCTGCTTTTTGGAGCCAGCCCCCAGCGGATGAGGAAGGAACTGCAATTTTTGTCACTTCCGGGTTGGCTTCACTTTCTATGGGCGGAGTTTGCCCTTGGTGTGAATATATACAGTCTATGGTGTGAACACACCCTAAAATAAATCTTCCTCACGAAGCAATAATCCTTATTTGCACTGAATTGCCATTTTTTTGGAAAACCACTGAATTACAAGGCTTTACAGAACAGTGCGGTTTTGTAGCTTTAAAAGTAAGACTATAAATTAGGGATGTACCAATACTGGTATGTGGTATCAGGGCCGATACCGTTCTAATGTACCGTGAACCGATACTTAAAATGTGGAAACTCTGCAATAATTTCACAGAAACTTGTTATTTTTCACTTTGATTTTTATTTGTAGTCATTTTTATCAGTATTTTATTTTTTCTATCTAATTATCATTATCTTTTGTAACCATCAGAGAAGAAAATAAAATATGTCTTCGAATTTATAGCATTTTTTTGTGCGGCAGTATTGGCATTGGTACTTGGTATTGGCAAATACTCAGATCCAAGTACTGGTATAGGCTTGAAAAAGTGGTGTCATTGAATCCATATTAAAAATATATTAATTTTAATAATAGGCTGTGATATAAAGTAGCGGTCTGAGGCATAAAACTTCAGGACTGAAAAATGAGTCCCACGGCGACCCTGACTACATACCATACATGATTGAATGGAATGAGATTAGATACCAAGCCCACACCTCCTGAAATTGTTCCTGAACCATTTTTGCTTCATAGCATCTGTTTTTATCCTGCTGAGAGACAAAATACCAGCACCTTATAAAAACAGTCTGCTATGGGAGCTGCTCTGGCTCGGATCGGTATGGCATTGCAGAGGGCGGTGAAAGCTGCCCAGCACATCGCTGGACCACCACTTCCTTCCACAGAGGACATCTCCAGGAAATGGTGTCTGAAAAGGGCTGGCAAAATCAGCAAAGACCCCAGTCACTGTTGTTCAATCATTTTTACGTGTCTCAAAATTTTCCGTGGAGGTGTGTGAGTACAGGCGGTGGTGGGGGGTTGGTTGCGGAGTAAGGCGATTCCCATTCGCATTATCCGGGTCCCTTACAATGATTTGTGAAACTCCAGTTTGGTTCGATCGAAGTTGGACTAGGGTGTATACAGTACATGCATTTCAAAAGTCTGATTTCAGTCGGACTAAGGTAATTATTTCGATATTCTCTTACTGCATGTAAAACCACTAACTGTTTATGGCTCTACGTCATTTTTCAAGAAACTTTCTAGACCTTCAGCAGGCCGGATGTTTATAATGCACATGTCTTTTCAGTTGTTCCCTGACGGAATAGGTGATTTGTGTTCCCAAAGAATCAGCAACCAGCAGCATTTAGAAATACCTTTCAAAGTAGCATTACACTTTACCATTAGAGTGCCACTGAAAAACTAGATTGTATTCAGGTTGAGCACAAAGTGCAGGCACTTAGCCATTGTTCCATCTCCACATGTGCTGGAGCTGTTCAAGCTGAGATTTTATCACCAGTTCTTTTGATTGAGCGACATACAATTTTAAGGCCTGTTAGTCCAGTGAACCCTTTGTGTGAAAACAGACATATAGTATAAAGCTTCGTTATGAGATGATAGATTTGTTTTGTTTTTATGAGCAGATATTTACTCAGATCCTTGTAAAAATTGTGAGAAATTTTTACAAACATGCAGTGGCTTTTGTGTTGTTGTTCAGTGACTTACCTTTTTCCTTTAAAGTAAGGCTAAGCTAAAGCGTTTTAAGCATCGCAATTTTAGTCTAATAGTACAACTTGCAAAAGTTTTAAATCATACTTGTTTATACCTTCTTACAGATACAGACGGACGGACGGACATATAGATAGATGGCCTATTATTTCAAATTAAGGTTGTCTAAAAGTAAAAAAAAAAAAAGATGGTTCTATAACAAAGCTAGAATATTCAGGCTTTGTAAATAGTATCACTTCTTTAATCAAACAGTTAGACCTGAAATGCTTTAATGGGCCAAAATCATTGATGTAGCATATTACTGAAGGAAGTGCAAGCAGTAGTAAAATGCCACAGCATTGACAGACAGCTGTGCAAAGTAGTTAGGGTTTTTTTGTCTTTTTTGTTAGTCTAAAACAACTGCTTAACTGCTTCTAACTTCACCTGAAAAATTCTAACCAACCCCAACTCACTCATAAGTCTTTTCTATGTCTCTTTTTTTTTGTATTCCTTGTATATCTTAAACCTTTTTGTTTTGTACTCTAAACTAGTTGCTTTCTTCACATCTGTGTACTTTGAGCCTCCTTTGTGGAAGATTTTCTGACCTTGCCTGTGATGGGGAGAGTCTGAGTGTTTCTCAGCAGGCGTTCCCGTTGATTGGATAGGCCCTGCTTGCCTGGCTTGTTGGCCCAGAGAATCGCGGCCTCCTCTGCTCGCCCCCTCTGCTCCTTTTTTTATCGTGGCAACCACAAGCCGCTCGTGAGGGGTTTGTTTGTGTCGACAGAGAAAGGCGAGTCTGCATGAAGTCGTCAATGAAAATAAAAAAGCAAACGCAGCCTAAAAATTATCCTTCGTTAAGGCGCTGTGATGCAGTTGCTATGGCAACTATGATAGAAATAGACGTGCATCTGCAAGGGAATGAAATGTATTGAACTGTTGGCTGGAAAAAGGGAGACGCATGCCTGTGATTGACGGGTTAAGTGTTTGACTGAATACGGACACTGGCCGCTAACTGTTTGAAAATAAAAGGCCATGGTCCATCTATCGTCCATATGTCAGTTTTATGTATGGCTGCATGTTGTGGTGACTGTGTGAGCGAGAGGCTGCATGTATGACACTCTGCAGTACATTAAAAGTGCAGCACCATGGACTGAGGGGGGCACAGGGCACATCATTACATTGGCTGGAGACTGTGCCTCGCTTGCGACTCTGTGTGAGTGCAGATAAGCCAGGCCAGAGACAACACAATAAATTTAACCAAGAAAAAAAGGTTTCTGTTTGTTGCACCTCCATTGTTGCTGTGGCAGCGGTAATGGACTGAGAGTTAATACATTTCTTAAAGTTACCTACTTTTATTCTCCAGACACAAACATTTAGGAGCTCTGAGTGCAGATCGTGTACTTTTTTGGAGCATTACAAGCTGGCTGCCGAATAGCGTGAGGTATATGGGAGAACACTGCATAGATTCACAATCTGGCAATAATAAAGCAAACGTTATAGGAACAGTGGAAATCGGAATGGGCAAATTTAGCTATCGAAGATCCTGAGTGACCATTTTGAGCTGCAGAGGTAAATCACAATGTTATTTTAGAAATAATTAAATTCAAAAAGGTACTAAGAAAATATGCTCAAATATTAACAGAAAAATCCATGAAATACAGAGAAACTCCACATAATTTAAATCTCTAAAAATGAAAATTTTCTTAGTCAGCCTATGGATAGACATACACCAATTAAGGCAAGGCAATTTTATTTGTATAGCACACTTTCAACAACAGGATAATCCAAGGTGCTTGTCATGAAGTAATGAAAAACATTGAATACAACATCAGAAAAAAGTAAAAACAGATATTGAGAAAAGCATAAAATGAATTAAAGTTGTATAAGGTTTTTAAACACTATTTTGTTCAAGTATGATTTTCTTTTGCAGTTATATATATATATATAGAACCTTGAATTACCTTGTTGTTGAAAGTGTGCTATGTAATTAAATTGCCTTGCCTTGCCTAACATTATTCAATTAAATCAGTCATTTTACGCTCATCTGCTATAACCTTTACAACTGTCAGCTTATCAGCTCCATTCTTGTGCCTCTTGTGATGTCATCAACCCAAATGCACACAAAGCAGAATTAAACTTATTTTTTCTTCTCTTATACATCCTAAAAAACGTTGCATTCCATGAAATGTGGCTGTGGAAATCCACATTTCTGGGTCGTTGTTTTTTTGTCTTTGCTCACTAAAAATGTTTTGATTGTATTTTTTTTTTTTTGCACAACTCCTTTTCTACTTCTCTTTAAAAGCTCCCACCAGATACAGGCACAAACCTCACAAATGTTCCCTTATCTGTTGCCCTGCTCATTACAGACATAACCTCCGTTCATTGCTTTCAGTCCTGGCTCCTCTCCATATTGCCTTTGTACCCTGGTGCCTTCATCAGACTAATTCACTTTCACTTGACATGAAATATGAACTAAACAGCGGTGGGAGCCGCATGCTTATGCAAATAAATAAATAAAAATGGCAGCATTGGTTAGGATCTTTAGATTTGATGTCAGAAATACGCGAAGATCAATGGGAATGAGAAAGCCAAAGCTTCAGAGAAGGAGGGGTGGTGGAGGGACGTGATGGAGAGAGATGAGGGAGAGGGGGTGTGCAGGAATATGAGTGTGTATGCATTTTCAAGGCGGTCTTTCTGTTGCTAGAAGGAGAGAGAAAAAAAACCCAGCCTTAACAGGAAAGCGAATATTTAGAGCTGCTGATGGAGGGATGAAAGTGTATCTTAGTGTCAGAAAACGACGCCTGAAAAGTCTTGGCGCCTTAAAGGAGGCTTGAGAGGAAGCGATGTGTTTCATTTTAGTTGGACATAGGTGGAAGCACCTCAGCGGTGTGTGAAAGGAGAGAGAGAGAGAGAGGGAGAGAGGGGAGGGGGCAGGAGTGTATGGACCTCACTGGTTACGGGACCCAGAGGCACCCCGATTGTGCTCCGCTCTCATCATCTCTGGAGGTGTAAGGACAAAAGGAAGAAGAAAAGGCCCGGGTTCTGGGTGTCGTGACGGGGGCCCCGACGTCGCCGCCGCTTGGTTCGGGGTTGTCTGGACTAGGAAGGCTGAGAAGGAGGCGGAGGCGGAGGGGGGAAAAAAGCGGCGGAGCGGTCGACTCTAGGCTGGGGTTTCCTGCCACAGCAGCGGGATTGTCACAAAACAGCCTTTCACTCTTCGAGGGGCCTAGCATTGCTGCGTCTCCAGGTATGCCTTCAGAGTGTTAGCTAGCCCCGTCTCCGGCTGAGTCGCCTCTCCTCCGGGGAAATGTTTGCCGTGTTTATTTAGGGAGGGAGAGAGAGAGAGGGGGAAAAAATGTCAGACTGCGCGACAGCAGTCTTTGTAACGCAGCAGTCACGGCAGGTTATTTCTGCTGCTAGCTTAACCCATCTACAGAGAGGCTCCAGTGATTTCCGAGGGAGTAACATCTGCACCTAATCACCATTCCTCAGTAGCTGCTCCTTTTTCCCCCTTTTCTTTTAGCCCATTTTAGCCACTCGGTTACGTGTAAAGGGCTCGTTATAACGTAATAATCACAAACATACAGACTCAGAGATGCTATCGAGTGGTTTCCAGCTTAGCTAGCACCCAGTTTACGTGGCTAGCTCGCATATTTAATTGGGAGATATCTGAATGTGTTTTAGCTAGGGCTAACCTGACCAGGCTAAAAGAGGCAGCACCGCCACAAAGCTAATTCTATTGCGTATTCTTTGCTCCCAGCTAATATATAAGTAGCTGGAGCATCTGCAGTGCTAAAAGCCCCCCCAATTGGGTATTGATGGTAATATGACAGACCATACAAACAAGCCAGAGCTAACGCTGGCTCATTCTCTGCAATAACACTGCGTCTGCTTGCATCAATTAGGGAGTTCTGCTGATGATTGACTGGCTCACATATTGCACTGAGACAGCTACTTTATAGAAAATTATTGCTGCAATGTTCTTGGGGTGTAGATGCTGCTGCCTGGTGGTACACTTTGGGATGTTTAGGGTTCCTACACAACATAGGGAAACATTTAGAAATTAATTAAGTGTTATCCAATTGTTGATATGTCATATATACGGAAAATGGGGAATCTGAAGTACTTTACTGGTTCTGTTGCTTTATAGCCATAAAAAGGTAAACAGATGGGTTATTTTAAGAAGTGTACTTTATCCGTCAACTTTTCCATCCATTAGTTTTTTTCTTAGCTGATCAGCCGTTCACAAATCAATTTATCATCTATCCCTACATACAACCATCCGTTTATTATCCTTGCATCTACACATTAATCAGTTATCTTTTCTTTCATCAATCTAATTATTTATCATTTATTGAAAGAATAACCATACGGTCCACTTTCATCCATTCAAGTACAGCCAACCAACTCCAAATATTTACCCATCAGCTATCAGTCCATTTACTTACAGTTTCCTTTAAAAAAAAAAAAAAAATTCTCTAATGCAGGTTCTGACCAATGCAGACTTTTCTCCCATTTTAGCTTCAAAACGGGCCACAAATCAACTAAATATTCTGAAAACATCTAAGAAATTTTGATTTGAAATACTCCTCAAAAAAATAATTAAGCTGATGCACAACGCTGCAAATTCAATTCATTTGTTGGATTTTTAGGGAGCAAATCTACCGTTGTTGTTCAGATTTGCTCCCTAAAAATCCAACAAATAAATCGAATTTGCAGCGTTTTGCATCAGCTTAATTATTTTTTATTTGTTTACTTAAAAAAAAAAAGTTCTGGGTGTCAGTCCTCAGGTTTGCCGCCCTCTTAACTCTGTTTTCCACATGTTTTGCATTCAGCAGCGCGCTTCGCTTTTGTTCGAGAAGCCACACGCTGTCGTTTTGGGGACTATTAACGGTTTTACAACGCAATTGAAACAGATAAGAGGCTTGTGCCGCAAACGGCAATTAAAGAGACAGACCCCATAAAAAAACAACAACAAAAAACGGGTGGGATCTTGTCCTTCCAGCTACCTCCCAGAAAGCCACTAAATAGGTCTTCATACTGAACATGTGATATGGACTTTACTACGGGTCTTCCACAAGATTATTTGTTGACATAACAAAAAGGAGTGTTGTCGATGTCTTGGCTAAACCTCCTGCTTCTTTTTTTTTTGCCTTTTTATTTTTTTTGCAAGCTAATCTGTTTGCTATAGGCCACAGGAGACAGATAGAGCTTGTATTGTTAATGCCAGAACAGATGTTTTGCTCTGACAATGCATCATAAAATATGAGCAGGAATTTAATGCGGTCCTGATACTGAGTTAAAAACGCACCGATGACTTGAACGGGTGATATAAATGCCATGTGGTAATGTTCACATCATTGCTGCGTCTGTATGTTTTGAGCTGCAATTATAGGCCAATGTAGCTGCAGCATCTCTAGGTGTATAATTAATTACCACAGCTTGAGCAGTAAAATAAACATGAAAAGTTAAAATGGGCCTAATATACAAGAAATATAAATTATTTATTGATGTTTACCAATCAGTTGACCAAAGCTTGGAATTATCTAAACCCACCTTGATTATTGGCTCAGATTGGATTATGCAGAAATGGGGATAGTTGTCAAATTACCAAATTTTTGTGGATCTACCATCTACAACCATCATCAACGACCACATTTTTTTCAAAAATGATTATAATAATAATAATAAAAATAATCTCTTATTTGTAATGCATATCCACATATTTCCATTTGTATTTCATTGAAAATGTGAGAATGCTACAGCTCCTATTTCCATTAACTTTGCTTCTTTTTGTTTTCTGTTTTCTCCAGACCAACCTCTGAAGGGTGAACGTGACTTTGCCGTTTGTGGCGTGGATTTACTGAAAACACAAACTGGAATTTGACGGAATCTGGAGTGGAATAAATGGATTACCCTGTTTTGGAAAACCGTTGCCACGGAGCTGTTTAAAGTTGAACAACGGGCGACGAAGAAAAGCAAAAGTGAACGCCGGAGTGCACCGAGGGGAGTCTGAACGCAGGAAGAAAAAAGGGGACCCGAATGCAGCTAGAGGCCAGATGAGCGCAAAAATAATTTCCTCTGGCATCCGACGGCTGACCAGAATCTCCATGGAGACTTTGCCTACCGGAACGATTAGCGAGGACAACTGTTTAGACTTTTTGGTTCTCCTTGAGTGGGCTTTGTGTCACACAGGTGTGAGTCAGATCCACAGACAGTCACACACAAAAAGGAGCTAAAGGATCACTGTACCAGAGCACCTTGTGTGTGTCTTGAGACTTTGTACTTTTTGATTAGAAAGTACTTGGAGTTTATCCACATGAAGACATTCAAGGTTGAAAGCTTCTGCTGGTGATGTGGAAGTCGATGTGCCAAACCAGTTTCGCTTTTTGGAAATAAACTCTTACTTCTCCGAGACGAGCAAACAACCCACAGTCATGCTGAACATGAACTGTTTCTTAGGATTTTGGACCATCACCGGTCACTGAGAATCACCAACCAAGTACCCAAGAGAAGAGGCTTTTGACGTCTGTGATATAAATGTGTAGTTTTTGCCTTGTTTTCCTGCCAGGCTGTTGACTCTCTTCATGGTTTATGTCAAACGCCAGCCAGCTCTTCAGTCTGAATCATTCCCCGCCATCTACACTCAAGGATCTTTCGTCTTTCTGAATCTGAAGTCGGGGAAAAAATGCAGAATTTCTCCAACAGCCCGGCTCCACCCGCAATCCCTCCCGGATTCGGCGGGAGGAGCGTGGGCGTCCCGCTGTATCCCCCTCAGCCGGCGGAGCCCCAGATCTCACCGAGGATGACGGAGGATTACGTAGGGATGCAGCAGCAGAGCATCCACAGAGGCCACCCCCAAAACCACCCAAGTCAAGCCAGCCACATGCTGGCGTACAGCCCGAGGAGCAGAGGCGCTTTGGAGCCTCCGTCAGCTCAGGCTAACGTCCACGCCGCCAACAATAGCAACCCCTACAGGAAGGAGGCTATGGAGTTTTATTTTTCAATGGGTGGGAAAGACCGACACAGGAGGGGGAGCATGGGCTACGGGGGAAGTTTTGGGTACCCCGGCATCGATGGACATATACCTCACCAGTACCGACACCCTGGATCCACTTCTGCCGCATCATCTGGCCTGATGTCCCCATACCCAGTGGATTATGGCTCCGGCGCCGGTTCGGGGGGCGCTGCTAGAGCCTTCTCTCCTTCTCATCAGTACAGCATGAATCAGAGCCCTGTCATGCAGTCCGTTCCGGGTTCTCAAATGCAACAGCGCCAGCACGGACAGAGCTTTCCCCCCGTCCACCATGCACAGCAGCAAAGAAGCTACCCGCACTCCGGGCATAGGATGACCCCACAGTACCCTCATTACTCCCCGCACGGGGGCGGGTCCACCGGGTCATCTGGAATGTACAGCCCACCTCCGCAGAGATACCTGGACGGAGCTGCCAACGCCAGCTTCGACCCTAAAGTCCACAGCTCCCAAAGTGTCAACGCTAGCTCCAACTCCGCCCCCAGTACAGGCGCTGCTAATAACGTGGGGCCTGTGGAGAATGTTCTACAAAGTTACCCAGCCGCAAATTATTCTGGATACCTCCCGCAGTCTCATTCGCTCCACAAGCAAGTCGCGCTCCAGCACAGAAACTCGCAGCACAGTTTAGGGGGCGGTTATGACGCATCTCTCAAAATGCCTCACCAGGGCGCATCTCCAGGTGCCGTTTATGTGAAACATCATCAAGCCTCCAACCCGGGTGTAGCCCCACCATCCTCCCAAGACATAGCAAAGTCCCCCATGCATTCTAATGCACAGCAAGCTCAGATGAACCAAAACTTCAGCCCCATATCCAACCCATCGCCGGCTGCCTCTGCGGTTCATTCCCCCAGCTGTAGCTCCTCTCCTTCCCCCCTGATGGGGGCCTCGGAGGCGCTCGGAAATGCTTCAAATCACGGCCCTCCCATGCCAAGCACCCGTAGCAGCCACGGCCATGGTAGGTTACTGCAGACTGTGCCTCAGTTAAGCCCCACACCCAACTCGAACAGCAGTATCAGCAGCTGTGGCAGCAGCAGCAGCAACAAAGCCCACAGCCTGAGCGCGGTCGGGGGCAGCAGTCGACATAAAACGAGCCAGGGATCCCGAGAGGAAGGCTCCTCTGTTTATTCCACTTCCTCTCTTGACAGGATGCAGGATGCCGGCCTGAACAGTCTCAACGCCCTGAGCTCCCAGGTAGCCAATTTACCCAACACAGTCCAGCACATGGTCCTCCCCGACACAGTGTTCTCACACAAGAAGAGAGACGGCGGGCAGGCAGCGCACTGCGTGGCCCCGCCGCAGCCCAGGAGTCGGAACTTAAGCGCGGCCTCGAGCGGCGGCGCAGCCCGAGATGTCAGGCCCGGCGACGTGGCGGAGGAAGACACGGCTTTGATGCCCCTTGGAGCGCAATCGGGGACCAAAGCGGAGCGAGAGGAGGAGCTGTCTGAGGGGGAGCGTAGTAGGGTGAGGCAGGTGAGTGGTGCGAGCACCGGGTCCGAAGCGACAGGCTATATTCCAAGCCAAACACAGACCAGACAGGCATGTAATGTCAAAACGGTCGTCTCTGAATCACAATCAAAAGAAGCAGCAGAGATTAAAGCTAAAGAAAAGAACATTCCTCCATCTGCACTGTCTCCATTCTCCGAGGGTGGCCTAACTTTGCATTCAGGACCACCAGTTTCCTCCTCCTCCTCCAGTATTCCTCCTGCCACAACACAGAATTGTGTCCCAGAAACCGGTTTGGCATATAATGACCACAGAGGTGGAGAAATCAAAAAGGAAAGTGAAGCAGCAGCTGAGAAAACACAGAAGGTCAGCAGCCAAATGCAACAAGATGGAGGAGTTAGTGCAAAAAATGGCCAGGAGAAAGAAAATATGCTGCACCCCGAATCCAAAGCGCACAGCAACAAGGAGGAAGAAAGACGGGCGTTAGAGGAGCAGCAGAACGTCAGCAGCGTTGGTGTGATTGTTTCAAGTCACACTGACAAAAGTAAGCATCCCCAAGACAACTGTGTAGAAGAGAAAATGTCCCTCTCTCATTTAAAAGAGGCAAGCAGTCATAACGGGGAGAAAGGTGTAGATCTTAGTATGTATTCATCCCATCATCAGAAGTCAAACAGTGGGAGGTCTCCAAATCCTCCCCAGCCTGCCTCACACAAATACAGCTACCCAGAATCAACATACGGCTCAGATTTGTCCATGAAAAACCGAGCGAGGGCCGGCTCAGCCACTGTGATGGAAACAAACCCCAGGTACTTCGGGTACCAGCACTCGCAAGCCGGTTACGGTCCCGTGCATCAAAAAGATGGATCTGGGGCCGAGGCACCGGTGAAGAGAGGTCACGGGGCGGGGTCTAAAGCTCAGGAGGAGAACTCGCAGATGCAACCGTTTCCGAGTCTCCTGCAAGAGGTTCTTCAGGGTTACAATTTAGACAGGCGCTATGGTAGACCAGAACAGACGTTCCCCGCACGCCATCAAGGCCCACAGCCGTTTCCGACCAGACCTTCACTAGACATGACCGAGGTTTTATCTTATTCGGCTCAGACTGGAAAGCCCTCAATTCAGAAACTTGGAGGTGATCCTGATTTTGTCACAGATACTCTGTCTTCGGTAAAGTCAGAGGTCTCCACTCCTAAGATTCTTCATAATGCAGAAAAATCTGAGATGGGCATGTCCCAGAGCCACTTAACACAGACTGCGGATTCCCAGCAGCCCCCAGCTAAACACATCGACTTATCTGATTTCCCCGTGCCGCAGAGAAAAACATCTAACGTACAGGAGCTCCTTTTGCAAGAGCCCGAACCGTTAACTCTCACTTCTCAAACCGAGCCTCAGAAACCACCAGGTTCCACGTTGGCCCCGTCGGAGCGGCGATCCGTCATCTGCGACGTTTCGCCGAACCGGCGTGGCACGCCAGAGCGGGAGAGGGGGAAAGAAAAGGAGCGGGAGAAAAGTCAGAGCGGCGCCTCTGTGATTCAACAGCCATTTTCTTCTCAGGCGGCGCCCAGTGATCTCAGTAAAAAGGATGTTGGGGAAAAACAAGTGGTGAAAATGGAAACCATCTCCAAAGAATCTGGGAATCCACAAACCGAGAATCACGGCGGTCAGCTTGAGGCGGAGTATCACTCCAAAGCTCCTCTGTTGTCAAGTGGGGTGAGTGCTGACCCCTACAGGCGAGGCACTGTCGATGTAACACCCATACCCTCCCACCCTGTGACCATGACTGCTTTGTCCTCACCCACGAGGCATCACTCATATCTCCACGGAGTGGATCTGTCGTCTGGCAGCGGTGGTCCGTTTCCTGGATATCGATACGGCGACCCAAGAGAAGAGGGCGTGATGTCGCGTAGTAATCTGCATTTTCCCTCTCACCATCCCTTCCACCCTCTACCCCCTCAGCCTCAGTCCACCGGTAAGCTTCAGATGTATCCGCACGCACGTGGCGCCCCTCATCCCCCCCATGACATGAGCGAGTGGGTGAAGGCCATCAACAGGCCCCCGAAGGAGATGATGATGATGATGCAGCAGCACGGATCGTCTCCCGGGAGACACAAGGTTGGCCAGTCGGAGCAGAGGCAGCGATTGATGCCGCCGGCGGACATGCAAGTGGAACACACGAGCAAAGCTCAGTCAGCGCACCATCAAAATCCCTACTATGACATGAAGATGTGGGACTCGGCGCATCCTGGGAGAGAGGGCGCTCGGATGATGGAGGGAGACGCCTACTACAGAGCACCTCCTCCTCCTGGTCCTCCTCCTGTAGCTTCACACAGCCATGGTCCGACGCAAATGACTCACAGCCATAACGCGGCCAAACCTGAAGCACCTAGAGGAGCTGCAGAGGAGACCAAACACCCCTGCCCGCCCCCTCCACCCATCTCCTCTAAGCCCCCTGCAGACACAAGCACCACTCAGCCACAGCGTCCGACAAAAGCCGCCGGTTCTGGAGACACAAATCCTCTGATATTAAGGCGGAGGGTTCGCTCGTTCATCTCTCCCATCCCTGCTAAAAGACTCCTCCAGGACGCACCTCAGCAGAGAGCCGCTACAAACTCTCATCACTCCCCTGGAGCACAGTCAGAGCCCGCCCATCACAACGACGACGACTCCTCCGCCGCAGAAGCGCCGTGTCCTCGGCTCTCCTCCCCACAGACCAGGGGTGAGAACGCCTTCCTGCAGCCGCTGTCCCCATCCGGTGGCAACACTAAGGTCTTGGCTGCCAGGAAAGGACGAGGCTTGAAGCTGGAGGCAATAGTGCAGAAAATCACCCCAAATATTAAAAAGGCAGCAGTCCCCACGGATGATGAGTCGAATCATTACCCCGGTTTCCTGCACACAGAAATACCAGCGTTTAATGAGTCACAGGAGCAGGACCTGGCACATTTCCCCAGAGTTGCAGGAGGGGAAGATAGTTACATGGATGAGAGTCACTCGTTAAATAACATGCTTCCGTTCAGGGGAGTCGACGAAGCCGGGCCTTTACCGCCGCCTTCCTTCCCATGTGAATCCCATCAGACGTCTCGAGTCAAGCAACAAGACTTTGACTTCGGTTTAGGCGCCGCCGTAGCATCCACATCTGGCGACAAGGAAGACTTTGCTTTACTCGGTCCGTTACCTCCCCCACCGCCTCTCCCCTGCCCGGTCCAGGGTTCTCCTCCCCCGTCCTCCTCCGCCCTGTCGGACATTCAGCATTTTACAAACACCTACCAGCAGCTGGAGACTCGGAGGGGGGAGCAGTCTGCTGCTAACCTCCTTCGACAGAAACTCCAAGAATCTGCCTTGGGATTTGAGGATTACCCTGGCAGCGACTACTATGGGACCACCTCGCCCCACCAGGGCCACATGCTGAACAGACATCAGATGTCCTCTGGAAGGTCCAGTCTGTCGCCGACTGACTCAAAGCCGTTTGAGAATGTCGTGCCCAAGGGCTACTTCCCATCTGGCAAGAAGAAGGGCCGGCCCGTCGGAAGCGTCAATAAGCAGAAACGGGCTCAAACCCAAGTCTCGGCGCAGGCCCAGGCTCAGGCTCAAGTTCAACCTCAGAGCACGGCTACAAGTGTTCCCCTGGCTCCAACCTCTCCGTCGCCTCCGACCCCGCCGCCTGCCTCCCCCCCGCCAGAAATGCAGCCTCCGATCAGCGCATCAACCCCCCCAGCGCCCACCCTGTCAGAAGACGCAAACACCCCCCCCATTACAGCCCCCCCTACTCTGACCCAGGAGGTGAAAGCCGACGTCGAGAGCGAGGACACGCAGCCGGAGGTTGAGGTCAAACAGGCGCGGCGCAGACGCAGAGGCGCGAAGTTGGACGACGGGCCGCTGGAAGCAAGGGGCCGACAGAGGAGGCGGAGGAGGGCGCCGGTGGCGGCCCCACCGCTGCTTTCTAAAGACGAGCCAGACGCTCCCTTGGGGGCGGCAGTGAGCTTCATCACAAACAGAGGTTGCACAGATCCGAGCAGAAAAGGCCTGTTTATTCCTCACATACACGTGGAGAAAAAAATACCCGAGATTGGAGCAGTGTGCACTATAGTGAATGCTGAGGACGACAAGATGAAAGGAGAGCGCGGTGCAGCAGGCGGAAAAGCAGGAGGTGGAATTGATTCGCTCCTGACCTCAGCTCTTTCCTCCCAGTTATCTCGGAGAGACAGAGAGTCGGAGAAAAGGGAGACGGAGGAGGTGGAAACCACGCTGCAGACAGGCAAAGCGCTTCCTTCATCCGGCTACGTTGTTACGGGGCCTGTGATCACAGAGACCAATCACTCCGGCCGCCTGCTGTGCTGCCTGTGCCAGAAATGGGCAAACTACAAGCATCTCGGAGACCTCTACGGGCCGTACTATCCGGCCGAGTACGCGGCCAAGCTCCCCAAGAACCAGCCCCAGATCAGACAGTGTCCAGCCACCACGGGCCCAAACAAAACCGGACCAAATTTAGACGCGAACGCTCTGAGCACACTCCAGGTCACACAGACACGGCTCGCTCAGTTCGACAAGCCCTCATCTGAGAGCGACAGTTTCAGCTCAAACGCGGCAGATCGAACAGACGAGATGATGATGATGATTATGATGCCCGGACAGCTCAGCAACGCCCCCCACCCTGTTAAAACACCTCTGACCTGGGAAAAGAACCCTGATATGCGACCCATCACTGAGTTTAAGAGAGAGCCGGACCACGACAGCGACCAGCAGCAGCAGCAAGCTCAGAAGCAGCCGACAGATGACGCTCAGCTGCGACCTCAGCACAGGAAGCTGACCTCGCATCCCCGCTTTAAAAGGCGACACAAGTCCACCGAGGACTCCCCCAGGATGGTTCCATCCAACAGCAAGGCTTCTCTGCCCTTTCAGCCCCCGCCGCCTGCCCTGGACTCCCTGGGACCCTTGGCACAACTCGCACAGCTGCCACAGATGCCCATGGACCCAGAGGAGCTGTGGGTGCATGAAGGATGTATAGTGTGGACAAGTGGAGTGTACCTCGTCAACGGGAGGCTGTACGGCCTGCAGGAGGCACTAGATGGAGCTAGAGAAACGGTGAGAGCCAGCCTCATTAATTTTTTTTTTTTTTGTATTTCACAGCGTTGCTTCAGTCTCTGATATCACATGTGATTATCTAAAAAATAATACCAAAAAATCAGCATTTTAGGTCAGATGTCAAATAGGGGCCTTTTTACAGCATTTTTTGGCCTTTAGATATCTTTAAATCTGTGTTGTAATAGAGCATATATTTGGTATAGCGTCCAAACAAACCTGGTACAGTTTTTGTCCATTTTTATTTAAAATAATTAGAAGGTGAACTAATAAAAAAAAAAAAACGTTTTTAAGAATCTATACTTTAGTTGATTTGAAAACATCTATAATCTGATTTCAATACTGTAAGAACTAGGAGAGTTTTGGGACCAGTGTTCATTGTGCAATGTTAAATGACAAGAAGACGACTACGTTAATAACTAAAAGAGCCATTTTGCCTTTCCTAGATTCCCAAGTTTTCTCCAGACACTTTTTGAAATATACATCAAACTTTTTTTTCTTTACCACTGTATACAAAATGAACTGCTTAGTTCATTCAGTCATTTCTGGCCAGTATTAAGAGCAATTTGCCCCAGAGTACCTGATGCAGAGTAAAACTGGGGGGTCAGTCTAAATGTTATAGATTACAACTAAGTTAAATTGAATTAGTTACTCTTTCATGACTTGGATGGTAAGAATGTCAATAAAACTACTAAAAAATGTTGAAAGTTGAACGCTATTTTATAGGAACCATGCTTTGTTTTAAGAACTGTGAGATTTTTCAGCGAGATCAGTTAGTAAATAAAACTGTGTTCTTACCCGCTTGTCCCTACATTGTTGTATTGTCTTGACTATTGTCTTATTGTAATTGCTTTCTTGTATTTTGATCATCAAATCGATTTATGCTGTGTTCCAATTTTAATCATGTAAAGCACCTTGAATTGCCTTGTGTTGAAAGTGTGCTACACAAATAAAAATGCCTTGCCTTGTTAAATACCGTTTTTCTCTGAGTTGGTCTCCATCTGCTTCTCTTTACCAGAGCTGCTCGTTCTGTGAGATGGTCGGCTCGACGCTGGGCTGCTACAGCAAAGGCTGCACTCTCCGCTATCACTACCTGTGTGCTATTGAAGCAGGTGAGGAGGTGCTTCTAACACAGCCTCTTCCTGTTATTTTCTGCTGTACTGTGTGTAATTATTGGTATCATTTTTGTCATTTGCTTAGACTGCTCACTGAATGAAGATAACTTCTCGCTGAGGTGTCCGAAGCACAAGGTAAAGAAGGAGAGGTTCGTTTTTCTCTGCTTGGCTCACTGATCCATTTATAGAGAATATTCCTGCCTGTGGATAACTTGACATAACCCTTCCCTTGTTTGTTTGGTTGTTTGTTTGTTTTTCTGCCTGTTCTCATCCCCTATTAATCCAGTTTACCCAGAGCATCCGGCCAACCAAGTCAGTGTATGTGGAGCAGTCAGAGAGAGGCTGAGGGCAACTGGGAGAAAGAAGAGCAGGATTTGGGGAGCTGTAAGTCAAAACTAATTTGTAGATTGTCTTTCCCTGTCCATTGATATTATTATCATTATTTTATTGAGTGGTAGATCGTAGCTCAGATAAGCTGTCACAATTGAAAAGATAAACTCTTTAAACCTTTTTTTTGTTTTCTGACATTTACTTCCGCTCCATGGGTTCCCTAGTGTAAAAAAAAATACAACTAGACTAAACGGAGCGGTGCAAGTTATTTTCTGATCCCCACTGAAATGTGCCATGGATTTATCTTATAATATGCCTGAATTTTCAAAGAAACATTTTGATGCAGAGAAAGTTCTGATTTCCAACAGTCTGCTAAAGTTGCTTTAGGTTTTTTGTAAAAACAACTACTCATCTCACAAAATTTACATCACCAAACCACATAAGTGTGGAGAAGGAGAATAAAAATGGCAGCGGGTTTGTGAGCTTCGCATCCTTTATCCAGGATGATGGAGGGAGCTTTACATGTGGATAAAACCTCTATAAGTCTGACGATATGGGAAGTGGCAGCTATGCTGGGTGTAAAGGAGTTGGTGGAGTGTGAGCCAACATGGAGGAGTTGCTAACAGTTAGCTTGTACTGGCAGAGATGCACTCCACTCTCTCCTGACCGCTAAATCAATGCAGTCTTCTCTGAGCGTAGGAATGACCATAAACACAAATTTTCTCTGCGACGTAGAAGAGACTGGCTGTTTCTGACTTGTTCATTTTTGCTGCCTATTTCCTGTCTGTGGCAAATGCTGCCAAATGGGGTTTGGAGAAAATAGTCACGTGCAGCATGCATATTAAACTCGGACGTGACCAATCATATTTCAAGGAGCACAAGTAATATGCAGTTTCTCCATGAACGAGACCTTTGAAGATTTGAGTACTCCATCTCTGCACAGTAGTGCCGTCTGTGGGAGTGACTCCTAAGGAGAGAAGCCAGAGTAGAGTAGAAACCTGAGAGAATAATCATGTTTGTGGGGGAAAAAGACCGGAGAACAGATGGAATACATCTTCATCCTTCCTGAGGCTATGATAACATAGCTGTTTGCTTTAATCCAACCTTTAATTTGAGTACATTCATCAAGGAGGAAGGACAGTTACAACATTAGTTTTAAAATGCATCAAGCTTTTTTAAATTAGTCTTTCTAGGAACCTCTGATTAGGATCTCATGACTTTCTGTTGCTCTGCAGGAGAAACGTGACGTTACGCATACGCCCATTTCTTTAACCAGCGGCCACTAGGATATTTATGTTGTCATCAGGCAGAGTTAGAGATGTAAGGGAGTAAAAGATGCCTCTAAAGCTCACTGTTCCCGAACTATTACTGAACTGTAGCAGAGAGTGGTATCCTGGTATCACCAGATCTCCATAGCAACAATTAGATGATATCTAAATACAGATCAGATGAGTGACCTTTTTCCGTCACAGACATAATCATGGGGAATTTGCTCATCACTGCTAGGTAGGTAGGATGAGGCTAAAATTTAGATTTTTGATGATCACTCTAACTGGGGCTTTGTGTAAAACAAAGCACAGAAATAAGTGGAAGATCTTGGAGGTGTAAATTTCTCTTCAAAAGCTTTGGGAATTAAACTCTTCGAAATGGTAAATGGCCTAAATTTGTATAGTGCTTTTACTCAGTCGCTACGGACCCCAAAGCACTTTCCACATTCAGTGATTCACGCACACATTCACGCCACCGGGCCCTCTAGCCTCCAACAGTAGGCAACGGGTAAAGTGTCTTGCCCAAGGACACCAAAAACCAAGCCAGTCAGGGCCGGGGCTCCAGCCGGCAACCCTCCAATTACAAGACGAACTCCCAACTCCTAAGCCACATCCGCCCCGGTCGAAATACAACATCTAGACCTGAATGATATTAGGGGAAACAGTAAAGCTTCACTCGTGGGTCCTGGCATCTTGTCATCTCTTCCTTTGAATGCTACAAATCTGTTTTTTGTCTGTATTGATTAATGAAGACAGTCAGACTGATGCAGGACTGGAGCACAAGTCAGTTGTTTCTGACATTTCTGAACCTGAAAGAGTTGCGTGACGGTGACTTTGTGGTCAGATATGCCTATCAAAAACATGAACTCCGCCACCGGTGCTGTTGACCCACAAGGCGCCGGTGGAAATTGAACTATTGTTGGTCGACAGAGGAGGAAAGTGTGTTTGTAGGCAGACAGAGAAGAGGAAATGCAAGTGTGGAATTGAGAGTAGAGAATGTTGTGACTATGCCAGGTAGAGCTAGAGAGCTGGTGGACAAGATGCATAGAAGGAAGGTGGATATACGCTGTGTTCAGGAGAGCAGGTGGAAAGGTAGCAAGGCTAGAAGCTTAGGAGAAGGGTTCAAGTTGTTCTACCATGGGGTAGATGGAAAGAGAAATGGAGTAGGAGTTTTGTTGAAGGAGGGGTTTGTTAGGTTCCGGAAGTAAAACGAATGTCAGATGGACTGAGTCTGAATTACGGCTGGGTGATGAACCGAAAATTTACAGATACTGAAGTATGAGTAGTACTGACATTATTTTGCCCATATCGATATAAAAAATGAAAAGATATGTTTAGTTTAGCCATGCTCATACCTCTTTAAGATGTTGAATGCACTTCTACTACAGACTGTAAGGGGTGGAGTCACGTGACCGCATGCAGTCACGTGACTCCAAATCATCCAGTCCGTAACAAGAAGTGAACAGTGTTGCCAACTTAGAATTTGGTGTGTTTGGTGAATTCTCAGTTTAATCATATAGCGCCACTTAAGCATAAGGCATGTAATTTTACCTTGACACGGCATCTGTTGTTAATTCTAGTCTGGATTGTGGTTTGCTTTTTTTGTTCGTTTGTTGTGTTGTATTTATCATGGAGGGAACTTTGAACTGCCTTGTTCCTGAACAAATAAACTTGACCTGCAATATGTTGCACACTGGGCCTTTGCTAAAACAGTATGTTATGCAGCTTCACTTGAATTGTGAGTCAAGTCTGTAAATGGTTCATCATTGGATCTTTCAGCAGGATCAAAAACAAGTGGCCCAACCAGCACAGAAACTGTTTATCAGCCTTTAAATAAGGCGCCCACCTAAATCCTGTGCGCAGGTTTAAAGCATACACGCTGTCCTATTAAGAGGGCAAGAAGGTTGTGCCTTCAAGTGAATTTTTCTTTTTCTTTCGGTTCCTTTCCCTGTTAAACAAATATATTTAATTTTAAAGTTAGATTTAAAAAACGTTTTGGGGAAGGAGTGAGTTCATGCTTCTGTCATCAAATCCGCTTTTCCTTTTTCAGGTTTTCAAACATCTTTTTACCGGGGTGCCAATGAATATGGGAGACACAGTAAATGATTCAAAATTGACAGGCCCGCCAGAACTTCATGATAATTGCCTTGTATTCTTCATGATCTCAGACTGCTTCAAACTGTGTGATCCAACTCACTGATGCATGAGCCACGCTACCATTCATGACCCTGCTCTCCCAGCCTTTGTATCTGTTCTCCTGTCGCTCGTCGTCACTTCCTCCCTCTCACATTCAAACCAACCAGTCTCCATGGAAACTGATTTACATTCAGTATAGCTCACATTTTCTACATGGTCATGTAAGATATAAAGCTGATGTATGTTTTAGTCTTTGTCATTGGGGTGTCTTCTTTGTTGTTTCTTTAAAAGTATTTTATTACCAGTTCCATATCTGAACATTTTAAATTGTAGCCAGTAGTGCATATTTACTGTGCCTTGAAAGTGTATTCAGAGGTATGAATTCACTTCTTGCTGATAGGGATGATAGTTGTTTAGAAAAAGGCTGATAGCCGATTAATGTACCGATATTTGATTACTTGGTCGATATTCAAAAAGCGGGACCGATAATAAAACTAGTGGACATCGATGCTGCTACTGTTGGCTAACTGTAATCGAAGACAGCAGGTTTGTTTATCACCCTCATATCAATTTAAAAATCAGAACCAACAAAGCAGAAGTGAGGGTAATCCGAGTCAAAACATTCATGATTTCCTGAACGTAAACCTGATTTATGAATGAACCGAATGTTACACTGTTATATAAAGTCAATATTTTGTTTAATAATGTAAGACTATAGAGTAACCTTGTGTTGGGGTGCACCTTCCAGCCAGCCAGTTCAGGGCTTCAGTACTTAAACTTTTTCAGCTTATAGCACAACAGAAGTTGCAAAGCTGTAGCATAAGTGCTACATATGAAAAATAGTTTATCGCGCAGACTGTCATTTTCATTGCAGGCCCTTTCTTTTCCCATTTTAGTGATGATGAGTCGATAGTAACTAATTAGTTGTTAATACTATCGACGCAGATACTATTGGCCTACCGATAAATTGGTTGTTCTTTAATAGACGGTCAACATTAATTTTCTTTGTGTTTCAAAGCCATTTTTCATAGCGCTTCCCTTACTATACCCAAGAAAAAAGGGTGTTTCTCTGTAAAATCGTACAGATGTTTTATCTCTATGCTACTTGGTTTATCCTTTTGTGTAGGCATCAGATGTCAGGCTATAGCGGATGTTAAAGACTTGGATTTTTTTCTCTCCTGTTACAGCTGAGGGACTGTTGAGAAAATAAGTTGATCAGTCTGCTGAACTCATCCACCGTTGTAGGTTCTAAAACTGTTTTCTCGTCATCCTCATGGATTTTTTTTTTTCTTCTTCTAAGTGTTTGTAAGATTTTCTACTTGGTAGAATTGTGCTCTGTTTCACCTCGTTTAAACATGGTTGTACAACATTAGTCCTTGGGGTTCGCTATTTTTGTCTATTTCTATTATAAAAGTGGCCCATAAAACCTACCCCTACCACAGCCTTCTGGGCCCCCTTCAGCCGTAGTTCTATAAGTCAACGATATGGTAGGGTTTAGAGCTGCACGATTATGTCCAAAATAATTATCACGATTATTTTGATCAATATTGTAATCACAATTAATAATCACAATCATTCATCCAGTCCTGTAAAATATCTATTTTTATTGCACCAATTATAAACGTACAATGTTGCAAAAAAATTTGTGAAAAATAAAACTTTAGATTAGAATAGATGATTAATAATGCAAAAAAAACGACAAAAACAAACTCCAATACTTATATATATATATGTATTTAAAAGTACAAGCTAAATATGTTATTGCAGAGTGCAATCTCAAAGTGCAATTTAACAGAAACAATTACAGCTTATACCATACAAAAAAGGCTTTTGACATTCCCTGCATCCAAATCCTTAGTATTTACTATATGCTACGTAGCAACTATTACTCGCCCGTTGATGTAGTAAACACTGCATAGCAAATGATCGGGTAATATGCATGAAAAAAGAACATACTGCTCCACCATTTTGCATGTCCTTTGACCCATATGACTTCTGTTGACCCAGATGTTTACGTTACGTTTGCCTGTGGTCCGGCCATCCTCTAGCCATTAATTTGTCTGGTATGACTTAACAACTTTAATGTTTAATCAGTCAAAAAACAATTACAGTAATCAGTAACATCGCTACATGTACATTTATCTGCCAAAACTGCGGCGTCAATGGTTGACAGTTCGTCTGTAGCCATTTTTAGCTAAGTCCTTCTTCTATGATTTCAGAGCGTCCACTGCATTGTGGGATAGCGTAGCATCCACCGGCGGCTTACTGTGGCGGTAGTACACTTTCTGGAACTTTCTTCTTACTAGTCAGATCCATAATGGAGATTTGGATCAACTACATTGCTCAAATACTCCTTTTCACCTGCTACTTAGTGGCATTCTAATTTTTTTAATTCCTGTTTTTTTGGGTTTTATGAGCTGCAAGCCAAAATAATGAAGAAATTAACAAATAAATCCTTTAAATTATTTAAGTTTTGGGACTCAAATATACGGTCTATGGAATAATAGAAAAAAAATGAAAAGTTTCTGCGATATTTTAATGTAAATTACAACTCCTATTCTTGCTGGACATTGTACCTGTATTATATTAGCCATTGTGGGGTTGTTGTCCTGCTTGAAGGTTAACATCTGTTCACATGAAACTGGAAACCCTTAAACACCTAAAAATAACACACCAATCTTCAATCTTTTAAATCCAGTAGAATACATTTGGTTCTGTGTAGAAACATTGTGATTGATAATCTTTGGTTCTGCTTGTAGGGTACCTTGGACAGTAAAGACATTTGGGAGAAATGTGAAGAGACTGGACCGCGATTCATCGAGGAGAACGACTAAAGGGGATGTACAATTTCTCAAACTGAATCAGCGTTATTTGCATTTACAGGACAACAGAGAAAAAGAACCATTTTTTTTATTTCTTACCAGGATCATTACTTTAAAACGGGAACAACACAGAGGAACTTATATAAGAGAAAACAGGCGTAGAAACCCCCACCCAACAAACTAAATCGATCAAAGCGGGACGAAATGAGACGTCAAGACTGACGGAGGAATTTTGTTGTAAAAAAACAAGAGACAAATTTCTCTTCTAGGCTTGTTTTTGATTTATTTTTTCCAGACAACCTTAAAGTGTTAAACTCTTAGTTATCATCTTCCGCTTCATCATTTACCTTTTTATGTTTTGTTTGCTTTGAGGAGATGTGGGAGCAAGATGGCCGTCGATGGATCTGGGAAAGTTGGTGGGATTTTTACAAGTTAGTGTTTTATGTTACGCTATTAAGAAGATCAGTTATTACTCCTCATTATTTTGTATCCTCATCAGTATTTATCTACGACAATGAAATGGATGTATCCCACTTTATATTCAGTCAACGCCTGAGTTTTTTTTTTTTTTTTTTTTTCTTGGTTTGTTTTAAATTCTTTTCTGTCCCTTCTCCTGGAGAAGGAAGAGCCAGAGCGTCTGTTGTCTGGAATGTCAGGGTCAAGTTTGCCACAAAGACATTATTGCCTTGGAGAATGGACATCTGTTGCCTTTAAAAAAAGAAAAAAAAAGAAGAAACAAACAACAAAAAAAACAAGTTGTGAATGAGAGTGTGTGTGTGTGTGTGTGTGCTTGTGCGCAAACGCGTGACAGAAAAAAAGCCGATATCTGGGTCTTTGATTCCATTTTTTTGGGTCCTTTTTGAAAAGTGTTCTTATTTTTCATCACAGGGGTTTTTACGGTACAGATAGTATTCATTAAAAAAAATCAGATGGACACTCTTATTTTTCAAGAACAAAAGCGTTTATAATGTGCAAAGAGAGAGACTTGTAAGTGGAGGATATAACACTATAGACCGACGCTCGTTCACCGTCTTCACCCAGAAGACAGATGAAGGACAACACGGAGGGTGGGGTGCTTTTTGTATGTTGGTGAGACGTTTATTCAAACCTGCACGAGTCAGTTCTGCAGCCTGAGATGGATCTGAACTCTGGACATCATGTCAGCGACCATCTGGTCAAGTGAGCCTAAACCAAGTACTTTCGAAAGAGGTTTACTACTTCATTGAAGCGGTGGCAAATGAGTCGGAAGATGCAAAATCCATTGCCATCAGATTTCAGAGTGAGTCATACATGGTGTTGTCTTTATTACTTTTTATTGTTATTCTTGTACAAAAAAAAAAGGTCAAACTGAAAGACAGTTACACTATCAAAACCATGCTGTATTAGAAACTTGTCAATATGTATATGAATTATGAATACACTTAAAAATGCTTCAACTCTGTTTCTCTTCTCAATTTACTCATGTACATGTGCATTTTAGGGTTTTTGGTCATTGTGCTGCTTCATACCCCCCGTTTCATACCTTCACTTTACCTTCTGTAGAAAACAAAAAAATCAGGCACTGAACAACCAATAGCAGCTGTTTTCCTCACACATGCACATAGGGTAGTCCCCCACCCCCATCCAGGTCTTTGAGTCTTTTCAGTTGATAGGGAGGAGCTGTTTCACACGGTTACACCCTCTATAGAAGATCTTACAATTGCACCACTGAGTCCAAAACCTGTCATGGCAAGTCTAGGATTGGCATTCACAGCAAGGTTTCAGGCAATAATTAAATCTCTTTACACCGACTGATTGACTCCAAGAAAAAAACTATTGTAGGCCTTGAAAAGTCCAAACGGGCTGAAGTTTAACACTGACATTCTTGTTCCACATACTAGCAGGAAGCTGCTAGTAACCCGGAAACTGCAATACTGTAAGGACAAAAGAGCCGATGCACCAGATAAGCTGTATTTACTAGGGATGGAACGATACCACTTTTTTGAAATCGATGCGATACCAATACTTGGACCTGAGTACATGCCGATACTTCTACCACACAAAAGAATGCAATGAATAGGAAGATTGTTCTTCTGATTGTTACAGCAAATTATGGTGAATCGGATAAAAACTAAAATATTAATAAAAATGAACACAAAAAAAAAACCATCTAGTGAAGATAAACTTTTTCTGGGAAATTATTACAGAGTTTCCCCATTTTAAGAATCAGTTAATTGTTTTAGTTAACTAACATTTGAACGGTATTGGTACATCCCCACAATTTACCTAGGATTTTTTTAACCCCAACTTTAACCTGTTTATTTTTAATATCATTAAGACAGATGCATTCAGGTCAAGATGAAAGTCCAAGTCAAGTGACTTGGTCCTACAGGTCGTGTCCCAAAAAGAATTTTTCAGATCAAGTCAGGTCATTATCACCTGGGAGACAAAAATAAGAGCAGAATGTAGATCTTAAGAATACAATGATGGCCGCCGTACATGGTTTACTCTGTAAAGAACACCCCCACCCCCACCCAAAAAAAAAAAAACTAGCTAGTACCCCCACGCTATGATCAGGCTAACACAGTAGCAGGGTCAAAATAATAAAAAATGCATAAAATAAATTAGAAAACTAAATAATCAGCATATGTTGTCTATAAACCTATAAAAGCTTTGGGAATTTGATAAACTTGTCCAATAATCTGACCCAATATAACAAGCTAATGTTAGCTACGTGCTAATTCCTACAATAGCTTTCTTTCGTGTCCAAGTGCTGCTTGAGTAAAGTCACTAGTTTCATAAACGTGACTTCAGGACTGTCCATGGTCAGAAGTGGAACTGGAAGTAGTTTTTAATATTTAGTACAACCCCCTTTTTTTCTAAAGCTAGAGCACTTTGTTTCAACCCTGCTCTTCAGGGCCCACTGCCCTGCTTGTTTTAGATGTCTCCCTGCTTCTGCCTACCTGATTTCAACTGATGGCTGATTGACAGGCCATTGCTGAACAGGAATCAGAATCAATGTTTTTTAAAGTCAGGAAACATCTAAAACACGCAGGACCTGGGTTGGGAATCACTGGGTTTGCTGATTTGTTTCACATCATGGGAGGTAGGGAAAAAGTGCGTTGACTGTAAATACAATGGACTAATCCTCAGGTGACGTCGGCAATGGGTTTCTGAAGAGCAGAAAATGATGCCAACTGCATGGTTCCCACTGCCGCCATCTTGTCCACGTCACTCTCCTGGTCACTCTCAGAAAATCCCAAAATGGGAAAAGAGGCAGAGCTGAGAGTGGCGCTGTGAGGCTGGTGGAGGAGGGTTGATGCTCCGAGCCGAGTTAGAAGCTAGTCTGAAGCTAACTAAAGCTAACGTAGGCTTTCAGCTTGAAGGCAGCAGTGGAGAGAATTTTGCTGTTTTTCCACTAGGGTCGCTTTAGACCCAGAAACCTCTCGAGGAGGGAACACATAATGATATAACAAGACCCAAATGGGTCAGGTCACTATGACCTAAAATGGTTGTATTTGCATTACATTAGGTGGAGGGTGAGGACATGGGCGGGGGTTAGCTTAACAACACATCCAGCAAAAAGCAGTCACAAAGTCATCATGAAAACTGAGATCCTCTCAAAAAATAAGACTTTTGATTCACCTCACATCTCAGACGTGCATTAGTTCATGCCTCCCCTAGTGATCTAACCAGCAATCATCCAGTCCGATTCTGTAGTCTTCCAGCCTAATTTAGCCGACTCCCACTCGCTGTGGCTTCTCTGATCTGCCGCAACCGACCGGTCACCTGCTTCAACTCGCATGTTGAAAGACATAAAAGCTCCGATCGGAGCTCCATTCCTCTTGGCCACCTGACAGAAATCCCTATTAGCTACTGTTAGCCACCAGCGTTAGCGTAGACGGACCTGTCAATCTAAAGGACACGCCCCATAATTGTTCATAATTTCAAGATTAAATTATTTCTAAACAGAGGAGTTAGAAAAAAATCCACCCCCCTCAGAGTTGGCATGACGGTAAACCTGAACTATCTAACCTAAAATGGGTTTTTGAACCAGGCTGTAAACATGTTTATTTTTGCTGTAAAGTTTGCCTTTTTAACATGGGAGTCGATGGGAATTTGCTCCTTTTTTGGAGCCAGCCCCCAGTGGATGAGGGAGGAACTAATTTTTGCCACTTCCTGGTTGGCTTCACTTCCTGCGGGCAGAGTTTGCCCCTTGGTTGTTAAGCACACTAATAAGCATGCCAAATGTGTAGTTCCCTAAATTCAGCTTTCCAACTTGTACATAAAGTAGTAACTGAGTTGGTAAAAAGAAGAAAGAATCGTTTTTGATGCCATAAAAATCTGCATCTTCGTATCTTTGACGAATCAAGTCATAGAAAAGTACCTTTGGTTTGTGAGATACTCTGCTACATGTGAACCAGGCCTCAGTATCTCTTAACCATTGCTCACAGTTATAGATATATAATAGAGTTTGCCAGATGGCAGTTTGTTGGCGGTATCTAAAAGAGAATTCACCTCCCAGCCTGTTGGTAATTTAAAACATATTTACATGAATTAACTTTAGATGAGTGTTTGTTAGCCTGGAGCCATTTCCTGACTGTTGATTAGCCTATTTGGGCTTCACTTCACTGGCATGTTTTCTGCTTGTTCCCATTTTGAAGTGGGACTTAAAGGATCCAACCCCTGTGAGCAACCCTTTAAAAAAAAAAAAAAAGGGAAGACGACAAACTAGAAAAAAATTTATATTCTTAAATTTGCATTAAAAGATGGATTTATTTTAAGGTGTTTAACATCTCTTAAGCAGGGGTCCCAATAAGTGTAGAGCGATCCTTTTTTACTGCTTCAGTCAAAAACTTCGCTTCAGATAATACCATCTTTATAATTAAAGGGGTGCATTAGTAATGGGTTATTTAATCTACTTGATTAAAATGATAAACTGGTCCAAAGATTTAGGATATGAGGATACAATCTACAGAGCTGTGCAAAAGTATTGACCGCACTTTAATGTTTTCTATCATCAAACACATTTTAATCAAATTAAGCCCAAAACCCGTTGGAGATTTGAGTTTTAAGTGATCTTTTTTAAGGTTTCCTCTCATTAGAAGAGTCCTGACTTAAATCTGTTGAAGGAGCTAAAGATTGGGTTGATGGCCATGAGGCCGGCCAACCACATCACAAGTAAATCATTGCGGTACCATTGGAAACCTGCAACAAAGAAAAGCTTACTAATTTTAAGTAGGAGTTGATTGCTGTACAGCTGAAAAAGGTTTTTTCCACTCATCACTGAAAATGGTCTAAATAGTTAAAAATGGTTATTAATAACATTTTAATGCAAACAAGTTGATTTTCTTTTCAAGGTTGATACACTGATCCCTTTTTAAAATGAGAAACAAAGACATTTTTGGTGAAATGACAGATTTTCAATTTAAATCTGCCTGGGGTGGGAATATGGATGAGTTTATTTGTATCAGTTTAAGATAAAATGAGTAACTAATAAATGCACTTTTTAAATTATAATTGCATTTATTAGGTCACATAAGGCCCGGTTGACCTTATGTGACAAAGTAATCACATCCTCAACCTAACCAGCATTCAGTCTCTATCGCTGTGGAGGACTTTTGACTGACTCTTCTTTGCAGATGTCTTTTTAGTTAGTCTTATTGGAGCTTTATTCAGCATAAATGGCCTTTTTATCATCACACCACGGTATCCTTATTGGATTTAATTTCAGACTTTAACTAGACCACTGCAAATCCTTCATTTTGTTAAGAGACATTCAGAGGGGGATTTGATAATGGTTATGGTGCATAGATCTGTTACTTTTCTCTTTCCTCACATTGTCAGACAGATGCTAGATAATAATAAACTGCTTGATTCTACAGGCCAGGAAGTAATAAGTGAAATTGAATTCAGCATTCTTTAAATTTGGTTAATCACAGGCTCTTGTCCACGAATGAGGGAAATTGGAGTGGGAGACTAATGGGCGGATTCGTGCAGCGTCTGCAACGATGCGGGCGCTCTGCCGGTCTGTTGTGGTGAAGAGAGAGCTTTGCTGAAAGGCAATCAATCTACGTTCCTACCCTAATCTATGTTCACAAGCTTTTGGTAGTGACTGAGAGAACTAGATCCAGTTTCCTTCCTCGGGGTGTCTGGGCTCAAAGTAGAGCCGCTGCTCCTCCACATCGAGAGGAGTCTGTTGAGGTTAGGATGGCTCCTGGAAGCTTCTCTGGTCAGGAAGGCCTTAGGATTTCCCCTGAGGAGCTGGTCCAAGTGGGAGTTCTGAATCTTGTATAAGTGGATGATGATGCACGAATGGCTAATCGCAGATTTGGGGAGTGTTTTTTTTTTTTGTCTGATATTAAAGTGTGTTTGATCTGGAATGTCTAAATGGGACAAAAAAGAAGAGTCTAAAACTTTATATGCAACATTATTTACAAAATAGATTTTTGCCCAATCGACTCTTAATAAATGAATCGTGGATGAATGCGCCTTGTCAGAATCTCAACTAAGAGTTCTCTCTCTCCAAAGGTCAAAGCACAGTCACCACTCTCCAAAATATTACAGCTCATCTATCCATATTTAAAGCTGTGCAGCTATGTTGCGTATATGTGTCGCTTCAATCAGTGTGTCGATGTTAAATCATACTGACGTTGCTTGTGGATTCTCTAAAACATTGGCTGGAGATGGAGGCGAGGGGGGGGGGGATCAAAATGAGTCTAGGAATGAAATTGAAACAGATGGAACGGAGCTGTCTGTTTTGGATTTATTTATATGGCTGGATTAAAGTTGTGTGTGTGATTGAGGGATATGCTCCCACTCATGTCAGATCGCTTCAAAAAGAGTGACAGTCACACACCCCCCGTAGAGGTCACTGTGGTGGCCATAAACCCTCCTGTCGGTCTGCAAATCTGTTGAAGAGCAGAGTGATAGCGGCAACAGTGGGGGTCACACTTTTCCAATTTTCCCCCTTAAAGAGCCGGCACAGGAACGACGTACCAGGCAGGAGAGACTAAAGTAGGTAAGAATTCATCCTTCGTTAATTATACATAGTTTGATTCGGAACGCTCAGACATATTGAGTCTTGTCTCCTGGAGGGTTTCCATGGAGATGGCAGATTTCCTCTCCAGTTAATACATCTGTATCAGTATGCAGGAATTTGTTAGTACATAAAAGTTGTCAGTGATGATTGGTTCTGTGTGTTTTATTGGAATTTTATGATTGACCAACACAACTAGAGCATTGTGAAAATTATGGATCTTTTAAGTATTTGTTTTCATCAGTAAAAAAAAAAAAACAGAACACTAAATCCTAAAAGTTTGAAGTCTTGTTGAAACCCTTCCTGTAAATAATAGAACCATATTTCACAGCTATTGTAGCGTCAAGTCTTTTGGGTATATCTGAACCAGCTTTGTCCAGCTGGAGCAACCTTTACAACCTTATGAGCTGTTAATAAAGTTATCTACAGGCACCAAATTGCACAACCCTTTTGAAACAAAATTCCTTTCCTAATGAATATCTGTTATAGCATTGTTTTTCTAACCTTGCTCATCAAGGCACACTGCCCTGCATGTTTTAGATGTAGTCTTCACTGATTCGGCGCACCAGATTTCAGTTGATGGATGATTAACTTGATGTTGCTTATCTGAAACCAAATGTGTCAGCACAGGAGAAATCTAACTAAACTAACAGAATGCTGATCAGTGTGCCTAGAGGATCAGGGTTGGGAAACGCTGTCCTACAACACTTCTGGTATATTTTTGGACAAATAGATTTTTTTAAATGTAAGTTTCTGACTACATCATCAAATCATTTTTCTTTTGTTTTAGTATAGTAGTATAATTTATGCCTGTAATCATGAACAATTATGATTATTTTATTGCAAGTTCAACATCAGAGAATATCCAAATTCTTTCTTGCAAATATGTTAGATCTGAACATTTTTATTTAAGTTTATTGGCAGAAATGTACTTTTTAAAGTTAAAGGTTAGCTTTAGCTACCTTTTTCTGATGTTTGTTTATGCTGCAGCAATAGAATCTTCTCAAGTTTTTTTTTCTTTTTTAGGTGAACTTTGCTTTAATTTTTTTTTGCTTCGATTAAAATCTAATTGACCAGGAACTTTTCAAAGCTGATATTTTAATGTTTTATTTCTGTTTGACTATTCTCACACCACCTTAGCTTTAAAGCATCTTAGGTTTTGGAATATATTGCATACTAGTTTAGTTTTTGTTATCGATTTAGCCACCTGCTTTCCCTTTGGATGGTTGTTTTTTTTATTTGTGATCTTCCATCCACTCTTAAAACTTTGCAACCTCTAACCCAGTGTTTTTCAACACTGCCCTGCATATTTTAGATGTTTCCCTGCTTCAGTACAACTGATTTGAATTCATCGCTGCTTAGCAGGCTTTTGCTGAACTGCAATCACCTGGCTCAGGCATATTAAAGCCGGGAAACATCTTAAACACATAGGCCACGTGTTTATAACACGTATTTCGTCTACACTCAGCAGTTAGAATTGTAGCCGGCGTATTCCCTTTATGTATGTTTAGGGTCATTGTCCTGCTGGAAGGTAAACCTCCACCCCAGTCTACAACTGGTTAACATATTTTTCTCTCTGGATTCTCAGATATTTAGCTCCATCCGTCTCTCCGACAACTGTATGCAGGTTCCCTGTCCCTGATAAAACATGACGCAACCATCAGTGTGGTGATAGTGAGTTTTGTTAGTGAGGATCAGTATACGTTTTTCCGGCTCTGATCCCCTTTCCTATCCTCCATCTTGTGTTTGTCTGTTGCACAAAATCACAATGAAATACACTCGAGGTCATGGTTGTATTGAGAACTAAAGGTAAAAGAAGTTTAGTGTCTATATTACTAACTCCACTGGTTCTACTCGTCTGCTGCATCTCTTGGAGATTCTGACACACATCTTTATTTTTATCTCCTTTTTCCCCATTCACCAGCCGCCTCCTCCTATGATGGCCTTCCTTAAGAGAGTTCGATCCCCTTCCCTCTCCTTCTTCCAGACCGTGGTGTCCCTCCTGCTGAGCGCCTTGGCCCTCACGTCCTCCTTCTGGTGCGCGGGCAGGCAGAAGGTGCCCAAGCCCCTCTGCACGGCCACCAAGCTCCAACGATGCATCCCTGTGCCCGGCGTGTCCAACACCTCCAACATCCAGTTCTTCTGGGAGACAGGCGACGACCGCTTCGTCTTCCCCGCCTTCCACACCGGCCTCTTCATCATCTGTGAGGAGAACATCTATGTGGACGAATGGGGTGAGAGAGCGAGGGGATAGGGAGAGTCAGTTGACCCTGAAGGATAAAAGGGAATCTGTGAGTGACCCCAGCTGGAGGTCAAAGAATAACATTGCTATGTTTTTTTTCTTTTTTTGTGAAAACATGTTGCTTATAATCCACAAATTGAAGAAAAGTAATAAATGAAAGAACGCTGAATTACTTTTGAGATGTTAATCAATTTTTAAACTACTTCGAATACTAAAGTCATCTCATCCTGAATTATTTCAATACTGTTTACTGGAAATTGGACTTCCAGTAGCAAAAACTCTGCTGGTTCCACCATGAAACAGAGGAAAACAGAAAGCTGGTTGGTTCAACCAGGATCTCCTTGGCTCCCATACATATATATGTGAGCCTGTGCGCTCAGCCCAAAGGGGATTATCATCAGGGCGAGTTCTGCTCACAGAGATTAGGACTTCAACAGCGCGACTCAATTATGGATTAAAAGACAGCAAGGGGAAAGGTTAACAGGATTCACAAACATGGGCTGGGTATCATCATCTTGTTTGCAGCTGATTAGATGAACCGAAGGAGAATGATGTAGGAAGTTGAACCATCGTCAAATAACTTTTATGCAGTCGACCAATTACACTGAGTAAATCCTCACCTGCTGTAGAACAAAACGAGAGATGGTTCAAATGCACAAAGTGTTTAAAACGGGTTTAATTCTCCAGTTATAAGTGATGTTCAATATCGTTTTTTTTTAGTCAATATCCTTTAAAGCAACACTATGTAGTTTTTCAACATTAATAATATATTTCCAATACCCTTGTGATGATACATCGACTTACAATAGGTTGAATGACATGCATGCCATAGCCTGACGGGGTCTGTATCGCTTTCACTGGCACTGTGTAACTTCGGGTGCGGGTAGCTACCTGTGCACAAAAAGAACTACAAAACTCAACTGCTGCTTTACGGCATAGCTCACTTCCGCAACCCACGTGAGCCCAACAAGCATTTATTTGCCGGCTGCTACCGCGCTTGAGTTAGCAAGTTGTAATGTCTTGAAGCAGCAACCAAACCAACAAAGTGACAAACTAAAGGGCCGGACAAGAATCAATATTGGTCAATCGCTGGCGTGAGCTAAAGGAGGATGAGGGGTGACCGACCGATGCGGACTTGGCCATCATTCTCTTGGACTAGTAAGTAATATATATATGCCGCTGTATACATGACATGCTTACATATACAACGATATACCTGGGATGAAGACATTTGACAAGCAACTAAGGCTGCCCAAGATGTGAAAATCTGCAACGTTCGAGGGTATCGCTTGTCAATGCACATGAATCCCCTGGTGTAACCATAACCGATTTTAGGACAGCAGAAGACAACACCTTTTTCCCAACTGTAGGTGGACCCCGAGAGCAAGAGTTACATGGTAGTGTGTAAAAGGTCCTGTATCATGCAAAATCAACTTTTATGAGATTTTTTTACCATGTTTTTTTATAGCATGTCATCTTTAAAAAATAACAGAGTGGTTTTTAGCCTAATTTACACATTATCAGTAATCCTCCTGAATCTTGCTCTCTGAGCAGCTGCTCCGCCCTCTCCTGGTAATCGAGCGGTTTAGAACACTGTTATATGCTTTTCCTAAGAGTGTGTTCACACCGCCCCACATGCCAGCGTAGGTTGTGGCAAGGTTACATGTAAAGTCTATGGTCGAGTTCGTCAGAGGTCCGTCAGAGTCTCTGCGGTGCAGTGTGTACATTGGCTCAGTCAACTTTTCAAGCATTACTCGCGTTGAAAGCGGCAACGTAGCAAACGCAAGCAAAACAGAAGTTCAGCTAGCTGAACTTTTGACGAACTTGACGCAGTGCGTCGACCAATCAGAGCGTCTCACTGTAGTGATGTTACTATACACGTATCTTGAATGAAGCACAGGTCCAGTGATAACATTTTCAACAAACGCAAATTTTCTAAAACCAGAAATGACACTTATGGACATATGGACAGGCGCTTCTGAAGAGGAACCGAGCACCTGTACTTGATGTCCTGGTAGGATTTTTGAGCTAGGTCGTAAAATTGGGCGCGGGACAGACGGAAGTAGCACTGAAAGCGAACCTCATCCGTAAGCAGCTCCTGGAGCAAATGGTTAAACTCCCCAAATTCAGAACGCATCTGAAGAATGGGCGCTGATGCATCCGATGTCGACGTTGTCTAGCTTTATCTAGCAAATAAAGCCAAGCCACTCTCTCGATACGATCCACCATAGTTCAGAAGCCCCGCCCACACACTATTTTTTACTCAGAAGTAAGCGTTGGAACCCTCATTGTACATGCGTCAAACTTCATGCGTTGGGTACGTTGCCTGATGCAGACAAACTGTGCGGTGTGAACGCACCATTAGTGTCCAATGAGAAAGTGCCCGACGTTCTCTCCGAAAATGGGTGTTTGGCTGCGAGAAGTACAGGAATTTATTTAACGTTCCCAAAGAAGAGTCCAATTGCCAGAAATGGCTGGAATATCTCTCCAGGATCCCACAACTAACCAATGATTGTATGTGATCGTCACTTCACCGATGGCTGCTTCACGAAACTTGGCCAGTACCGAAGTGGATTGTCAGAGAGATTAACTCTTGTAACCGGTGCAATTCCCACCATAAAAACACCAGATGGAGTGGATAGTGTAGTTCAGCAATCAAAACGTTAGCTAAATGCTAATGATAATGTGTGTTAGCCATTTATGTAGCTGTCTCTCTTATGTCAACTTATAACTGTATTCTGAAGTAACTTAGTTGACTGCAATAGTTAGATTTCCACTAATGCTAATGTTGGATCTCAGCATTATTCTTCAGTTCGAAGAAAAGGGATTTAGGTTGTGTGATCAAATTATCACAGAAGTGGTACTGGTCACCTCCACACTGGCTATCTAATTTTCTGCCTAACTGTTGCTATGCTAACTGTGTGTAAGTGAGAGGGGGTAGTGACTGTGATACACAAAGTTTGTGTCTGTCTAATATAGCAGTTCTTCTCCATCCTTCTTTACTGATACTGCGGTTGAAAGTTACTCGCCACATTGTGAAATGATGCGGTGAGTCTTTTTTTTAGCATTAAAGCCAAACATCTAGGATACTTAACTAAGGTCCACACTAGCCGATAAGTTTATACGGGGAGTTAGTCGCCTAATGTTATCCAGTCAACACGAGCATTTACACCCCGTTTAAGGTCCGTTAAAGTTCCCATGATTGCGCAATCCCATACCGACCTGTGCAAATACTGGGCATGAGCGAAAAGACGCAAGAAACACGCGTATAATTTATGTGACGCCAGCGCCTACATTATATATATGAAGCTCTACAGCACAGTACATATCTGCTTGTCTCGTTAACCAACGAGAACAATAGCTGCTCAGAAGAAGAGAGAGTTTTTGGTGTGGACAGACGACAAGATCGATTTATTACTCTTTGTTGTTGTGTTTGTCTGTAGTGTCGTATTGTTATTGACGCAGCATTCATTGACGCCACTTCCTTTCATTCTCCGGGGAAGCTGTCCACACTAGCTCGTTTAGCCGTTGAATTAAGATTTACACGGCTCTCTTACCCGGCTAATAGTTATCCGGCCACAGACCTTAAACGACGCCGGGTTAGTGTGGACGATGTAGACTAAATAATTATACGTTTAAGGCATTATCCGGCTTAGTGTGGACGTGGCCTAATAGTGGTCTCATAGACGAGTTCCGTTACTTTAGCAGTGGACCTCTGCAGCTCCTCCAGAGTTGCTATTGCCCTCTTGGCTCCTTCCCTGAGTAATACTGTTACCTTTTTCAGCAAATTGATTTAACAGTGCTTTATTAGATGCCAGAATTTATAATCCTACCCTGTTTTGAGTTCTCTGTGACCTGTCTGGTGTGGTTCACATGATGCTGTTTCTTTACAAATGTCCTCCAACAAACCTCTGAGACCTTAACAGAACGGCTGATTTTGTACCTTAAGTTGGTTACACGCAGACATAATCTTTTTTATTGATTAGAGGCATTCTGAAGGCCGTTGGCGGTTCTGGGTTTAATTTACAGGTATAAGAGAAAGGGACGGGACCACAAAGGGAAACTATGTATAGTTTGTTTTGTCGACTCTAAATTAGAAGAACCTTGTACTGCTATAACACATAAAATATTCAAATACACTGAAGTTTGTTTTTTGAACATGACAAAATTTGAAAAGATTCAAAGGGTGTGAATACTTTAGCAAGTCTGCAGAATTAGAAAAAAACGGTGTATGGAACCACTTCTATTTCCTGAACTGTACACCTCGTCTTGATTTCCTCCTGCTGTCCCTGTTTGCACCCATTACTTTAAGACTCATCCTTCAGTGGGTTTGGATGCAGATTATTGGAGCTATCATGTAAATAGTTAAGTAATCAAGCCACAAAGAAGCTTAACAGAAATCTGAGACAGGATGTTGCTGCTTTTCTCTCTCCTTTTTTTTCCCTGTGTGCGCACCTGGATCCAATCAGATTTTTCTGAGAATAATAATCGCTTTCTGTTTGATTTTTTTTTTTTTTCAGAAATAGACACATTTTACATGGTTTTAAACAAGTAAAGGAAATGGAAAAACAAGCCTAGGTTTCAGTTTTTGATGCGGCTAATATTCTTCATTTCGCTGCCATCCTGGCAGATTTACACCAAACAAATCCTATAATCCTCCATCAGGTTATGTGTGGCATTAAAAGCTCTTTATGCACCCGTAATAGCTTGATAGATACGTTTAATTAAACTTTGGGTTTCCTCTGAAAGGAGCTTTAAAAGCACACAAAAAAAGATTTCTGATGTAATTCTTCCCGTTTTATGAAAGGATTTGGACTTTTGTGTTCAACGGTTAAATTTTCTGTCCATACAGACCTTTATTCATGAGTTAATTCTTTTATTCCCTTTTTTGTGTGTGTTTGTTTTTCGTTTTAGAAGAGAAATGCAGAGGGTTTTACAGTTTGACTCCTGAATCAGAAGAAGGTAAATTGTCCCTCTTCGTGTTGCACGATTGTTTGAAATCCAGGCGTACGTTGTTGTATTAGCTCTCAGCGTCTCTTTCTTCCTCTACAGCAATGATTTGGCTGTGTCTGACGTTGGAGTTCATGTATATCGGTCTGCTACTGATCAGCTGTCTGCTGCTGTCTGCCCAGCTGTGCATCAGGGCCTGGTTTCCCTCCAGTGTACGCTGGGGCCAGATGCTCAACGCCTTTGCAGCTGTCTTTACAGTCCTGGGAGGTACAGCTCGTTGCTACTTCATCTATATCTATATCTTCGTTACTGATTTTAATGGAAATGCATTTATTTTTTTATTTATTTTGTGGGGGGTATTTCTTGCACTACAGGGCTGCTGGGGATGGTGGGTCACATGATGTTCATGCAGGTGTTTCAGACCACGGTTTCGATGGGTCCAGAGGACTTTAAACCTCACAGCTACGGCTACTCTTGGGCATTCTAGTGAGTTTGTTCGACATTTCTGTTTAATTATAAAAGTGTAAAAACTTAATATGATCAATACAAACCACGTTCTCTGATGTTGCATGTTGCGTTTTCGTTTGGCAGCAGTAGTAAATAAATAATTATAGCTTTACAATCAGGAAGAGTTAATTATAATCATTAGAAATAATAGATTTGGGCTTTAACGGTATATTTAACGGTATAAAATGTACATTTTAGAGATAAAGCAAAAGATTTCAGCCAAATCAGGGAATGACTGGATTGGATACAAAATGTTTTTTTTGTTTTTTTTTTCCACTTATCTAACACTGGGGAATATGGCAACATACACATATTTTTACTTAGGGATGGAATATCACTTTAAAATAAGAATTAACTTGCCAGCACTCATAAATTTATACATGTTTTTGCCAAAATTAAAGGTACATTTATTATCGAAGATAATGCATGACTACATGTTTCCCTTCTGTGTATGACAACGTACACAAAGTTATACGATCTTCCACTCTCTTTTAAATTTACATCCTTTAAAAGATTTTTATTGATTTTCATGCTGAAAAACCTTCATGTTACCCTCCAATACCCTTAATAGCTTTAAAATTATGTAATCAAAAATAAATCTAGTAATGTGAAAATTCAGGTATTTAATTCCACTTTTACTTAAAGGCACAGTGTGTAATTTTTCTGCCGGTAGGGGGCAGGGCATACCTAAATTATCACAAGCATGCGGTATCTGTGTCTTTCAGTAAGAAACTCAACAACGGAAGCCCGTGAGAAGTATACGTGTTGCCAGCCATTTCGCTCCGTGATTAGGTAATTAGCGCCCGATGTGTGAGCTCAAGGTTAGATACTGATTCAAACTTTCTGTAGCAAGCAGGGAGAGTGTGACTCAAAACATAGTTGTCACCAAAGTTGTGTAAAAAAAAAAAAAAAAAAACCAAGCCGCTTGTTCCGTGCGCTTTGGCCGTCCTGGCTCTTGTAGAAGTAAAGATGGCGTCTAATATGGCTCCCCCTGAAAAGAGGACTATGTATTTTAAAACTGATTTTTAAAGACATATTTTACAATATCGCCAACATTTTACAATTAATGTGCTTTGTGTTATTATTATTACATAATGTTTGAATGGCTATTTTCAAAGATGTACTTGAAAAAGCTACACACTGTCACTTTAAAATATCTACAAAGGCCATTGCTTTAAAAGATAAAGCTTTTAATCCTTTTAATTAGAATAAAAGCTGACATCCTTTTGCATTTAATCATAGATGTAAGGTGATTTTTCATTTAATTTAACCAGGGCTTCATGCGATGTGATGGGCAGTCTGTGAAAAACGAGAAATTTCCGTGGCCGCTTTAGACCGACTGGAACAGACTCAGAAATGAACATAACCGTCGTGTCTCCTGTCCTTGTCTCTTCTCTGTCAGTTTGGTCTGGCTGGCCTTCACCGTGTGTATGGTGGCAGGCGTCTCCACCCTGAACAACTACACCAAGAAGGTCCTGATGGGCGGACCCAGGAGTACCTCTAACCTCAACCCCTGCGGCTTTAACTTTGTGGGACTCCTGCCACCCGCTCCCTACTACACCCCCCCAAACCTGCCCGTTACCCTGTCTGACCCCCCATCTGCCCCTCCTCCCGCCCCAATGATCTCCCATCTCTCCCCCTACTACGAGCCTCCATCGGCAGCCTCGCCACCCGCCTCTCCGAGGCTCACGCACTCCCACTCTCTTCCCCTCACACACTCGGACCCCTTCCCTCCTCCCCCTTCTCATGCCGCGCCCGCGTCCCCCTTCCACCGTCTCTCCCTTCCTTCCCCGTCTCTCTCGCCCTCCATCTCTGCAAGCATGATGCTTCCTGGACACAAAGAGAATCCATTCGATCGGTACGAGGACTACAGCCCGCTTTGAACTCTTACCGGCACATCCTAAATCAGCAAATCATCCAAAAAGTGACTTTATTTAGGTAAATCTGTTCAAAAAATGAAATATAAATGTTATATAGATTCATAGCATACAATGATAAATTCAATGCACTGATTTCTGGTATTTTTATGATAATGTCTTCCATAGCAACTCCAAGCTGAGTTTCTAAGAAAGTTGGAATAATACATAAAAACCACGCAAAAATAACTCACAGTCTCTAACTCAACAAAAGGTGTGACGCACAAAAGATGCTGTATCCAAGCATTATAATGGAAAATTGAGTGAAAGGGAAACACGTGGGAAAAAAAGTGTTAACTTTCCTGACCTGAATCACATGAAGAATCTTTAGGCATGTTTTGAGTTGAGCTTAAATGTTTTTCCAAAAACCTTTCTATAATTCGGCTGTTTCCTTTTTTTTTTTTTTACTGTATTTACTTCCATTAATTTGAGCAGCTGCATTTATCCCTATCTCAAACACTTATGACAACCTAAACCATCACCAGTATGTTCCTAACCTTAACCAAAACTTAATTCACATCCTACCTCTAAACCTAATGCCTAACTCTAAAAAAAGGCTCCGCTGCAACAATAGAACCAGGCTTTGGCCCCTATAAGTCCCATCGGTTTAGTAAATATAAAAGAGTGAGTTGCCACCGGAAACAGTTTCTGGAGTAAAGTCCGGCCTTTTTGGAAAAAAGGTTCTTATAGAGGAAACACGTGTCTATAGGCAGGGTTTCCACTTCAGGGTAATTTTGGCGGACTTTCCTCATCTGTTGGCCCGCTCCTCTTGGCCGTCATGTTGAGCCATTGAATGCTCTTACTGATGGAATTAGTTTTTTTTTGTCCAAAATCTAATTTTGGACATAAAGAAATTAGATGAACAAAATTAGATTAGCAAAATTAAATTAACAAGATTAACATGACATTCTCCCAATCCTCCACTGGATCATCCTGATGGTCTCCGGTAAACTTAAGAGAGCATGTGCTGGCTTAAGCAGGGGGACCTTTCGAGCGCAGCAGGATTTTGATCCATGATGACATGGATCGAAGGTTATTAAAAATAACCTTTGTTACAGTGACTCCAGTTTGTCTTTAGGTCATCGACCAGTTCCCCTTGTGTAGTTCTGGGCTGTTTCCTCATCTTTCCAGATCATATGTCCCCCATGAGGTGAACTCTTGTATGGAGGCCCAGGTCGAGGACATTGTCAGTGTATTTATTCAATTTTCTAATAAAAGCTCCAAGAGGGAATATCTTCTCACCAAGCTGCTTGCCTATTGTAGATTGCTCTTGTGCAGGTGTACAATCTTGTCCCTGGTGGAGGGTGGTGTCTGACTGTTTGAAGGTGTGGACAGGTGACTTTTTTACAGAAAATGAGTTTAAACAGGTGCCATTAATACAGGTAACGAGTGGAGGATAAAAGAACTTCTTAAAGAAGATATAAAAGGTGTGTGAAGGCCAGAATTCTCTGTTATTTGAAGGTGCTAAATAATGATTTTCTTCACCATTATACAAATACAATTTTTAAAAATCACAGAATGTGATTTCCTGTTTTTTTTCTTTCACATTCTCTCAAAGTGTAAGCTCAAGATTAAATGACTTATGATAAATTACAGACATCTCTCATTATTTTTAAGTGAGACAACTTGCACAATTTGTTACTGCCAAATACGTTTTTGCCCCATTTTAACTCTGGGTCTTTGATCACCCTCAGACCAATCGTTGGCCTGAGTCTTTTGACCATATTTTGATCCAATACATACATTATCATTTTTTTAAATCATTTTAGATTTTAGCTAAGCAGACACTCATTTTAGCACTTGTCCTCTTGCCAATCATTTTTGTTTTTTTATTAACAGTTCTCTTTTCGCCTGAGCAATGTCTGGACTGACCCATTTTACTTAGCTTGTTTGAAAGAAATGTCTCTTGTGCATGTGACATTTTCAGCCTCCAGTCACTTCATCATATCAGTCATAAAACGAATGGCCTTACTTTTATTTTTAAAACAATTGTTTACCTCACTGTGTCTAACATGCTGTGGAAAAGTGTTTTACCCCCATTAATTTCTTATTTTTTGCATATTTGTCACACTTGAATGTTTGAGATCATCAAACAAATTTAAACATTTGTCAAAGAAGACACGAAGAAACTCAAAATGCTGTTTTATTTAAGTGAAGGTTGTTATTATTAGGGGGGAATAAAATCTGAACCCACACGGCCCTGCGTGACAAAGTGCACACCTGCCAAAACATAACAGTGGTTCATTACACTTGAATTCGATTTCTCCAGTCACACAGAGGCCTCATTACTCCCGCACCTGTTTTTAAAGAAATGACCTCAATAAGACCTGCAGCAAAAGTATCCTCAAATGTTCGACATCATGCTGAGAGCTAAAGAAATTCCGGAACAAATGAGAAAGAAAGCAACTGAGATCTATCAGTCTGAAAAAATGTAATGAAATAATTTATAAAGCTTTGGGACTGCAGTAAGAGCTGTTATCCACAGATGGAGAAAACATGGAACGACCAAAATGACCCGAGAGGTCACCATAGACAGAAAACATCTTGATGATCCCCAAGAGGTCTGGGAAAATCCTCTCTGGACTGACAAGACAAATGTCTAACTTTCTGTAAGGTGTGTTTCTGGTTGCATCTGGAATAAAATAAACACCTCATTTCAGAAAAAGAACATCAGAATAACACTAAAACACGGTGTTGGTAGTATGATGGCCTGGGGCTTTTTTTCTGCATCCGGACCTAGAAGACCTGCTTTGATAAATAGAACCACGAATTCTGCCGTCTATCGGAGAATCCTGAAGGAGAACGTCCAGCGATCTGTTGGTGAGCTCAAACTGAAACCAACTTGGGTCCAGCAGCAGGACAATGATCAAAAAACATACCGGAAAGTCAACCTCTGACTGGCTGAAGAAAAACTGAACAAAGACTTTAGAGTGGCCTAGTCAAAGTCCAGACCTGAATTCTAATGAGATCCTGTTGCATGGCCTTAGATAGGCAGTTCATGCTGTAAAAAACTCTCCAAAAAGTCCTCCAGAACTGAAAAAAGACCCAGTGGAAGTTATCCCAAATGATTGATTGCAGTTGATGCTGCTTTTTTTTTCAATTGTGTTTCTACATCGACCTGGAAACTCCACACCCATCTTGTCAATTTAAAGATGTTCTATTACTCACAGAACTTATATATTTTAGCCAGCAATGACCTTAAAATAAGATCAGTGAAAATAAATGACAAGCCCTCACTAAATGAAAATTTAAAAAATTTATTATTTTAACAAAAAAAAGAAAATCACTGTAATTGTCATTTATGTAGCAAAAATAAACGTTAGACATACAGATGTTTATTGGAAGAAATCCTGTTTACACACTGTAAATATTGGAACAGTTAGCTTTGTGTGAAACTATCTGAATGCTGTGGCACCATTCTGTCCGGGGAATTCAGAACATTTTATCTTCCTGATTACATATGTTTTAATCCAATATGATGCTAATCAAACTGGCTTTTCATATTCTATATAAAGAGAAGGACAAATAATTGATAAACTTACAATAACATAAGGTCAAAACAATAAAGAAAATAACAAAATACCCATTATCTACTGTAACATAACATATCCATACGAGTAAAAGTACATTTTAAAAAGTAACCACAGATTTTACTCTCCACACTGGAATATTTATTGATGTCATTTGGTAAGACATTATATAGGGCTGCCAGTCAAACACTTAATGATCTCATAGGAAATAGTGACTTAATCAACTAAAATGTAGAAACGGTTTGTGTTTGATGATCCTGACTGATGCATTAGCTGTCATTAACTATATGATTTGTTCCAGCATGACTCTGGGCTTAAAATACATTTAAATACAGCTGTGTTTGACTGAGCTGGCCTCTGTCTGAAGGGGAACTCAAACATAAAATGCAATATGAGAATATCCACAGGTCGTTTGTGTTTACACTAGCAGCTTGGTTTTGAAAGAGTAAATCTGTCCATAAAAACAAACAAACCAACCAAACACGCTAAGTGGAGTATCATCTAGTGTCCAACTATCTCCATGCTACTTCTTACGTAGCACAAAGTAAACTATGGACGAGATGAACGTCAACCCGAAGGCGATCCACGCCAGGATGTAACTGTGGCCGTAGCTGCCGTCTGCCTCGTTGAGATGGAAGCGGTCTGTGTAGATGGAGGCTGCGATCATGATGAAGAGGCCTGGAGAGAAGGAAGAGGATGACAAGAGTGGAAGAAAAAGAAAAAAAATCAGAGAATGGTGACGATGGAGAGCGTTGGGAGACGTGGAGAAGCGTTCTTTCGAGCGAAACTTACAGGCAAGGATTTGAAAGACGCCAGAGATGGTGAACCTCTGTCCCTTCGGGAGGGTGAAGAGTTGGGCAAGAAACACAATGATTCCGATGATGGAGAAAATACAGGCAAGCACAGAGGTGGCCTGCACTGCCTGGAGGTAGTCTACAGGGGGAGCCAGAGAGAGGAACACAATTAGGAAGATGCACGTGACAAAAATACTTATCATAACACATGATATTATCCTAAAAGATCCTAGCAGAGGTTTTGCACCATGATGTGCACAAAGATGCTGATTGTGTTCCAAGGAGAAAGTTGCAGCACTCTAGGAAACTTCAGCATGTTTTAGTTGCAGGTAATTACAAATGCACAACTTCACTTTAAATCTATAACATTTTCTGAAAGACGAAGAATCCGCCTTATTTTTAAATAACAAATCAATCTATAGAAATTGTAGAATTAAGAAATAAAATGCTGGATTGACTGATCCGTATATAAGCTTCTCATTATCAGTCTATCATGTTATGAACACGTTCCGTGTTTTGACAAAGAAAATAAGTGTTTCTTTTGATTGTGTTTCAAAATGCGTAGAAGAAAAGTTCTCAATGGAGTTCAAATTTGATCAAGAATTGTACATTGTAAGTTGATCGAATGCAAAGCCCCAGTGAAACTGCTCTTTAAATCAGAGATACAGAAGCTCTGATTAAACAAATATCTTTATCATGGTGTCATAAGCTAGCTGTGCTCTATGTACTGGAATTTTTGTGTTCTACTTTAAACAATGCAATGATTGAACGTGCAAAAATGCAATAGAAAACTGCTTGTGCTTGTGACGCCCATTCAGGGCTCTGTCACTCTGGGTGGTGAGATATTATTGCATGTTAAAAATGGGCCTTGTGTAAGGATTTTATGTTAATATGTGTAATTAAAGTGAAAATATATTTTTTACAATAATACTTTTTATCATAAAAACAACAGCAAAGTGCTTTTAATGTGTTTAAAATGCAAGCAACTTGTTATTCTATGGGTTGGTGCTTGAGGAGCAATTTTATCAATCTTTCAGAAAAACAGAGGATGCTCACCTGATGGGTAGGAAGGGATATCTGGGAGGTCGGTATATTTCCATGAGTTGTTCGCCCAGATCCACCGGGCCCACACATCTGTGCGTATTCCATCAGTTACCCACCAGGCCTAATGGGAAGGACAAAAAAAAAAAAAAGAGATCAAATCATGTGTCAAAATCTGTTTTATTATCGTTATATTGTCAGTGAATTGGTTAAATTCAGAACGGAAGATATGTCAAACACTTCCGATGCACGTCTCCACATAACCATGTTGTTACTCAAACCTGACACTGGAATGCAACACAAGATAAGCATCTTAGATATTTGAATGCACATTCAGCAGAATGTGCAGGTTGGATTGTTAAGCTTTGACCTGTCTGTGACAACTAAAATTATGGGTATGTGGTCTGATGAGTACTGAAACACTAACAGGAAAGGAATGACAGCTTGGACATATGACGTACAGGTGAAGAGACTTTCAGGGATGGTAGGTTAAGTTATAAGCACACGACATCTTAGCTGCAGTAATTAACCCTCTTCCATACAGTCCACCACTAAAAACAACCGAAATCTGAAGAGTTTTAAGCTGATACCATTTATTGGGTTGCTAGTTAGAGAAGTCGATTTACATGGGAAATGAGGAAGACGGTGCAGCACCAGTGATTTTAAAGCGTTTGTTCAAAAGTATGCAGAGAAAATATGTAACTTTTTAAATTATCACTATTTCAATATTTTCTCAATGCCTAATTGGGTAATTACTCAATGTCAGAAACACTCTTGAGTTATTAGCATGTGTTTCACACAGGAAGATGATTGGTGGCGCACCACCACCAACCTTCATTTTCTGCATCAGTGATTCTCCTATATAGAAAACCACCAAAAGGAAATGCAACGGTGGTTTTAAAGATTCATTAAAAAAATAGCCTCAGCATAAACTGGTATGATGTTTTTGAGTCTTGTTTTAATACACCAGAACTCCACTTTAACGTTGGCCCCTATTGGATGAGCTGTTAGCTTTAGCCTAATCCAGATCTAAAATAAGACTCTGTTCATATTAGCAGCTATGATGAAACTATGTCGCACGCATACAGTCTGGATAAGAAACCTGAGACAACAGAAAGAAAGAAACTCTCTTTTCTTTCATGTTTCCACTTTTGGTGTGTAAAAAAATCCTAACAGTAACGGAACCGTTTTTACGCATTTTTTTCTCATCTGTTTGATGTTGGTAATTAGCAACATTGTTGCCCCCTGCTGGCACATCACTGTTTATTTTACTGGAAGCCAAAAGAATGTGTAGACACACGTTTGTTTAAACGTGAAGGACAAAACATGAGACACGAGACAGTTTACTAAAGCAGGTAAGCTACTGACTTCTCAGAATGTTTTGACATAAAAAAATAAAAAAAACCTTGACGTCCTTTTCACACTTTTTGAACAATAACTGTGATCCTGTGTGACCAGTTTTCATACAAATGCAATATTGGTCATACTTACATTGTCAATGGTAGCCACCAGCAGAAGGATGATGGCTGCAATGTGAAGAACTGAGAGTGCGATGAGTATCAGCATGATGACTGTTCTGGAGAGATGAATAGAGAAAAATGGGTTTGATATTGTCTCACCTAGAAGATTTTTTTGAACTGTAGGCTGGACCTCAACTAAAACAACACCCATTCATGTTAACGCTCATTCTAAGCTTAAAATAAAGACCCAAAAAAAACCAACAACAAAGGCCTCATACCCACTCAGGGCGTTGCTTCTCAACCTCTTATTTGGATCCAGACGATTCTTATTAAAAATGTGTCTGAACCGAGTTTCGGATGATGTTTATAAAAACAAAAAGAAGCAGAGAGAAGAACGCTGACATGCTGATGGTCAGGTGGGGAGGGTTGGTAAACACAGAAACTGTTGTCAGGGAGGAAGTAGAAAAGTTCATGGTGTGTAGATGAGTATGGGCTTGTCTAATGCTTGAAGGATACCTGCCACTCCCTGAAATAACTGTGCAGAATACACCCAGTTCTCTCACCAAGCTGCTGATCCCTCCACTCTCCGGCACACAATGCAACCACACAAAAAGTCATTTTAGCAACTGTTTCATGCCTTCGCTGTAAAACTTTAATTACAGTTTTAGTCGCTCGTAAAGAACCTCGTGTATGCATGAGCCGTGCCCGGGATAAATCCGGTCCCGAAGCCCAGTGGGAGAGATCAGAGGCCCCTGGAATGTGCTGGTTCTCCCGTCGGTAAAAGGAGCGGTCAAGGGTTGGGTCCTCTCACACTTTCTGGCATGCTCCCCGTCGCTCACTCAGGCAAACTCATACAGACACGGGGCCCCGAGCTGGCAGACATGTGACCAGACATGGGGGATCTTTGCAACTTTTCAACTGCATTTTATCTCATCACAGAAAGCGGCAAAATTTAATTTCTTCTTTCCTGTCATTGTTTTTTTTTTTTTTTTTACATAACTGTGTACCGTTTTAGCCTAAAGCAATGAGAAGCTCAAACACAGATACTTTCCAGAACTTCAGACTGTGCTGAAATTTAATTTAAAAAATGTGCCTGTGATTATATATATATATATATATATAAAAAAGATTAACCTAACTGGTTTTCAGTCAAAACACGGCACAGGCCTATTTGGTTCTTCCAACATCCAGCCAAAAAAAGCTGAGCTGTCAAGTGTTGCTGCAGGGACTTTAACTTCTGGCCTTGAAGTTTCAATCCATGAAAATGGAGGCAAAAAAAAAAAAAAAAAGCTAATTAGCAATTTTGCAAATTAAAATTTTTATGATCTTTTTATCCGCATTTTAAAACCAGATTCGCATTTATTCTACCATGTCCGGAAAGCAAACGAGCCTGAGCAGCCTCGAGAGAGTAATAGAGCGGAAAGTTAAAGCAGGTAAAGGCAAACCCTCTGAATGTGTATCTGCCTTCATTTGAACGTGAATTAAATAATCCAAAAGCAATTCTTCATCAGAAACATTTTTCAAATATTCTGAATCAACTAAACCTCAACTCTGAGAAGCAAAGGAATTATCTTTGACTCACTGTTAGATGGCTGCGTGTCTCTCAGGTCCTATTCCTCCTGCTGTCAAGGATCCCAAATCGAGGCTGTGAGTCTAAATGCACAAACATAAGAAACTACTCCTACGCCCACTTATACCCAGCCCTCTTTTTAAGTTCACACCCCTAGACAAGCCTCTTGTTTGCCTTTCACATAATCTCTGACTCCTTCTCCTGTCTGTCCTCTCCCTACGTTACTCTCTCACACACACACACTCTCTCACACACTCTTTTTCCGCCTTTGAGTTCTTTCTCATGTCTTTGCCATCAGCTGAGGATGTTGATTTACTCTCATGAGGGCCGCTGGTGACTCACAGGCGATTTTGAAGTGGGGGAACTCCTTAAACACTGACTGGACGCACGCTGCCATGGTGACAGACGGCAGCCCAGCTAAGCACAATCACAATGCAGTTTCTAAGGGTGACACTTATAGACAGAAATAGTCATATTTAGGCACGCAAACACTTACACGTACAAGAGCGGTATAGCTTTCCATCTTGATGGCTTCCCTCTGTGTTTATCCCACTTATTGTTACAGAGGAAAGTGTTTCAGGGGGAAGGCATGTTTCCCCTGGCAATGGAGGGGGAGAAGTAGCCGTTGCCTAAGTGCAAACTAGGAATATATTGGAGTGTAAAGGGTGGAGGAGTTGGGAGACATTTCACACCGCTGTGATTTCATTTGTTGTTTCTCATCATCACCATTTCATTCTCATTAGAGAGTGATATACTCCAAATGAGCCTGGTGACTCTTAGTCATCTGCTTCTAAAGCACTTTGTACCATTTAGTTTACAGTGTTCTGCAAAAGTAAGGCAGATTTCTTTCTCACCTGGTGACATTGTAATGTAGACTTATGTATTATCTGCATAATAACAGTAACTTGAATTTCCCAAGTCCTGAATTTTCCCATTGTGGAACCATAAAGGAAATTTATAGTCTAACATATCTTACCTGTCATATCTTATTTGTTGGAATCCAATATAGGGGAGCTCAGATTAGAAGGAACCCCAATATGTAGACTCGGGGTACTCCACATGTGATTTTGGTCACAATGAAAAGTTATTTAACAAAAAGATATCGTTCACACTGAGCATTTTTCAGAGAAATCATAGATAAAACTTTCTTTTAGAAAGCAGTTGTGATGAAACATGGTGTGGGTGAGCCGCCGGTCTGTGGTCGTCCACTGTAATGGACCTACCGACAGCTTATTGAGCATGGTCACGACCACCAGCTACAGACACTCTATAAGCGGTGTCAAACGATCGACAACTCTAGTCTGCCAACAAGTGGACCAAAGAAAACAAACCCAAGGAGTGACACAAAGAACTAGAGGTGAGAGTGCAATACGACAGTAGCAGTAGCAATGTTACCAACAGTGGAGGTTACAACCAGGAACCTGTAGAGCAGGGGTCTCCAACCCTGGTCCTTGACAGCTACTGTCCAGAAGGTTTTAGATGCAACCCTGCTCCAACACAGCTGAATCAAATAATAGAATCACCTCTGTAGCATGCGATCAAGCTTGACAAGGGCCTGCTAATGAGCCGTTCATTGGATTTAACTGTGTTGGAGCAGGGATGCACCTAAAACCATCACGACGGTAGCTCTCGAGGACCATGGTTTCTAGACCCCTGACGTAGAGCAACACAGAATCCAAACTTATTGAGCTTTGGCAACAAAGACCATTTTATCTTCATTATCTTGGGTGTCAAGTGGGGGGGGGGGGTCTTAGCCTTACCTCCGCTGGGCGCCCTGCGCAGCGCCGTAGCTGCTGCTGTTGATCTGTCTCTGCCAATGCAGATGGCTCTCGTGATGGCGTTTCCTGGCCCATCTGTACTCATCGTGATGTTGCTTTTGTGTGCTGTTGCTGGGAGATGGGTTGGGAGGAGGGGTATAGCTGTGATCATGATCTGGTTTGGGGGGGGCATTTTAATCTGTAAAGCACTTTGAGAAGCTATGTAGTTTGAAAAGTGCTTTATAAATAAAGTTTGATTTTAGAGACGTATGCTTCATGATGACGTACGCTTGTGACGCTGTTGTGCCCTGCTTGTGCAGTTTGACTCACTGAAATCTTGGGCCGTACGGTGTGCCACCTGTCTAGAGCCCGCACAGTGTGACATGAAGCAGTGCTTTATGACAGGCCCGAAAAACGCTCAGCGTGAAGCGGACTTTAGGCCCAAACCAATCAAACACTGTGCCAGAGAGTCTGACCCGTTACTCCTGTTTCTGTGTTTAATAATCATTCATTCCTATTGAAACGTTTTACATTTTGGTCGTAGTAGATCTAAAATACTTCAAAGTACTTTGTGTGATGAAAGGACAGAAAGTAGTGCATAACTGGGAAGTGGAAGGAAAATGATGAATAGTTTATATTTTCGCTTAGCCCCCTTTGTCTGATCAACCCTAATGAAATCCAGTGCAACCCGTCAGCTTCAGGACTCATGTAGTGAGAATATTTTCCCAATGGTGACACATGTTGACAGCATCGTGACCTTCCAGAGTGACAACCATAAACACACAGCCAGAATCGCAATGGATTCGGTTAGCTTGTTATAGAAACTACCACAGAGTTAAAGATCCAAAATGTTCCATCTTTACATATGTTTCAAATTTGTTGTACATTGGCTCTGCATAATTCATTGAAAGATGCATGTTAATATCCATATTTGTTCCACCTTTACCTAAAGGTATAAATTTAGCAAATACCACACGTCAACTATAGAAAATCCAAATGGTTTTTGAACTTGGAAGTTGAACAAGGTTTATTTCCCAGATCTAATGTGGGTCTTCTAAGATAGAGGGACACAACTTAAGCAGCACTCCTTCCATATTTAATGTCATCCATTACTTTATTGTACATAGATTTATATCAATCTTGGAAACAGTTAATACCAAAAGTTCTTTTGACTGGCAACAAAAGCAGCCCAAATAGAACTACTTGTTCCACATTTTGAAAATCATGGGTTAAAGGAATATTTGTGTTTTAGGATCACTTGATCAATTTCAGACTGAAATCTAATTTAGAATCAATGGCAAGACTTGAAAATGGATCTTAGACATTCTCCATGCAGTCTGATTGACTTGGAGCTATTTTCCAAAGAGGAATGTTTCTCGTTTGTAATACATGCAGCACTTTTTTATTTGTGAAACATTTGAAAACCACAAAAAAATCCTAATAGAATATGTTGACATTTATAGTTGTACTTTTGCAAGAAACAGTACGCTGACTGTTAAACTGCTTTAAAACTTCTATCTATAAAAGACTCTTTTTTTTTTTAACAATTCACATGCAAAACCGACAAACTGGTTCATTTTCAGCTTGCAGAGTTGTGTGGAGATGCCTGAGGCAAATCAGACAACTGAGGAGCAGATCAGAAGCCAGGATGTGTAAAATCATTTTTAATCATTCAAACAGTTCCTCTGAGAATATTTGGTAATATGTGAAGGGAAGAGAGATGCATTTTACCAAAGCAACATCCAACTATACCAGTCTGATCCTGTTTATATTCCAAATTGCAAAAAAAAAGTTGTTTAACGAGTGGATCAGATTTTATTTCTTTGTTCTGAAAGCCTAGTTAGATCTCCATCCAGCCATAGCCAGGCACTTGGCATTTTCTGTGAAGCAGAACCAGGCAGGCAACAATAAATGTTAGGGGCTGTCCCTGTTTTATACGGTTTTGACAAGCATCAAGGCAAAACCTCTGCAATCCAATAGACAAAGCGACTTGTGAGATGGGACCAAAATTGAACTTTTTGACTAAGAGGGGGAGGTCTCTAAACTTTGTTGCTTGTTTGCCAAAATGTGGGACTCCAATCTTTTTCTGTTCCCCTCCCCAGTCGGACCAGTGACGACATGTTTAGCCGCATGCTGTCATTCCACCAATGGTTGTCTAAGTGGTGTCCTGTAAACACTGTGGGCTGCATTGATAACCAAAAAACGCACATTGGAGAAAACCTGCAGGTACCAGGGATTGGGAACAGAGTTGTAGTTTAACCCACCTCTCTGTAGCTTCTGTACTGTTACCCCACACTGAGATAGTGTCTTGCCCCTGGCCAAAATAAAATAGATTAAAAAATAACCAAACAAGAGCAGATCATAAAAATCCAAGGAGAAATATGATTTTAATTAAACAAAAAATACTATTATTATACTATACTAAACTATAATATGCGTTTATTAAAAATAAGGCCTGTCTTCTCAACGTCTTTGTTAGTAAATGACTTGATTTGTGATAATCAAAAGAATTTGTTTTGTCTCAGAGAAACCTGACTGCAGCAGGAGGATTATGTTTATGAGTCAACTCCTTCCAATTATTGAAGTTTCCACATTCCCAGAAGTACTGGGCGAGGAGTAGGAGTTGCAACCATATTTCATTCTGATTTACTAATTAATCCCAAACCAACTAATAGCTACAGTTCTTTTGAAAATCTAACCCAGGGGTACTTAAATACAATTCTTGAAATAATTTCAACCAGTGAAAGGGCTGTGTATAATCTTTTATTAATCACTTCAATTTCAATTCAATTTATTCATATAGCGCCAATTCACAACGTATGTCATCTCAGGGCGTTTTACAGGTAACTTCAACTCAATTATACAAACAGTCAAAACCAAAAGTTTACATACACTATGTGGAAACGCACATATCCTTTTTTTCCTCACTGTCCAACATGAAATCGGAATAAACTTTTCCTATTCTAGGTCAATTACAATTTATACAATTATTTCTATTTACTAAATGTCAAAATAAAAAGAGGAGGATCCATCCATCCATCCATCCATTTTCTTAACCGCTTAATCCTTTATGGGTCGTGGGGGTGCTGGTGCCTATCTCCAGCTGTCAACGGGCGAGAGGCACGGTACACCCTGGACAGGTCGCCAGTCCATCACAGAAAAGAGGAGGATTTCAGACATTTTTTAATCACTTTTTTCAAAGTCACAAGGTCTTTTGCTTTAGTCCTTGGGTTGTTCTGGACATATCGGACCAAAATGCATTCAACTCTGGGACCCAGAATCCGTCTCCTTCCAGAGCGATATGATGGTTGGATGTTCCCATCGTGCTTATACTTGCGTATAATCGTCTGAACAGATGAACATGGCACCTGCAGGCATCTGGAAATTGCACCCAAGGATGAACCAGACTTGTGCAAGTCCACAATTCTCTTCCTGATCTCTTGACTTATTTCTTTTGATTTTACCATGATGATTCACAAGGAAGCAGTGTGTTTCAAATGTGTCCTTAAATACATCCACAGGTGTGTCTCTAATTAACTCAAATGAGGTCAATTAACCAGAAGCTTCCAAAGAGACGGCATCATTATATTGGCTTTCCCAAATTGTTTAAAGGCATAGTGATCTTAGTGTATGTAAACTTCTGACTTTGAAAAAAGCGATTAGAAATGTCTGAAAAAATCCTCCTCTTTTTGTTTTGACATTTAGCATATAGAAATAATTGTATTAATTGTAATTGACCTAGAATAGGAAAAGTTTTTTTCCGATTTCATGTTGGACAGTGAGAAAAAAAAGGATATGTACGTTTCCACATAGTGTATGTAAACTTTTGGTTTCGACTGTACATATCAATCAGTTTTAAAGTTTTATTTAATCAACACACCTTAATAAAAAAATGTCTAATTCAAATTCAAAGCCTTTATTATCATATGCACTGTAAAGAAACATGTTTCTCAGTACAGTAAGATTCTTATTTTGTTGCCCGCCCTAGATGACCCCCAATTAATAATTATTATTATTATTTTTGTTATTATTATAACAATAGTTCGAATATAAAATAAAATGCAACAATGTAACATATATATAAGAATACATACATACAGACACATATACAGCTCAGCTGTTTAAAAGTCTGACGGCTGTAGGGAAGAAAGAGTTTCTAAATCGTGTGGTCTTGCATTTCACTCTACTGTATCTCTGTCCTAAAGTGTAGAAGTGGGAACAGTCCTGAGGATAGAAGTGTTGGGGGTGTGTGGGGTTTTTGAACAAAACTTGTCTGTTTCAATCAAAACAGCAAAGAAATTACATTGTAATTTCCATTTAGCAATAAATATAAACGAATATTCAAATAAAATTAAACACTTATTATTTCTGCATCAAACAAAGGATGCTTCCCAAAAACCAATGAAACTCTTAGGGAGCATTTTGTTGCTTTTCATGGTTAGCTTTATAAGATAACTTTATGCTTTTGTGGTGAGATGGTGGAAGCAACCCGGGAGAGAGAAGTTCTATAGTGTGGTGTTCAGCTGGGGGATGCTCTCAGGCAGTGACTGCTCTTCAAATGAGCATAATAAATGCTGGTGTGCTACCGAAAACTTTCGAAAACATATTTTTAAGGTATAAAAGTTGCGGAGTATGTCTTTTAGAAACTCTCCCTTGATCAAGGTGACTGTTAATTATAGACCTATATCTAACCTTCCTTTCTTTTCTTTTCTTTGAGCAAATAGTTAATAATCAAGTATGTGAGTATCTAAATAATAACGACCTGTCAGGTTTTAGAGCTCATCATACCATCGAAACAGTGCTGGAGAAAGTTACTAATGATGACTTGTGACTCTTCTGGTCTTGTTTGATCTCAGTGCTTTTTTGTTCATGTAAATGGTGGATCTTCTTCCCATTTGGGGGTTGCTTGTGGAACACCACAGGGTTCTGTGCTTGGACCAATTATTTATATATATATATGTATATATATATATATATATATATCCTTATTCAATCACTTTATCTGGATGGCGTAAATTGGCCTCTGGTAATAAAGAACCTTTGTGTAAATAATTGGTTGTGTTGCTAAACTTAGAAACATCCCGTTCAGGAGTGATACTGAGAAACTACTTTAAGGCTGGACTACTGTAATTGTTTTTCTCTTTCAGGAAGTCCACAAAATGCAATTAAAAGCCTTTAGTGGATCCAAAATGCTGCAGCAAGAGTTTTGATGGATATTAAAAAGAGTTTCCCCTCTTTTAGCTTCTCTTCATTGGTTCACTCTTAAATCCAGAATGGAGTTTAATATCCTCCATACGTATAAAGGCCTCAATATTCAAGCTCCATCATACATCAGAGATCTGATTGTTCCATATGTTCCTAACAGAGCAATTTGCTCTCAGATTGCAAGTTTACTGGACAGTCCTCGATTGAGGAAAATGCTCGAATAAAACCTGTTGGGCAGCAGAACCATGACCATGGTTTGGATCAAAAGGATATTAATGTGTCAGCCTGGTGCAGTCAAAGTCCAGATCTCAATTAATTTAAGAATCTTTAGCGAAACACTCATCATTCATTATAAATCACAGTCTTTCATGCTGAATCAAATGTAATGCCAACAAAAGACTGAAAACTCTTTCAAAGCGATGCCGTTAAAATGTTGTGTTTCTGTTTGGGTTTAGACCTCATGGTCGTTTACAATGAGTCTGAGACTGTAAACCAGTGAGGGAGGAGAAGTGAGTAGGATGATGTCAGATGTGTGCTGCTTGAGGCATAATGAATGGAAACTGTTTCCCAGTTTAAGTCCAGTTTCTAGGTGACTGTGCTAGAAGATTAGAACAGTTTTTTTTTATATTCATGTCCAGAATACTTGCAAAAAAAAAAAAAAACACAACCCTAAACAAATACTTGGAGAGTGAACTCACCTGTTTGCTTCTGGTGAGCCTTAAATGATGGGGTTATTCCACCACCTGAGAAGCTGGTCAGCATAATGTCGGGCCTGCTCAGCCGCAGGTGAAGGTGAGCAATGTGACACACATGCTTCAGAGGAAAATAACCTGCAGGTTCGGACATTAGACAGCTAGGGTTAAAAGCCAGCAGCACGTCCAGCTAAAGGCATAATTATGTAACAGAAGAAAAGGATGAACTGCAACAAATTAGTCCGTTTTTCAGACACCACACCTTGAACAATTCTTTCAACATCCCAGCTTAATTTTTTTACTGGGAAATTTTTTTTTTTTTTTAAACTGAGACAAACACACCAAACCAAGATGAGTAACACACCCCTTGATGCATGGAAATAATATGTTCTGCTTTGCAAAGTGACTCAAGATGGGCGGTGGGATAACTGAATTATTATGCAATGAGGCATCTGTGACCCTAACCGCCTCTGTGACACGATCTGACTGATAAAGACCCATCAAAACAGAGGCAGATTGAGAATAAAAGAAAAGTAGAATGCGGTTGGACCCGCTTTATGTTCTGGGTGTGTTCTACCCCACCCTGCAGGTGACATGAGGCAACTTTTGAGGCACTCCCAGCAGCTTAATCCATGCAGCAAACAACGAGCACAGAAAGGGTCTGAATTAAACCAAAGGGGAATGCTTATGGAACAAAAACTGAAGCAAGAATGCTCTTTTTTTAAATATTGGTGTATTTTAAGGAGAGGAAATGACACGAGTCATGCGTCAGTCAGCTATTTTGTGTTTTTGTTCCCCCCCCTTTTTTGGAAAGGAAACCTATTGGATGTTGAACCATACCACAGTTTACCACTGCATGCAGCAGAAATGGGGATTGGGGGTGGGTAGGGGAGGGGGTTGTAGGAGCTTGGCCACAACATGTTTTAAAATCCAAACAGAAAAACAGACCAATCACATGCTTGTGAAACCTCTGAGGAAGACCAATAGGAGAGGCCTGCTGACAGATTGTTGATCAGGACCTGAAGAACCAGAGTGATGAAGTTTCCCTTGCAGCAGTTAGTGAAGTTGTCTTTTTAACTCTTTACTCCCTTTGTTGTATTTTAAAGAGATTTTATTATGAGACCAGCAAAAAAAGGTTGCACGACTTAGTCATGAATAGCAATCTGAAAAGGGTGGCATGCATTTCTAATATCAGTTTTCAAGTCTTGCTACAAATTCTCAAATGAATTTAGGTCTGGACTTCAACTGAGCCGGTTAAATACATGAATCGGTTCAAATTAGGGCTGTCCAAGTTAACGTAGGTCGATTAATTTGTAGAATTAAGGTGATCATTCTTTTGATGCAATACCGCATGCACAGGACGACCCGCCCCGTTTATCCTACAGCTCAACCCGTGCTGCATTCGGTGAACGTCACGTAAAACAGCATGGCAGACCCGTACTGCATCCATTGTTCCATATGAACGTATCCTCTAAGTTGCAGGCTGTATAGACGGGTTCCCGCTATATTGTGCTTGTTCTCCGTTGAAAGAGATGCGATCATGTCTTGTTGCGCCATTGGCTGTACAAATCTCTTTGATAAAAGCAAACAAAACATGCCAGTTCTATAGGATTCTGTCGACTCGCACCCCTTTCAAGGCTAATAAAAGACATCTTTGGCTGCAAGGGATTAGAAGAAGCTATTGGAAAGAGCAGTAGAATAAAACTGCAACTATCTGCAGCTATCACTTCATATCAGGTAAGCCACCTTGGCTAAAAAACAAGCTAACATCGCTAAGCAACACTAAAACGGCAAGATAACAGCAAATAATAACAACGGGAACGGGCTGGTTTCACACCATTTGCGTGCACATCCACTTCGTTGATAAATAACCTATTGTTAAGAAGAAACAGTCACATTCATATTCAGAAAATGTTAAACATTTAGTTTAACATTTAGTTTGGTATCAACGGTCTAAAAGATGAATAGGTTAAAAACACCAAGTGTAAATGTAATTGTGGAAACAAAAGTTCTATGCATCTCTGCTGCAGTTCCTTAAAGGCACAGTGTGTAATTTTCGGCCAGTAGGGGGCAGTGCATACCTAAATTATCACAAGCATGCGGTATCTGTGTCTTCGAGTAAGAAACTCAACAACGGAAGTCCAACAAGTGCCTTTTCAAACGCTCAATTCCCTGAGAATTATCTATTTGCAGCAACATGACGAGCACATCAGTTTATCTTTCATCGCTTGGAACTAGCGAAGAGGTAAAAATGTATTTATGGCTAAACTTTTTTGCATTTTGAGGGGAAATCAATGTTTTAATAGTGGGCGCTTTGTCCATCCGGGCTCTTGTAGAAGTAAAGACGTCATCTAATATGGCTTTCCCCTGAAAAGATTACCCGTGCCTATGTATTTTAAAACTGATTTTTAAAGTTATATTTTACAATATCGCCAATATTTTTGCAATTAATGTGCTTTACGTGATTATTATTATATTTTAATGGCTATTTTCAAAGATGTACTGCAAAAACTACACACTGTCACTTTAAAGGAATAAAAGTAACACCATCTGGTTTTGTCCTTTATTCACACCGAAAATTGTACTTTTTCAGTCATATTTACGGATAATTTAATTACAGCGACACGGTGATTAATTAGAATCATATTTTTAATCGTTTAACAGACTAAGTTCCAATCTAAACCATGCACTAGCTCTGACTGTTCAGCTGGGAGTTGAACCTCCACCCCAGTGTCACGTCTCTAACAAGTTTTCTCCCAGAATCGTTTACTGATAACCACAAAATGATTTATACCCAAAAGAAAATACAGATTTTTAATTGACCATGACGTTTCCTATTGAGACAAGCATCTCTCAAAAGATATTAAGCAAATGTGGTTCAGTTCTGCTGAAAACTAAACTAAATGTTAAAACTATTCATACTCTTCTTGGTAATCAACGAGAAAAAGAACCTTCGCAGCAATACATCAACCCAAACATTTAGAATTGCAGACCAGCCTTTTCCATGTTTCCGCTGCTTTTCTGATAATTTAACTTAGGTCGGAAGGCCTCCTTGTCATCACCCTAATCTTCAGCCACGTCCGCAGATTCTCGTTGACGTTAAAGTCTGCGCTCTGGCTTGGCCGCTCTAAAACATTACGACCACCTCAGTTAGTGGAAACAAATCAAATGAAACAAAATAGAGTAAAATGGAAAGATCGATTTATATATAAATCCCATACCTCATCCCATTATCTTAGAAAAGCACCCCCACAGCATGATTCTGCCACCACTATGGCTTTCGTCTTACTACTTTTCTGTAAAAGCCAGATTTGAGGAGTGCAGGATTAATAATTGTGCTGTTCTCTGCAGCTCCTCCAAAGCTGCCAAGGGCCTCTTGACTACTTCTCTGATTGATGCTCCCTGTGAACATCACTTTTCACCTCACTTTATTTGCAAAAACTCCACAGTACTTTTTAATACTACTTCTTAATGTAATTATATTATTCTTAACTCGATTTTTTTTTTTTACACCTTTCTTGTGTGATCCTAATTCCTACTGTCATCTGTCACGTTGCAACTTTTACTGCTGAATTTCCCCTTTGTGGCACAATAAAGTATTATTCTATTCTAAATTTTTTATAACGCTGCTGGTTCACTTGTGCTCTCTAACAAACCTCTGAGACCTACCTAGGAGATTTGTGGGAGCAGTTTGTTGCACAAGGTTTCATTTAGGGGTGTCAGAGAAAAAAAGAGGACGACTGCAAATGCATGCCGCACTTTACAGATTTTGATTTGTGGACAAAAAGTTAATGCCCTCCCAATTCTGCACTACATTGTTTTGGCCTGTTACAGGAAATCCAAATAAAGCACATCGATTTTTGTGGTTTCAGCGTGAGGGAGTGTGGGAAAGAGATGTGAATACTCTGTAGGTTGTCCGAGCTGATAACAGCTGAATGAAAAGGTGAGTTAAAAGCGATTCCTTGCAGGTTCGATAGGCTTGGGTGTGAATTATTTACCTTTTAAACAATGACCCCTTCCCCTCCCTGCACTTGACGTTTCACGGCGGATCATGCATCATGATGCCTGCCAAGAGGTGGTAACTTTCAGACAAGCACTCCTCTATCATGGAGTGTCACATTTCCGCTCAGCTGAGTCATTCATTGCTAAATTAACGGCTGTTTGTTCGTTACACCGGTAATGCCAACCATTCATCTCGGTGACATGCGTTTTAATTATCCCGAGGAGAACACCAGAGAGGCGCGAGGGATTTCATCTGGAGCGATAGATCTAAGCCAACAGAACAAATAGGAGAACAGGTCGCTGCTACTTGGGTTGAGTAATGCCCAAATCCCTGAAATGAAGGCGTTTAAGAGGAGTCTGTGAATTTCAAAACAAAGTCAGAAGCCAGCTCAGCCACTGCCAAGTCCCCGCTGGCTTTTACACAACAGTAAAGCTCTGCGTCTGTGGTCGGCTGGCTCACTGAGCTCATTCTTTTGCTATTGTACGCAGTGTCGCACCCTGCCATGAGATTTGTTTAGTCTTTTCTATTTTTTTTCTTATTTTTTATGAAATCAGCCTGGGGGTACAGTTACAGGATTTACAGGGGGGAGGATGTAGGAGAAATGCTTCTCTGAATGAGGCAGACCACACAAAAGGAGGGAGGCAAGAGTCTGTGGTGTTGAAACTCCCACCTAAACCCCAGGCTGTTGAGCAACCAAAAAAAGAAAGAAAAAAAGATCAGATTTCTTCCTTCGTGCCTGCTCCTGGTATCACTGGACTGGTTTTGGTGATAAACTCCTTGGCGGAAAAACGGCCCACGAGCGAGTTCTCCTTTCCACATTTTGTCTCCGTCTAACAACAATGTCTAATGTATTTAATGAACTTAATGTCACAGACCAAAGCAAAGCACTGTATGATCACAAGAGGGAACACACATAACATAATCTGAAAAGTGTAACATGCCTTTGCATTGAGCCCCAGTGAGTCAGTACTCCCTATAACCCCCTTTTACTCCAGTTACAGCTGCTAATTTGCTGTGTTATGTGTCTACCAGGTTTGGAGAGCAAATGGAGAGCTTCAGTGAACAGCACTTTCCGCAGATTCTTAAAGAAACATGGGAAAGGATTTCTGAAAAAAATAAAAACAAACTGGCATGAACAGTCGCTCCGCGTCACTCATGAGTTTTGTTTCTTCATTCTTCCGCATGCTCTTTTATGGTCCGGGCTTTCACTGGTCCATTTTAATGCAGTACTGTTCTTTGATACAAACCTATAGTTCCAAAAGTTGGGGTCGGGACATAAGTATGTAACTCTGGAGTCATGAGGTTATCTTCAGAAATTTACCAAAATAACAAAAAAGATAATGAGGATTTGCTTTGTAGACATTTTGTAAAAGATAAACAAAAAAAGATATATATAAAAAAAAAAGCTAAATATTGGGCAATAATGCTTATTTAGACGTGTTAATTTTTGGGCGGGAAAAATAGTTTCTGCATCGATTCTTATAAAAATTTTACGAGTTGAATTGATTCACAAATTCAAAAATCAGTTTAATAGTTTAACATAGTTTGCCCTTTTTTACAGCTAAAATTGTAATCAAAAATCCAGCCATTTTAAGGCTTAAGCCTACTTTATACTTCTCTATCGACGCAGAGGCTCTCCGTCACGTACGCAAAGGCGGACGGATTAGAGCCCCATTTTCTAACTATCCTTTTCTGTCAAAAGAGAGCGTATGCCTGTGATTGGTCAGCTCAGCAACAGCCAGAGATTGTTTCACCAGAACAGGGCTCTATAGTCGATGTAATCAGTATTCAATGTAGCATTTGGGCACTACATGCTTTATATCGAAAGGACAGTGTCATTGAAAAAAAACTTTTTAAATAAAGGCCTGAGATTTATAGAGGTTTAATACAGACTTGTTTGATCAAACAAGGAGGAACAGTATTACATGGAACCGTGCAAAACCAGACCTGCTTCCCTAAAACTAACACAGCCTTTTATCAATTCAGTCAACCTTACTATCAATATCATATCAGTAAACGTTTCTTCCGGGTGAAGACTGTAGACTCTCAGGCGTCTTCGAATGATACTGAAGAACAATCTTGCAAGATGTCCAGTGTACAGAGGTTCTGTTCCACGGCAACACAGGATGCAGTAATTTCTTATCAGTTCATTTGACCTGACATAGTATCGTACAGTGTCAAAAAATCCGACTAATCTCTATGTCATAAAGAATTAGCACACACTACTGTCAGTATGTAAGAATACACAGAACAGATCATTCTTTATATAAAGTTTCCCATAACAACAGTTTATCTAATATGGCGTTTTGCATATTTTAAGCACAAGGAGGTGTAGAGAAACGACAAAACAGGCTGTTTTAGAGTATTCTATAAGCTCCGCTTCTAGTAAAAAGCTTTACGTCTTAAAAAAAAGGACTTTCTGTCGATCATTGCTCCTTGAGGGGGGAATACTTTCATAAGCTGAAGAAAGTAAACTCTAGTTAACCAGAAATGACACTGCAATGGTAGGCAGACACGCCAAGAGAAGTTAGCACCCCCTCCTGTCCTGGTCGGGAATTGCTTTGCAACACACAAAAATCAACAGAAGACTCAAAAAACGTCTCCGTCCATTGCTGTCGGAGGGTATAAACTAGGTTTTAGTACTCATCCATTGTTAATTCATTGAATGACAGGCAAATAATTAAGATAACAGCTTAAAAAACGTTTTTAATAGCACTGACCCATATCCATATCTAACTGGATCAGATTGAAATGGGATTGAATTGCATCGTATCGTAATGATCGATTCTCAGTCTTGAGAATCGGAATCGATTCTAGAAATTTGATTCGATGTCCAGCCCTATGCTGATTATGTTGTCATCATAACACTTTATACCTGACTTGATAAAAATGTTTGTATAAACCAAAAGTCGTGGCCATTACCCATTTACATTTTTATTATTTGGGTCACAAGGTGGAAAGTTTGGGACCCACTGATCTAAACTATTCCATTGTAGCTCTGGCTGTATGCTTATGGTTGTTGTCCAGCCAGAAGGAACAGTATCCCCACATCCTAATCCCACCATGTACATGGAGATGTTGTGTTAAACTGGGATGTGCAGTGCTATCTTAGCAACCACATGTAGCACACTGTGTGTCTTCTACCAGAGCCCTGTCTTCCTCATTGGCTTGTGACGAAATGCGGTGATGACTTATTGCGGCTCTCTCCTTTAACAGGACAGATTTGTGGAGATCATGACTAATATTTACTCTGTCAGAGTATTATTTGCAACACCCTTTCTGTGAACATATCGTACACTATTGGAAAGGTAGGATTCTAGTGATTACATGAATGTATGCCACTTAAGGATACACTGAGTTGTATACACACTTAACATTCAATGCCTCATATCAGCAGAACAGAGCCAACTCGAACAAAAAACGTCCACAAGGGTCCAGTTAATGTACTCCAATAAAATAGTAAGTCTCCAACAAGACTCAGGTCCACACTTCAACATAACCTGCAGCTAAAAAAAAAACCCTCAAAATCTCTTTCAGGTGTATCTTTCGCTCAAAGTTTTCAGTGTAACTTCTGTTAGTGTGTTCCTGTTTTTTTTTTTTAAGCATTTTGGATAGAAATAGCAGCAAATGGAATTTTCCTACCACTTTCTACCTGACCTGGACTCTACTTACTAATTACAGCATATCATACTTTATTTTGTTTTAATGTGTTTGTTATGTGGACCCTTTAGCAAGACGCTGTATCCGTAAGAAAAAAACAAACCTCACAGTTTCCATTCTTCCTTTTTGTTTCTGTTGCCTAGCAGAGCATTCATCACCAGTTTCCTTTTTCCTGAAATAGGGTGCATATTTTGTCATTTTACTCCTTATGATATTCAACAGGAAGGAGTAACTATTCACACTGTTAACAGCGGAATGTCTCAGGATTACTGACACATTACTAACCGCTGAACCTGCACAACCCACACACCAAAACAACCTCTTCCCACACAGCGTCAGTCCAGTCCACCTCGAATGAGCCCATACCCGTGAAGACGACAATAAGTCAGCAAGTCATTCCTAAAAGGTTTATCACCCGATAAAATGAATTTTATGAGCATCGAAGGATGTAGTGACAAACTGTGGTGGTTAAGAGCAGCTTTGAGGAGATTTTATGAGGTTTTAAGTAGAATCAGGTCAGTGCAGGTTGAGCACACAAACATCACAGCCTTAAGATATCATTTAACATTGTTTGTTCTGTAAATAATCACATACTTTTGTGTGTTTTTATATTTAAAACAGATTAACCATATTTAATCTGGTGAGTAGTGTTGGTGAGAAGTCATCACGGCCGTAAATATAACAATAATGTGGTCTGATTATACAAAATTATGACCATTCAGAATTTTAAATACTATACTTTGTTACAGGAAGTCACCAAATTGTGCATATGGGCTCAAATATATACATACGCCACCATTTATACTTGGATAAATGTCCTTTTTTCAGTTGCAGAAAAAGAAGCATTTTTTGTAGGGTTGAACTGATATAAAAATGTAAGCCAATATCGAGAACCCTTCTTATTAATGCAGTTATAGCCGATGATAATTTTTACCTATATTATTTCTATTGTATATATTTCATTCCTCTTTTAACACCATTTATTAAAAATGACTACAACGCCTACATTGCCTTTCTGCTTCAGTTAAACATCCCACAATCCTTTGCTGCATCTGTGTCACATGACCAAACAAATACCAAATGTGAAACACAAACAGCAACAAGACAGGAATACACATCGGCTGTCGATATCGGCCAAGTTTTACTCATCGGACCGATTTGTTGAAGAACCGGTGCCGATATGCATCGTGCATTCCCAGATTTTTTTTTTTAAACCCTCAAAAAGCTTTGGGATATCTTATTACTGTCTTTAGAGGAACTGTTCCGAAATTCCTGATTGAATTAACTTCCATAATTCTAGATTAAATCTGACTCAATGGTGTGACGTTTATCAGTTTGTGTATGATCATAAAATTGGCTTGATTATCTGAAACATTTAAACTAGACAAAAAAAAGCAAATGCAGAAGAAATCTTTTTTTTTTTTACATTTTCCCAGCATTGGATCTCTGTGTTCTGAAGCAGTGATGCCGAAAAATGTATCTACTTATTTTCCACTCCTATTTTATTTACTCAAGTTATATGTAAAAATAAACATGTAATTGCTTACGTGAAGCCAAGTGAAGACGTTAAACCGTGTGCAGAGCAGGCAGGAGTTTAAAACATGTTAGGGATTAGTTTTACTCGTCTATGAAGTGGAGACCGAGGCGTTACTGAACACTACACACGGACGACTGCAATTTTCAAAAGCAAAATATCATCTGAGCTAGTCATTTGGTCCTGAGCCATGGTTTTCATTCAATAATAACCAATTCCTCATATATTTAGCAGAGCCAACATGTTTCCATGATCACCAACCGCAAAGATTTCTGTCGTCACCCGTGAACACCACCCCCCATCCCCCCTCAATTTCACGTCACTATAACTCCTGCGTCCCCCTCACGTGATCACTTCCTCTCTTTGACAACATTTCTGCTCCTCCTGTTCCTGGTACAGTGGTAGATTTTTATTTCACACACACTCCACACAAAGCACTTCCACATTCAATGAAATCCAGACCGGCATGCCGTCCTCACACTCTGAGCCAACAGAAAACAACTTCTGGCTGTAGCTAGGCAACTCCAAATATGAGTCATCCCGCTGCCGCGCCCTTCATCAACGGATCAGCCGCCTGCTTCTTCTGCTGATTTCTCTTTGAGAAGCAAAGTGAGAATAATTCAGACGGGGCAGCTTGAAAAAGGATGTCTGTGTGTCTCACCTGAGCTCATTTCTGAGCTGCTTCAAGAAAGCAGAACTGGTATTATTTATCATTCTGTTGTTGACATCATAAAAATCTATTAAGAAGTCGTAAAATTAACTGTATGATTAAATATGAAGTAGTGATTTTATCTTTAAATTGTATTTTGTATCTAAACAACAAAGAAAAAGTGCGTTTCAGTAATGAAGTAAAACATTTTGAGTTCTTGTGATGAAATTACTTTCTCAGCCTGAAAAGCCGTTGGGTTTATATATATACGAAGGGGAAAGGTCAATTTCCCTGCAATGTAACATGTCTGGGAACTGGACACATCCAGTCACTACTTTCACAATGTGAAAAAGTGCAGCGCAATGTCGCCATCTATTGGAGGACGGTATTCAGTGTGAGAGAGGACGCAGTTGACTGCTGTTAAGCCAATACAGGCTCTTTTGATGATCATTAAGGAATAATATTCCTGTCAACCATCAACCATGACTGCCCTTACTAACAATTTAAATTTCCCTTACTCAATGACCAAAAACTGTATTCGCGCCGTAAATGCCGTGTTTACCAAAGAACAACATGGAAAACTGCACCATCAATTTGCATTATTCAATTCTTTATTCAATACATCACTACCATATAATGATGTGTTCACATATCACACAATGCCCTTAAAAGCCTAAATGACCTCATTTGTGATTGTTGTTGTACTTGGAAGTTGCGGCCTTTGCTGATTGCAACATCTCACTTGTTGGTTTTAGCTGATGCGATTTACTGTCAGTATTCAGTTTTACTTATAGTAAAGCTGTCAGAGTGTCCACCCCCATCGATTTCCTATACTCTGTATTGAGTTTCCTGACATGGCTGAATACTCTTTCACTGTCTGCGTTGCTGTGAGGAAGGCATAGCAAGGCCAAGAAAACGCTCTTCATTGCTGGGAACCTTGGCCCACCAAATGCTGTTCTCAACTAAAAAATCTTAGACCAAAATGTTTCTGGATGCATTGGTCCCTCTGTGGTGAATGGTGGCATCTGTTCGTCTGGGATTAATTGGAAGTCATCCCATTCTTCTTTGATGGCCTCTTGATCTAGATGACTGGGCCCAAACCGCTCCGCCAATCTGAGAATATGGATGTAGTCCAGTTCCTCTCTCCTTGCAACATAGAGATTATATTCGTTACATGTGGATGTTTGAAGAATCGATGTTCAGAGTATAATTTCATAGCATTAAAAACTTCAACGCATGTAAACATCTCTGAATATTTTTCATCAAACACACTTTGAATCATAATCTGTTGATGATATTATCAGTTTGCATTGAAGATTACAGTCTTTAATATAAATCATCTCGATCTACATTGTTTGCATTATTTTCAAAAAGATTAATTGCTTGAGTGACAAAGAAAATTTTAATCTGTCTTACATACCTTTGCAACTTGTGAATCGATGAACATTTCTGGTACCAACTTGGTGAATGTATCTGCAGCGGCGAGTGGAATGTTGTGCTCGGCAAAAAACTGGCACATGAGGATTTCTGCTTTGAGCACCTTGTTGCTTTGTGACGATGCAGGGTTCGCACTGGCAAACTGTTGACTCAAAGGAACGTATGTCTTACTTCTTGCGACACTATCCACGTGTGACGATGTTTTGAAATGGCTTTTCAAGTCATAAAAACCACTGGCAGCAACTTTCACGTCTTTCCTACACGGTACACAAAACGAATATTCCGGGCCTTTGGACGAAGATTTTATCCATCCACTATACTCTCCTTGCAGATGTTCCCACACTTTCTGATGCTTTCCAGTTGACTTAACTTTCCACTTCTTTTTCAAGGGTTCAGACATCTTCACTGGTGAGAGTTTCGTGTTTAAATGATATCGATTTCCTCGTGTTGTGTTGCAATCAAGAAGGAAGCGGAAGTTATAAAGCGACGCATGCGTGATGGAGCTTAATTCGGCAAAAATACCCCGTTTCGGTCTGGGTGTTTTCCCGTATTATATGTTGTAGTACGCCGTATCCATTTAAAGATAGCAAAAAACGTATTAAATACGGGCAAACCGTATCAGTTGACAGGTATGGAATATATAAATAATTTATTGCATTCGTTGTAACAATACCACTTTTTTTCAAACCGATATGATACCGATACTTGGATTTAAGTACTTGCCGATACCGAGTACCAATACCAATACTTCTACGAAACAAAACAAAACAATGCAATGGAAGACAGTTTTTTTTGTTCTCTGCTTGTCACAACAAATGATGGTGAATTAGATTTTTAAAAAATGATAAAAATTACAATAAAACTAAAATTCCAAGTGAAAAATAGAAATTTTCTGTGAAATTATTGCAGAATTTGCGCATTTTATGTATAGGTCTATGGTATCGGTTAACTGTTACCGATACGGTACATAAGAAAGTTATCGGCCCCGATACCCGATACCAGTAGGCCTACCGGTATCGGTGCATCCTTAGTTGTTATTGGCTGAAATAGCTTCACAACTACAACAGCCAGAGTTGTAAATGACTTTTAGCCTAACTGTCTAGTTATGAGCAATTTGGTGAAAGAATTGGTGTGTATATTTGTTTTCAGTATGACCCTAAATCCAGATCAGATTCATAAAAATGTTGGTCAGTCTCTGAAAAACAAAAAAAGAACAAAGCAAAACCGACAAAAAAAAACAACAACTCAAGATTGTGATATGCATCTCACACTTTTGACATTTTTATTTTTAAGAAAACTGTAAAAAAAAAAATATTCTTCCACTATATAATTATATAGTAAATCAAGTCGCTGTACATAAATATCTAATTAAATATGCTGAAATTAGAAGTGTTTTATAGTACTATAATTACCGTGGTTCTGTAATGCTTTAAGATGTCATCCTTCTGTGATTTATTGGAATATGAGTAAAAAAAGTGCTAAAATGTAGTGAATATTACTTTAAGATTTATAATTGTGTACAAGTGCCATTTTAAAACTTTTTCCCTTCACTCAACCTTTTATTCATGTGTTTGGATTCGGAGCAGCCAGTTTCTTTAGTAATGGCTTTTTTTAGCTTACCTTCCTTGTCCATATATCATTTTATTAATTGAAATGTATTTTCTTACTCTTACTTAATATTCTAATGATCTAAGAAATTTATTTTTTGGTGTTATTAATTGGAAAACAATAAAAAAACTTAAAACATCACTATGTGTAATAAATCTAAATAATTAGCAAAATTTTCTACACAAATTGGCTTTTCGATTGTGCTCTTATATGTTGAGCTGTAGCCTACTTTTATAAATCTGAAATTTTGTAATCTGAAAAAATCTACAGCACCACAAGTCTAGAACCTACTGACCATGCGCCATTAATTTGCGCTAATTAGTGAGCAGGTGTGTTGGCAGGATGTCTACAAATCAAGCAGCCGCCCTTCAGTCTAGCCTAGTGTTTTGGCGCATAGAGGAAAAAATAATTCGCGATGCATTTGAAACTAAACGTATACAGTTTGGTTTTTCCACTTTTTTCCACCTTATCGACAATAAATTTATTTTCATTAGGCCGGTGTGAGCCAACAGCTCACTCCTTCCACCCAACCTCTCGTTCGTCTCCTCCCAATGTCCGGAGCAGTGTTGTAACGACCATAATCCCCAGCTACCCCTCCGTAATTGCGGACATGCCCTTTTCATACACGAGTGGCTCAAGGGGCGAAAAGCTGGAAAACAGCGACGGCAGAAAAACGACGAAGCTCCCTGGATCCGTGTCTGGGCAGGGTATTGGAACCAGAATGGCGCCGCCTTCAGGTTTAAAAAAACGAACACTAATGGAGGGTGATATGTTGTTCAGTTCGCACAAGCTGCCAGGTGGAAACTGCACCAGAGGAACCATCAGACATGTAGTTCCCGGGAAGTTTTATATCACCGGTCAGCTGGAAACGAACCCGCGACATGGAGATTATCAGTCAGACTCTGCTGCTACAGGTGAGAAACGGGACTTCCCTCCATTTACTTTGAAACTCTCTGTACATTTGAAAGTTAGTCTGTCGCACACAGAAGTAGCCTACTAAGGCTAGATTTAGAATGACATGGCATGGGCCCCTGGGCTGGAGCTAGTGTTGGTGCCATGTTAATTTTATTATTGTGAATTACAGTACATTCCCAGATAGCACACGTACGTCTTGCCGATGCATCAAGCTCTATCGCCGAGACGTTGTATGGAGAGTGTTTGCTCATGGGCAAGATATCGCCGAGACGTCGGCCTTTGATCGAAAACGACCACCACCTGACGTCTCGGCGATCAATGAAAGCAGGGGCGCCCGCGGCCAGGCGTTCCATATATTTAGCCTATAAATAATCAATTAATACGACCTTTATTCATTTAGGTCGGGCCTTTTGAACTAGG